>CM053616.1:14526208-14557573 GCA_028646535.1 Procyon lotor
AGGGGCACCTGGGTGGCTCAGCGGGTTAAAGCCTCTGCCTTCAGCTCAGGTCATGATCTCAGGGTCCTGGGATCGAGCCCCACATCGGGCTTTTCTCTCAGCGGGGAGCCTGCTTCCCTTCTCTCTCTCTGCCTGCCTCTCTGCCTACTTGTGATTTCTCTCTGTCAAATAAATAAATAAAATCTTTAAAAAAAAAAAATATTAAGTGCTGTGAAATGTGTAAGCCCGAAGATTCACAGACATGTACCCTGGGGCAAATAATACATTATATGTTAATAAAAATTAAAAAAAAAAAAAACAAAAACAAAAAAAAAAAAACACCTTATCAAAACCCAAACAGGGTTTCAATATATCACCTTGTTACTTGTTTTCTATTTGTTCCATTTTTCATTTGTTCCTGTTTTCTTCTTCTGTATTTTGGATTGAGGTATTTTTATTATTTAATTTTATCTCCTCTGTTGGCTTATTAGCTGTAACTCTGTTTTCTTATTTTAGTGATTGCTTGAAGGTTTAGAGTATACATCTTTAACTTATCATAGTTTAACTTAAAGTCATATTGTACCATTTTATGGATAGCATAAGAACTTCATAATAGTATTAATCCATTCTTCCTCTCTTGAACTTTGTGTCATTGTTCTCCTACATTTTATATATGTTATAAACTTTATCAACTATGGCTACCATTTCCGTATTTAGAAATTAAATAATATTTTTAAAATAAAAAAACCCCTGAAAATTAAATCTAGCCTTGACTATTTTAACTCAATCAGCCACTCAGTAATGCTCAAAATATTTTTCTTTCCCTAATCAGCTGTTTCTCATTTTGCGTGTGTGTGTGTGTGTGTGTGTGTGTGTGAGAGAGAGAGAGAGAGAGAGGGATTTAGATCTAGTACTTAGTCATCAGGTGCTTAGAAAGTTAAGCCTATTTTCACTAGGATTTAGCTAGAGTTTCCATTTAAAAGTTTTCAGGCCATTTATTTCTATGTTGAGGGTATCAACACTTTGAAATAAATGCTCTGTTATTATTTTCACTTGGGAAAAATTCTCAAGTTTCATTTCAGTATTACAAGGCAAATATGAGTCCAGGTTTTGGAGGAAAAGATGCAAGAGAACTTTTCCCCTCATGACAAGGGACTATATCTCTCCTTACACCTTGGTGTGTAGAGCTCAGAGTCTATTGGGGAAGAGGGTAGGTAAGCTTGCATAATGAGCCAGGAAGACTTGTGGGAAGAAAAGGGCTAAGACCTTGACACAGGCTTTTTGGGGTGGGAGGTGGAGACTGAATATTAGAATATTGTGAACATAGGGGGGCTTGGGTGGCTCAGTCAGTTAAATGTCTGCGTTCAGCTCAGGTCCTGGGATTGAGCCCCACCTTGGGTTCCCTGCTCAGTGGGGAGCCTAGTTCCCCCTCTCCTACTCCTCCTGTTTGCTTGCGTGCTCTCTCTCGCTCTGTCAAATAAAATCTTTAAAAAAGATTATTGTGAACATAGTAAACCTTCAGAGATCAGCAGACAGGAAAGGACACCAAGCAAACTCACTTAGACCCCACGAGAAACTATGAGAGTAAATATGGGCTTAGGTTATCCTTGGAAAGAGCTAGTCGTGGGCATGGTGTGAAATGGATAAATAGCCACTGCCCATACAACTCTGCAACTTTTTTTTTTTTTTAAGATTTTATTTCTTTATGAGAGAGAGAGAATTAAGCATAAGCACAAGCAGGGGAGATGGAGAGGGAGAAGGGCAGACTCCCCGCTGAGCAGGGAGCCTCATGTGGGGCTGGATCCCAGGACCCTGGGATTATGACCCAAAGGCAGACACTTAACCAAGCCACCTGGGTGCCCTCAACCCTGGAACTTTGGCCTAAGCCTGTGCACGTATTCCACACCGTGGGTCAGAGAGCTCGATCTGCCAGTGAAGCAGATTGTTAGGACTTGTAAGGAGCCTTTGGAAGAAACTGCCCTCTTGCTGGTGACGTTGAGATCCTGTAAGCCTGAAGGTAAAAGGTATGTGATAATCCAGCCTGCCCTTGGCAGCACACTTGAGAAATACTTTTGCTTTCCAAACTCCCCTTTCTTGTTCCTTCTCACAGATCACTTGCCCAGGATATCTGCAGACTTGATAGAAAAGGAATTCACAGTAGGAGGGACTAGTTAAGTGTGGGTGTGGATGGCTCCAGGAGCTCATGGCACTGTCTGTTTCAGAGAGTCCAGTTTCATTCAATTGATCACTTTGTAGTTCCACTCTTGTCTTATTCACATGTCCTTTTTTGTTTTGTTTGATGAAAACTGTGCCCAAGCCGGTGTAGGCTTAACACTGGTGCTGTTCAGACCTGGTTCTGCTGACTTTTCTCTCTGAGAGTGCAGTGCATGGAGTTGGCTACCGCTGTTTCGTGGCAGTGAGGACAGCACTGGTGGTGGTGGGGTGCTGTGTGTTTCTCATGGAGACCAGAAATGGAAGGTTAGAAATGCATCATTTTTTAAAGATTTTATTTGACAAAGAGAGTGAGAGAGCACAAGCAAGTGGAGCAGCAGAGGGAGAGGGAGAAGCAGGCTCTCTGCTGAGCAGGGAACCTGATATGGGGCTGGATCCCAGGACCCCAGGATCATGACACGAGCTGGAGGTGGATGCTTAACCAGCAGAGCCACCCAGGTGCTCCTAGAAATGCATTATTGGGACACACTTTATTTTTACAATAACTGAAATACATTTTTGTTTTCAGAGTGCCTGAGACCAAAAGAAATGTCCTTGGCATTAAATACAATATACTTGCAAATAAACCCTGCTAATGCTTTCTGGGAAATAAGTCAAACAGCAATGAAATTTCCAGTGTGCTCTCCACTAGAATGCCTCACCTTCTCCGTTAGTTTTCATTCCACCTGTGGATTCTCAAATTTCTCTCACTCATTTTGAGAATTCTAGAGAGAAGTATGTGGCTTGATGACAAGCAAATAGGCGTGGCTCAGTGTTCTGAATTCTCAGCTTCAGAGTATGAAGAATAACTCAGCTTCCTGGGCACCTGGATGGCTCAGTGGGTTAAAGCCTCTGCCTTCAGCTCAGGTCATGATCTCAGGGTCCTGGGATCGAGCCCTGCATGGGGCTCTCTGCTCAGTGGGGAGCCTGCTTCCCCCTCTTTCTCTGCCTGCCTCTCTGCCTACTTGTGATCTCTCTCTCTCTCTCTCTGTCAAATAAATAAAATCTTAAAAAAAAAAGAATAATTCAGCTTCCTACGTTCTAGGGGCATCTAATATTTGCATGGAATAAGCTGTTTGATCTAATTCTTCCTATTTTTTAAGTAAAGGCTCTCTGAGATGAAAACAAATTTGTATGGATGATATACATGTGGGCAAGTTAACATTTACTACTGTGAATGGTAGGGAAAATGAAGAATTTAACCAGAGCTGGTATTAAAAAACTAACAAGTAAAAATCTCTCTCCCTCTGTCTCTCAACTTCTTATGACTTCAATATACACTGAACAACCAAGATTGTTGTTTTAAATATTTTATTTATTTATTTGAGAGAGAGAGAGAGAGAGCACAAACAGGTGCAAGGGGCAAAGGGAGAAGCAGGCTTCTCACTGAGCAGGGAACCCAACTCAGGGCTTGATCCCATGTTATACTGCCTCTTAGCTCATTAAGATGCCATGCTGTGCAGTTTTCATATTCAAACTATCTTTTGCTGTGCTTTTTTTTTTATATGGTGAAAAAAATTATATTTAGATTTAGCCAGCTGGACTCAGTTTAGATGATCCCAATTTTGTTGGCAACATCCAAAGCATCGTAGTTGGGATCCAGTTGAACATATGCCTTCTTCTCTCCATCAGGGTTGATCAAGGTGTTGACCTTGGCCACATCAATGTCGTAGAGCTTCTTCACAACCTGTTTGATCTGGTGCTTGTTGGCCTTGACACAATGGATACAAGTGTGTTGTTGTCTTCTATTTTCTTCATGGCTGACTCAGTAGTCAGGGGGAACTTGATGATGGCATAGTGATCAAGCTTGTTTCTCCTGGGGGAGCTCTTTCGAGGATATTTGGGTTGCCTTCGGAGATGCAGAGTCTTGGGTCATTGGAACGTAGGGGACGTGCGGATCTTCTTTTATTTTGTGGCTGTGGATGCCTTTCAGCACTGCTTTCTTGGCCTTCAAAGCCTTTGCTTTGGCTTCAGCTTTGGAAGGGGCAGGGGCTTCCTTCTTAGCTTTCGGCGCCATCTTCGTAAAAGGGTGTGATTTTTCTTTTCTGCCTTCTTTTTAAATCTTTTTTCCCTCTTCACCCAATACCAACCATTCTTGTCCTACATTCCATTCCCTCCAAGTGTTTCCAGGTGTCCAGAATTAATCTTATAAACTATTAATCTATAAACTTATAAATTAATCTTATAAACTAATTTAATGACCTTATAATTGACATAGTTTCCATATCACAAAGATATTTGCCTCTTAAATGGGTATTTCTGGGGATGGAATGCTGTATCCCAAATTAGAATTTCCAATTCTGGCATATTCAATTCTGGAATAAAGATTTTTGTGGTCCTTCTTGGATAACATTACCTGGACAGGGATTTACTCTGCTTATATTGTCCATATCTAAATAGGCAGGGAATGTGTAGCTGTAGAACTCTGGGCCACTGAGCCAAGTTTGACGGTATAGCTATACATGGAATAATGCAGATGATGACTTTTATGCAGTGCGTAGACTTCTTGATCTGGCCTTCCACCTTAAAGATTTTTCATATAAAAAGTTGAGAAGTCTGTATTTCAACAACAACAACAACAACAACAACAACAACAACAACAACAACAACAAACCTACTTGGGGCTTCCCAACTTCTCTGCTTTGAATAGTGCAGAGATGTTCCTTGAAATATTGATCTTTCTATCCCATTGATTCCCAAACTGAAGCATGAATCAAAAAGCCTAAGAAGCTTATTAATATCCAGAGTTTCTGTCTCAAAGTGGGGCCTGAGAATTTATATTTCTAGGAAGTTTTTAGGTGCTGTTGCCACTGCTGTTGGTTTGGGGACCACATTTGGAGAGCTCCTTTAGCCTTTGGGGCACTTAAGTTGAGTCATCAAACAGGAATGCAAGGAGCCACATCTGGCAGTGCTGGCTCTAATATGCCTGCTAAGCACTCAGGGGATGCTCTACTTTGTAGAAATCTACTTTAGCATCCAGCTAAAGCAGCCCAGGTTGCTCCCAGAAGAGGTTACATTCAGAACACAGACAGCTCAAGGTGAATTGCATAGCAGTGAGGGTCAGAGAGGATAAGAAATCTGAAGCAGATGATTTTAGGAGTGGGCTCCTCAGTCTATCTCTTTATGACATACGTTTTGCTATTGTGTGCAATCTAGGCTCATTATGACCATTCTAAAAATGGATGCATTCTCTGCAAAGTAAGTTCTCCATTATTTTGGAATATCTCATTTACAAAAGTTATTTCGGGGCTGGGGAGCATCTGGGTGGCTCAGTTGGTTAAGTGGCCAACTCTTGATTTTGGGTCAGGTCATGATCTCAGGGTCCTGGGATCAAGTCCCTGTTGCAGAGGTGGGAGGTGGGAGGAGGGGTCCGTGCTCAGCTGGGAATCTGCTTGAGGATTCTCTCTCTCCCTCTCCCACTACCCCTCCCATGCTCATTATCTCTCTCTCTAAAATAAATAAATAGATCTTTAAAAAATTTATTTGGGTTTAAAAACCATTTTCATTACTATAAGAAATTTCAACATTACATTAGTAAATGAGAGTAAAGGAAGTGCTTTGGATTTTTTTAAAAATATAATTTCAATTTGCTAGCTTTTAAGCAGCTATAAAAATGGGAAAATGGCTTTAAAATTTTTTATTATCTATATGTGAACAAAGTTTTTTATTTGATGTGACTCTCAGGGATTTGAAGAAAGATCACCATAAAAATCATGATTAGGAATTGCCTGTAGCCAGTTTAATCATAAAATCAAACATAAAAATCTATTTTCATAAAAGCAAGCTCAAGTTTCTCATTAAAGAAAAAAAATGAAAAGTCCTTATTTGAAGTTTTATCTAAATTCAATAGTTAATATTCTTTCTGTCACTTTTATTTGACTTTTCTAACATTGTTATCTTACATTAAGAATGCAATTTTTTTCCCACCAAGTTCTGAATAGATACCCCCAAATTCATTCCAGTTTGTCCAAGTTCTCATACAGATACAATAAGTTTTTATGTCTATTCTAACTTGAAAATGGTTGGGTGGAACTTCCATAGTCCCCACTGAATGTGGATTAGCAAGACAGAATTTGAAATTATGCTCCCCTCAGAAGTCTCTTGCATTTCTATATACTAACAATGAAGCAGCAGAAAGAGAAATCAAGGAATTGATCCCATTTACAACTGCACCAAAAACCATAAGATACTTAGGAATAAACCTAACCAGAGGAATAAAAGATCTGTACTCTGAAAACTATAGAACACTTATGAAAGAAATTGAGGAAGACACATAGAAATGGAAAAACATTCCATGATCATGGATTGGAAGAACAAATATTGTTAACATTTCTATGTTACCCAAAGCAATCTACACTTTCAAATCAATCAGTATCAAAATACCACCAGCATTTTTCACATAGCTGGAACAAACAATTCTAAAATTTGTATGGAAGAAGAAAAGACCCCCACATAGCCAAATTAATGTTGAAAAAGAAAACCAAACCTGGAGGCATCACAGTGCCTGACTTCAAGGTCTATTACAAGACCTTGGTTTTGTAAGGTCTATTACAAAATACAATTACCAATTACAAGGTCTATTACAAAGTAATCATCAGGACAGTATGGTACTGGCACGAAAACAGACACATAGATAAATGGAACAGAATAGAGAGCCCAGAAATGGACCCTCAACCAGTCTTCAACAAAACAGAAAATAATATCCATTCTTGAAAAAGACTGTGCCTTTAACAAATGGTGTTGGGAAAATTGGAAGCCATATGCAGAAGAATGAAACTGGACCACTTTCTTATATCCTACACAAAACTCAAAATTGATGAAAGACCTAAATGTGAGATAGGAATCCATCAAAATTCTGGAGGAGAGCACAGGCAGGAACCTCTGGACCACAGCAACTTTTTGCTAGACATTTCTCCAAAGCCAAGAAAAACCAAAGCAGAAATGACCTATTAGGACTTCATCAGGATATAAGGCTTTTGCACAGCAAATGAAACAATCAATGAAACTAAAAAGCAACCTGCAGAATGGGAGAGGATATTCACAAGTGGCACTTCAAATGAAGGGCTATTATCTAAAATCTATAAAGAACTTATCAGACTCAATATCCAAAACCCAAAAAATCCAGTCAAGAAATGGACAGAACACATGAACAGACATTTCTCCAAAGAAGACACACAAATGGCCAACAGACACTTCTATTAAAAAATGCTCAAGGCAGTGCGCTCAGTGGTCCTGTGGATCTGTCTCTTGCTTCAACAGTGTTTGGACAGAACAGACCCAGGGACGCCCCTGCAACCAGCAAACGACCACCCTCCAACCTCTTTTCCAGTCGCAACTTTGGGAGCCATCTTCGTGGCCACCCGCTGTGGTGTGTGGCCACCAGCCCACAGCCAATTTCGGGCTTACCTCCTGATCTTCAGTCAACCATGAGCTCCCAGATTCGTCAGAATTATTCCTCTGAGGTGGAGGCCGCCGTCAACCGCCTGGTCAACATGCATCTGCGAGCCTCCTACACCTACCTCTCTTTGGGCTTCTATTTCGACCGTGACGATGTGGCTCTGGAAGGTGTGGGCCACTTCTTCCGCAAGTTGGCTGAGGAGAAGCACGAGGGTGCTGAGCATCTCTTGAAGATGCAAAACCAGCGCGGCGGCCGCGCCCTCTTCCAGGACGTCCAGAAGCCGTCCCACAGGGGAACCCTGGGGGAAACCCTGGACGCCATGGAAGCTACCCTGGTTCTGGAGAAGAACCTGAACCAGGCCCTTCTGGATCTGCATGCCTTGGGTTCTGCCCGTACAGACCCCCATCTCTGTGACTTCCTGGAGAACCACTTCCTAGACGAGGAGGTGAAACTCATCAAGAAGGTGGGCGACCACCTGACCGAGCTCCGCAGGCTGGCCGGCCCCCAGGCTGGGCTGGGCGAGTATCTCTTCCAGAGGCTCACTCTCAAGCACGACTAGGAGGAGCCTCCGGAGACCAGCAGCAGCCTTGGCGGGGGCCCCTCTGACATCCGTGCCTCAGCCCCTCCCTGCAACCATGAGGCCGCTTTATAATCACCCTGGAGCCCTCTCCCAAGCCCTGGACCAAATGGAAACAATAAACCTTTTTGCAGCAAAAAAAAAAAAAAAAATGCTCAACATCACTTGGCATCAGGGAAATACCGATCAAAACCACAATGAAATACCACTTCATACCACTCAGAATGGCTAAAATTAACAACTCAGGAAACAACAGATGTTGGTGAGGATGCAGAGAAAGGGGAACCCTCTTACACTGTTGGTTGTTATGCAGACTGGTACAGCCACTCTGGAAAACAATATGGAGGTTCCTCAAAAAGTTAAAAATAAAACTACCCTATGACCCAACAATTGCACTATAATGTATTTATCCAAAGGATACATAGTGATTAGAAGTGGCACCTGCACCCCAATATTAATAGCAACAATGTCCACAAGAGCCAAAGTAGGGAAAGAGCCCAGATGTCCATTGACAGATGAATGGATAAAGAAGAGGTGGTACATATATACAATGGAATAATACTCAGCCATCAAAAAAAATGAAATCTTGCCATTTTCAGTGACATGAATGGAACTAGAGGGTATTATGCTAAGTGAAATAAATCAGAGAAAGACAAATACCATATGATTCACCCATATGTGCAATGTAAGAAACAAAACAGATGAGCATAGGGGAAGGGAAGGAAAACTAAAATAAGATAAAAACAGAGGGAGGCAAACCATAAGAAATTCTTTTTTAAAATTTAAATTTAATAACCAACATATTGTACATCATTAGTTTCCAAGCTAGTGTTCAATGATTCCTCAGTTGCATATAATACCCAGTGCTATCCTAGGAAACAAACAGGATCACTGGAGGGGATGTGGGTAGGGGGATGGGGTAACTGGGTGATGGGCATTAAGGAGGGCAAGTGATGTAATGAGCACTGGGTGTTATATGCAACTGATGAATTACTAAATTCTACCCCTGAAGCTAATAATACTCTCTATGTTAACTAAATTGAATTTAAGTAAAAACTTATAAAAAAAGAAAGATGAAGGTAAAATTTTAAAAGGACATATGGATACACTTTCTAAATATGAAAATAACTTTTAAAGATTTTATTTATTTGTTTGAGAGAGAGAGAGAGAGCATGTGCGCACACACACAGCTGTGGGGGATGGCCAGAGGTGAGGGAAAAGCAGACTTCCCTCTAAGCAGGGAGCCCAATACGGGGCTCCATCTCAGGACCCTGAGATCATGATCTGAGCTGAAGGCAGACTTTTAACCAACTGAGCCACCCAGGCATTCCTGAAAATATTTTTAAATAGCAAATTAGTTGTAAACATTTTTGAGCTTCCTATAAAGAAAATGTAAATTGAAAATATGGTATTATGAAATACGATACATTCACTGTTCAACTTTTCAGAAACAAAATAAAATTGTGCTCCCCATTTCTATATCTAGAACTGCAAAGAGTAAGCTACCACAGAGCAGATTTGTGCAAGATAAGAATCAATTGCACAAAAATAATTTTAAGGTAAGTTGGTACCCATTGCTTTAGGGGAAATAGGAAACAGCATCATTTCATGGTTTGACAAAGGCATCAGTTTTCCTTGGTATACAGAAACGAGCATGCAGAAGAAGTAGATAAATCTGCACAAATGATAAGGATCCTTCTGGAATGAAAATGATCAAGATACCAACCAATTTACTTTTGAGATTCACTGCTATCATAATGAACCTCCGTGGTAGATTAGGATGGCTCCAACTAAGGCCCCCAAGGGCCCCAAAAAGAAATTCATCTTATAAGATACGAAAATTCTTATTGGTGGCTTGGATTTATGACTGCCTACCATGAAGGGAAGAATTATTTGGGGAAAGCATTTTTCAAAGTTGGGAGATCTCTTTCTGATACATATACTCTGACATGGAGGCCAGAATAATGAATAAATTTTGTGGAAAAAAATTGAATATAATTTCAGATTTACATATAGTTTATATGGCTATTTTGGGGGTAAGTAGAATAGTGCATATAAAATACTTGGAACAGTCAGTGACCCATGGTAAGTGCTTAATAAATGTTAGTCACTGCTAATGTAAAAAAATATATATATATGAATCCTTACCTAGGAACTGAATATTTAGAAGCCCAAGTAGAATACTTCCTTAACTGACCATAATATTAAAAGCAATGAGGTTATTTTTCCTCAAAAGAAAGCAAGCACATACACCAGGCTCAGAAAGAACATCTTCAAATCTTTGTGAGATTAGTTTTCAATGACAGAAATTGTAGCCTAAAATGGGGGCCAGTGTTGATGGGTTGGATTCTTCACTTGTGTTTGCATGGCATTTAGAAACAGGGATGATTTTTTTTGTTCTAAATAAGTTTCTTTGGTCCGTAGGTAATTTCAGTGGCAAAAGGGAAGAAATATAGAGAGAGGAGTGAGGGGGTATGTGGAGAGAGGGAGGAAAAAGAGAGAGAGAGAGACAGAGAGAAACAGGGAGATTGCTATTAGATGACCAAGTTGTCCAGGTATAGGATTGAGTAATGAATTAAAATATTATAAGGACATTTGATGACAAGGTGGTGAAAGGCATCAACTGGTTGATATAATAATAGACGTATATGAGGAGCATTTTTAGAATTAGAGGGCATTGTGGAGGAGAGGGAACATCTTTACATTTTTTCATTACAGGAATCTCTAACTTGAGAGGCAATTTAGGAAATCAATAACTAGAACTTTACAAGAATATTTGAAGGACACTGAAAACAATGTATGATCTTTAAATAGTTTTGGACAAAAAGATTGAAGATTGAAATCCCTATAATTAATCCACATACTTAAATGCATGAAGGTGAATGTTTAGACGCAGAATGGTAAGGGTTAGAGAAGTTGACATACTTCATGCAAAAGGTGAATGATGTGTAACCAAAACAAACTAACCATCAAACAAACAAAAAAGGAAAATCCACAACAGATATTTCCTACTACCATTTCTGAAGATGGATTTGAATTAATACTCTCATTACCAGCTTAATATTCTTATCTCTCTCTGTCTCTATCTGCATATACACACGTGCACACACATCAGCACACATATATACATAAGCATGTGTCTGTACTTATGTATGTACATGTATAGTATCTATGTTTATAGTTAATTTTATTGGAAAATAGAATGTGGCTTATCCAACAATAGGTTAATTGCTTCTTAATGAATTTTTGCTTATTTGTTTATATTAATTAAATAATATCAAGGTAAGGAAAGCTCTTACTGGATCCAGAGGTCCAGATAAGCAACACCTTTCAAATAGTGTCACCTTAGCAAGGCTTCTTGCCATCACTGGGTCACATTTTATATTCATGCCAAAGATAATGCCAAATGTAGCCATGCTTGACTATATTCTCCTTATCCCTGTATATTTCAGGGAAGAAGAAATGTTAGGGATGTTGTATATACTAATTTTGCATCTGCGTTGTAAAGGGTGGGTTCTTTTCTCTGAGATCTTTTGAAAACCACAAGTATCAACCGCACTTAACTATTGTACTCAAGGGGACTTGGGAAGTAAGTGAGTTCATTATAGCCTAGGCTTGGACTTGAATCCTTCATCATTGACATCTACAGTTTTGGCCTAGGGTGGCAGGCTGTGTGAAAATGCTCTTAACATTCTTGATCAAGCTTAACTCTGTGGCTATGACTATACAAAAAAGTGAAATCAAAATTTTAGTACCTATCCTTATAACTTCCTCAATACAAATGGCTCTGAATGATTTAGAAATTCTTCTTTTTCTTCTTTTTCCTTTGGGCACATTTTAAGGGAATGGCATGAGTACTTAATCATTTTTGCTTAGATTTGGAATTAGTAATCAATGAAGTGTTCATCATTTTCTCTGCAATATTTTTTCCTTTAGATTTCCAACTAAATGTATTCTCCCTATTTTCATTTTGAAATGGAAATAGCCTAGCCTTAGTGTTCCCAGGACACTAGAACAACTTATATCAAGCTGATACATAAGAACAGTTGGATTTTCAACAACAAATCTTCCTTTATGAACAGAGATTACTTAGATTTTTAGAAGAATGCAGAGGGTAAGCAACCTATTAGGTGAGTCTGGGCAATGGGAAATAGCAACGTGATAGTTTAGTCTCGAATTCCCTTCTTTCCTTGATTGCTGCCATTTCCCTCATGAGTTGCATAAAACCCTGCAGAGATGTTTACCTGGTCTAATGAGTAGGGAATGTCATATAGAGTTGTGCCAAATTTTCAGTGGTTTGTAACGCACATGTTTTCTAAGCCAGAGGAAGTTCTGATATGAGGTAGGAATGGGGAAGGGTCTCCTTCTGACTCATGTGTGGACGCTCAATTCTGCCAGGTTTTACCATTTGCACACTACAGATTTATTTCCAGGACTGGAGGCTTCTAATACACTTTCATCAAACACACTTGGCAAAATTCTCCTTTCTGAGATATCACAGCTCAAATTTATCATAACTCCCTTTTTTTTCCTTACCCAAACATAATTTATAGTAGAGGAGAACAACAGGGGAGATAGATGAAATCATTGTTCTTTCCTTCAAAGTCTTAGAGTCATGAGTAATCGTGCCTGGAGTCTGTCACTATGACCTAAAGCCTTGGTGTTTTGATAATATAAACAATATTTGAAATAAAACTCAGAAATAAAAGAAAAATCCTGAAAATGGGCTAGTCCCTAAGTATAATTATTTACAAATACAAAAAATACAAAAAAAATCTGCCAAGCAATCACCTATCAATCATCCATCATCTATCAATCTATCTCCATTTTTTTTTTAAGATTTTATTTATTTATTTGACAGAGATCACAAGTAGGCAGAGAGGCAGGCAGAGGGGGGGGGAAGCAGGCTCCCAGCTGAGCAGAGAGTTCAATGTGGGGCTCGATCCTAGGACCCTGAGATCATGACCTGAGCCGAAGGCAGATGCTTAACCCACTGAGCCACTCAGGTGCCCCAATCTATCTCCATTCTAACGATCCTCATTCTCTATTAAAACTTTTACTTTTATTTAATTTTTACTATTTAAACTTGATAGTTCAAATTCTTGATGATGAAATTGTTTCAATGTGGCAACTATAGAAACATTAATATACCTTACAGTACTCTGCTGGTTATTATCCTTAGCAGCCATTAACTCCCATAGGAAGTGAGGAAATTATGAGTTTTTTTTTCTTGCACATTTCCAATAGGAAAAAAAATTGAAAATAATCCTAAAAGAGGAATAAAAATAAAATTATAAAATGGTAACTCGCTGCATTATGTTCCAAATGAAACCAAATGTTCCAAATGAAACCAAAGCCAAATGAACATGGGAAAAACCTAAATGAAGAACAATTTTTGCTTTTTTATAGCTTAAGAAAAGAAAATTTTACCAATTTTATTAGCATATGGGCAACAGCTAAGGTTATAAAGAATTCTAAGGAGAAAATTATCTTCATCTTAATTCATATTATAAAATACAAAAGCCATTAGACAGACAGAGAGACAGACAGACAGACAGACACACACACACACACACACACACACAGCTTTTTTCTTTTTGTATCTTTTTTTTTTTTAATTAACATATAATGTATTATTTGCCCCAGGGTACATGTCTGTGAATCGTCAGGCTTACACATTTCACAGCACTTACCATAGCACATTGCCTCTCCAATGTCCATAACCCAGCCATTTCTTTTTCTATCTAACAGAAGCTATAGGACTGTGGTCTTTTCTGTAAATGGATTTGAAAACCACAAGTACCAAATACTTTTCTATTGCACTCAAGGGAATATAATTATAGCTGAAGAGTTGAGAACTCTCAAAACACATATGAAACTTGATATCCCCAGAAGATTGTACTGGCTGAAAGTTTTAATGGGTTAAATAAGGGTTTAGATAAATCCCTGGATGGCTAAGCCAAAACCAGTCATTTCAAGGCAATTGGAGATTTAGAGGAGGAGGTCTTGGGAGGATTATGTTACAGCAAAGGCAAGGGTCCCTTAGGGCACTTTAGGAGTCAGGATTCTGCCCCATTATTTTCCTCTTCTTCTTAAACAGAAGTCTTACATCCCTTCATCCTCTGGGACTTTATATATATTTGAGTTTTTGGCATGGTTCCCAGGAAATACAGTGGCTAGTCCAGATTAAACCTAAAGTAACATTAGATAATCTCATCCTAAGTGATGAATTCCAAATTAAATATTATGTACTAGGAAAGATAGAAAAGTGTTCCCAGAGTTCACTTTGTAAAAAATGTAGGTTTGAGATGACCTCTTCAGTCTCTTTGCATATTTTTTCTCCAAAATTTCCTCCATTAAATACACTTAATTATAGAGATAATTCTGATATGATTACATGTTGCAAATCATGTAACAGGGAGGAATCATGTAACATGAATGAAAAGAAATCATTTTAACCCCTTTCGTTTCTCTTACATAGCACATCCCTAAAGATTTGAGTATGTTATTGACTGAAAATCTGTCCCAAGTTCTTTATCCTCTCCTCTACTTCTACACTTTACAATGTAATTTGCAGTTCCTCCAATCAAGAGGTGGTCTATTTCCCAAACTCTTGTCTAGTCTGGCCTTGTTTACTAGCTTTGGCCAATAAATTCAGTAGAAATGATGGTATACCAATTCCAACAATGAAATGACAGTATTTCAAACTTCTCTTTGAACTTTGGCTGCCGACATAAGAGCAAATCTACTGGAGAATGAGACCACAAAAAGGGAGAACCTGATTGTCTTCACTCCCCCACAGATGACCAGCCAGCTCACAGATGTGTGAGTGAGCCCAGCTAAAATCCCAATAATTGTGCAAATGATCTACAGATCCATATTTAATAACAGATGCATATTATCTTATGATAATGCATTTTGCAGTGGTTTGTTATACCATAATAACCAAATAGTAAAGGGATGAAACATGTAATTGAGTCACTTGTTAGGTATATATTATCATAATAAGTATGTGGCTTCATACTTCATAAGTATGTGACTTATGTCACTCTGCATAATCTCTTCCAGTCCCGTCCATGTTGACACAGAGTTGGGTATTTGTCCTTTCTGATGGAGGCATAAAATTCCATTGTATATATGGACCATATCTTCTTTATCCATTCATCTGTTGAAGGGCATTTTGGTTCTTTCCACAGTTTGGCGATTGTGGCCATTGCTGCTATGAACATTGGGGTACATGTGGCCCTTCTCTGTACTGCATCTGCTTCTTTGGGGTAAATACCCAGTAGTGCAATTGCAGGGTCATAGGGTAGCTCTATTTTTAATTTCTTGAGGAATCTCCACACTTTTTTCCAAACTGGCTGCAACAGCTTGCAATTCCACCAACAGTGTAAGAGGGTTCCCCTTTCTCCACATCCTCTCCAACACCTGTTATTTACTGTCCTATTGATTTTGGCCATTCTAACTGGTGTAAGGTGTAATCTCAGCGTGGTTTTGATTTGAATTTCCCTGATGGCTAAAGATGATGAACATTTTTTGTCATGTGTCTGTTAGCCATTTGTATGTCTTCTTTGGAGAAGTGTGTGTTCATGTCTTCTGGCCATTTTTTGATGTGATTATCGGTTTTGTGAGTGCTGAGTTTGAGGAGTTCTTTTTTTTTTTTTTTAAAGATTTTTTTATTTATTTGACAGAGAGAAACACAGCGAGAGAGGGAACACAAGCAGAGGGAATGGTAGCGGGAGAAGCAGGCCTTCCGCAGAGCGGAGAGCCCGATGCGGGGCTCGATCCCAGAACACCGGGATCTGACCTGGGCCGAAGGCAGACGCCTAACGCCTGAGCCACCCAGGCGCCCCAGAGGAGTTCTTTATAGATCTTAGATATCAGACCTTTGCCTGTAATGTCATTTGCGAATATCTTCTCCCATTCTGTGGTAAACAACATATTTTAAAATAATACAAGAATCAAAGAAGAAATCTCAAATTAAAAATTATTTTGAACTAAATGAAAATGAAACTGTAACATCAATGTTTGTGGGATTTAAATACATATATTTAAAAGAAGGATCTAAAATCAATAAACTAAGTTCTACCTTAGGAACTAGAAAAAGAAGAGCAAATTAAGCAAGAGAAGAGGTGGAAGAGGGGCACCTGGGTGGCTCAGTCGTTAAGCGTCTGCCTTTGGCTTAGGTCATGATCCCCGGGTCCTTGGATCAAGCCCCGCATCAGGCTCCCTGCTGGGCAGGAGGCCTGCTTCTCTGGCTACCATTCCTTCTGCTTGTGTTCCCTCCCCATTGTGTTTCTGTCTGTCAAATAAATAAAATCTTAAAAAAAAAAGGTGGAAGAATAAGAAGGAGAAGAAGAAAAGAAAAAGAGGAGGAAGAAAAAGAAGACAGAATAAATGTGGAGCAGAAATCAATGAAATTAAAAACAGGAAATCAATAGAGAAACTCAATAAAACCAAAAATTGTTTCTTTGAAAAGATCAATAAAGTTGATAAGCCTCTAGACACATTAACTGATAAAAATGAGAGTACACAAAAACTAGTATTAGAAATGAAAGAGTATCAATGCAGATCTCATGTACACTGAAATGATAATAAAGCAGTACTATGAACAACTCCATGCTCACAAATTTCATAACCTTCCACTTAAAGCCTAAAACCATAATAGTCCTAGAAGAAAACATAGAATATCTTTGTAAACGTGAAATAGGCATATATTTATTAGACTTGACTAAAAATGCAGTAAGCCTAAAAAGCATATTGTTTTTAGTGGTAATCAACAATGATGCTTTTTGAAAGACATTTAAAAAATGAAAAGGAAAGTGAGGAATTAGGAGAAATATTTATAGTGCATATATCTGATAAAGCACTTGCATCCTCAAAAATTATAATATAGAGTTCTTCATTTATATGACATGCACTCTTCTGTGTGAGCATTAAACTTCCTAATTAAAGGTTAAAACAAACAAAAAATGGCAAAACTCTTCCAAGTTTCCAGCATCATATTTTAACTAGCAAATATTTTTTTAAAAATTTTTTGAAGATTTTATTTATTTGAGAGAGAGAGAGGGAGAGAGAGCATGAGCAGGGGAGGGAGAGAGGGAGGAGGAGCAGACTCTTTGATGAGGAGTCCAACATGAAGCTCGATCCTAGGACCCCAGGATCATGGCATGAGCAGAGTGCAGATGCTTAAGCGACTGAGCACCCTGGTGCCCCTTCAACTAGCAAATATTTTAAAGAGAGCTTCTGGGGGCTTCTGAAAGAGTAGGGAGCCTGCTTCTCTCTCTGCCTGCCGCTCCCCCTGTTTGTGCGCACTCTTTCACTCTCTCTGACAAATAAATAAAAAAGAGAGCCTCTGGTATGGTAGACAAGTGTGTTTCTGCATAAAAACAGTACCATTTTCACACTGGATTAATCGGCTGTTTTCCTTTGTGCCTACTGTAGAAACCCAGTCTCCCTTTGCAAAAAGACAGAATGAAATAGAAATGTCCCAGTGAGATATTTCATAGACAATAATCAAGGGAGCATGAAACAACCTAGAAAGGGGGGCATCTGGGTGGCTCAGTGGGTTAAAGCCTCTGCCTTCGGCTCAGTTCATGATCTCAGGGTCCTGGGATCAAGCCCTGCATCGGGCTCTCTGCTCAGCGGGGAGCCTGCTTCCCCCTCTCTCTCTCTGCCTGCCTCTCCGCCTACTTGTGATCTCTGTCAAATAAATAAATAAATAAAATCTTAAAAAAAAAAAAAAACCAACCTAGAAAGGTATAATATTCATCCATAAAGACATATACACAGGCATGCAGATTTTTAAAAAAAAATTCCAGTCTTTATGTTACTTTTTATTAAGATGTTGCTGTAGTATCTCCTTCTCAGAACATGGTAAAGTCTAGAGGATGTCTGAGGTTCATCACCGGTGAGGCAGTCACTCTCTACCTACATCCTGTATCACTCTGGAAGAGAAGGCCATTACTGTGCCCAGTCATTTGAGAGACTCAGCAAAGCTCTGTTGCATAGCATACTGTTTAAACGTTTCTTGATTACAAGTGAATTCTACAGCTCTAATATGTTTCATTGGCAGTTTAAATGGAAAATTTAATAGACATCACTGTATATATAAAGTTTTGGCTGGCAATCATATTGGGCATCCTGGGCGCTAAGCTCCTCTATTTTTCAGAGTCCTTTTTACTTCCAAAGATTGTGCTGACAGCTATCGATGAAACGGAGGCCATTCCCACCGTGGAACAACCTTCTGCTTTTACCTTCATTGATTTTTGGCTTGTGCTTCTCACCAGTCAGTAATTGTTGGAATCTCTTGTGAACCATGGAAAGCCTGCAATGCCAGTGTTCACTCAGATTTTGTTACCCAAGTAACCTGCAGAATTTTTTTTCTAACCTAATTGTATCTGTATTCAAGGAAAGAGGATATTTCATTTGTCCTGTAAGAAAGGACAATTTACCCAAATAGTCTCCAAGACTGCAACACCAGAATGTTTATATATTCTTTTAGTTTAGTGTTTCTTTAATTGGAAAGTGCTATATTGATATGGTAAGGAACTCAAACAATAATAAGATTATGCACAATGAAACTCGAGACTCTCCTTCACACTGTGGGACCTCTAGTCTTCCTCAGTGGCAACCTCTCAGTTTCTTGTTAAGTTCTGGAAATGGCTTATACACATGTGTGAGCATGCATGAATTTTATGATATATATTACAGGTATATATATAAACAAAACCCCAAGGAAACATATAACATAGATACTCCTCTGCACAATATGTTTTAAATTTATTTTTAATTTCCATATGGTAAAATTGACTATTTTTGATGTGCAGTTCACTGAGTTTTAACAAATGCATAGTCAAGCAAACAACATAATCAAAGTACAGAAAATGCTATTACTCTTCTCCCCGAAAGTGATCCCCCAAGATTGCTCCTGTTTTTTAAAATTTTATTTTTTAAGATTTTATTTATTTGAGAGAGAGACAGAGAGAATAAGTAGGGGGAGGGGCAGAGACACAAGCAGACTGCCAACTAAGAGAAGATCCCAATGTTGGGCTGCATCCCTGGACCCTGAGATCATACCTAAGCCGAAGGCAGATGCTTAACTGACCGAGCCACCCAGGAGCTCCTCTTTTTTTAAACTGCAATTCCGGTGTAGTTAATATACAGCATTATATTAATCACAATATAGTGATTCAACATTTCTATATATTACTCGGTGCTTACCAAGATAAGTGAGCTCTTAACCTCCATAACCTATTTCACCCATTCCCTCCATGCCCCTCCCTCTGCTAACCATCAATTTGTTCTCTATAGTTAAGAGTATTTTGTGGTTTGTCTCTTTTTTCCTTTGTTTTTCAGATTCTCCCTCAACCTTTCTTTAACTTCTAGAGTTCATGAATGTATTTTCCTCTCTAGAGTTTTGCTTTTTCCAGAATATCATATAAATGGAATCATACAGCATGTAACCTTTTCAGTTTTTTCACCTAGCAATATGCATTCGAGAGGCCTCTGTGTTGTATATGTTGATAATTTGTTTCTTTTTATTGCTAAGTAGTATTCCATTGTATGAATGTATCACAGTTTATCCATTTCCAGTTTAGGGATATCTGGGCTGTTTCCAGATTTGGTGATTAAGAACATAACTATTATAGGGGGTTCCTGGGTAGCTCAGTTGGCTCAGCATCCAGGCCTTAATCTCAGGATCATGAGTTCAAGCCCTATATTAGGCTCCATGCTGGGTGTGGAGCCTACCTAAAATAAGTAAATAAATAAGTATATAGAACAAAGCTACCATAAATACCTTGTGAATATGCTTTTGTGGGAACATAGGTTTTTATTTCACTTGGGCAAATACCTAGAAGTCAGTACCTATGGCTTTTAATATAACATGAATATTAGTTAATATTAACATCAAAAACACATACAAACACCACCCCCCTCCCAAATCTACATCTCTAGAGGGGATGTAACTCAGACTCTAGTCCCTCTGTCATTGCCCAGAAACATTTCATGATGTTATGAGAGCTGTGTGTTTAATTTCCATTTCTTTCTTTGCTATAATTTTCTAAAACGGACTGTGTATTATCTATTTAATAAGGAAAAAAAACAGCAATAACACAGATTGGCTCCAGGTTTTGGAAAGTGCTTTTTAAAAACTGTGAATTTAATTGGCTCACTTAATTTCTAAAATACTTTTTAAATTTTGTAACTAATTTCAAGTAGTAGTTTCTCAAGTCTGTTTTGAGTTTTTAAACAAAAATTGCTTAACCTATTGGAACGTTTAAGGTTTTTGCAAATGCTATTGTCTCATGCTAATAGCCAAAGAATTCGCTTATTAACAAGCTTTGCCAATGTCTCTGACTTGACTGATTATAGCAATTTGAAAGCATTAAAGTTAATGAAATAATTGGTTATATGAACCAATGACAGGAAAACATGGTCTAGATGTTTAACCATTTTGTAAACAGCTATCATGAGATTTTCCAAGAAGGGAAAAAAAATAATGAGTAGAAATGGAAGCTTAAATTCAGAGAACTTAGGTAGAAGTTGATAAAGTATTTTAGCCTCCAACTCTGTCAGATGTCTTTCTCATAAACATACTTGTGAGAGAGCATCTCAAGGAACCTAGCCTTTTGATTTATAGATATTATACTAATGAGATTAATTTAAGACATATGTATTCCTATCTTAGTTTTATTTTATTTATTAGGAATCCTTGTTAAAGAAAATTCCTGACACATATTGCCTTCTTGTGTTCTTCCAAAATTTATATGTTGAAGCCCTAACCCTTGGTTTCTCAGAACATGATGGTATTAGAGATAGTGCCTTTAAAGAGGTTTTTAAAATTAAATGTGATCATAAGGCAGGCTCTTATCTCCTATGACAGTGTCTGTATAAAAAGAAGAGGTTAGGATATACACATAGATGATTAGGTGACCATGTGAGGACATGGTGAAAAGTGGCCATAAGCGAGCCAAGGAGGGAGGGTTCAGAAGAAACCAAATCTGCCAACGTTTTGATCTTGGACTTCTGGCCTCTATAACTATGAGACTGAATTTCACTCAGTCTGTGATGTTTTATTATGGAGGCCTTTGCAAAGTAAAGCACCTTTTTACCATGTAGTACTATTTCTGCTACTTGAAGACAAATATCAGAAAGTCAAATATCAGAGCCTGAGCTTCTGCTACAGTAACTTTGCTTAGAAAAAAATTAAAAAAGAACCATTACCTCAACAGTTATAAAATAATGCTAAGCAAATACCAATAGATTGGCAAGTTCTACTTTTTAGAAAAACTTATAAATAAATGGTTACAGTAGAATTTGATTTAGTCAATAAACCTTTGTTCTGCCTTTCCTTTCCTCATATCTCATCTTTCAGAAATATTTATTATTCACTATATTTTTATTTTTATTTTTTTATCTCTTGACCCCTTTTACCCATTTTTCCCATCCTCTAACCCTTGACTCTAGCAACTACCAATATGTTTCCTGTATTTATGAGCTTGTTTACTTTTTGTTGTTGTTATTGTTTGCTTTTTAGATTCCACCCATAGGAGAGATTATCTGGTTTTTGTCTATCTCTGTCTGACTTATTTCAGTTAGCATAATGCCCTCAAGGTCCATTTGTTATCATAAATGACAAGATTTCATTCTTTTTTATGGTTGAATAGTAAGTGTTTTTATTTCAATATAGTTGTAGGTTGCAACATAGTGACTCAACAAGTTTATACAATATGCTATGCTTACCACAACTGTAACTACCATATGTTACCATGCAACACTATTAAAATATCATTGACTATACTCTTTATGCTGTGCCTTTTATTCCTGTAGCTTATTCATTCTATCACTTGAAGATCTCCCACTCTCCTTCACCCATTTACCCCATCTCCCCATTCTCTCTCCTCTTTGGCAACCATCAGTTTGTTCTCTATCTTTATAGGTCTGATTCTGCTTTTTGTTTGTTTGTTTGTTTATTGATTTGGGGGTTTTTAGATTCCATAGATGAGTGAAATAATAATATTTGTCTTTTTCCATCTTTTGCTTAGCATAACACCTTTTGGGTCCATCCATGTTGTTGCAAATGACATGATCTTGTCCTTTTTTGTGGCTGCCCATTATGCCACTGTATATGTATATACCACATCTTCCTTATCCATTCTGTTGAATGATTACTATGTGGCCAGCTTCTGCATGGAAAGTTTCATTATTGGAATGCTTACCTTAGTTTCAACTCAGTTCACTTTAACAAACATTTATTGTGTCCCCAATAAATAGACTCTGGAGATTTGCAGACTCAAGAAGTTCACATGCACTGGTCCTTATCCTTATGGAAGTAGCCAGGAAGAGATTATCAATAAATAAATAACCATATTTTCAGTGCCTTGACTTAGGCATGAATGGATACAAGAGAAGCAGAGACACAAGTTCCCAGTCCAAAAGTAGTGTGTGCATATGGAATGGGGGAATACAAAGGTTCAGAGAATGATTTTATGTGAAATCCGTGTTTCAGTTGAGACTTAAAGGTAGAGAAAGAGTAAATTAGGTGGCATGAGGGTTAAAAAGGATGTTTCTGCCGACAGAGAAAGCATGAGCAAAGGTGATGCGAGAAGCATCATGAAAAACTTAAGGTATTGAAAATAGTTTGGTTGCACTAAAGCATTAAGGCAAGAAGTGGTGAGACTAAGAATAGACAGGTAGGCATACACAGGTATGGAGAACTTTGTAAACTATACTAAATACTTTAAGTTATTATTTAAATTCCAGTTAGTTAACATAAGTGTAATATTAATATTAGTTGCAAGTGTACAATACAATGATTCAACACTTCCATGCAACATCCCGAGTTCATCACAAGTGCACTCTTTAATCGCCATCACCCACCTAACACATCCTCCCACTCACCTCTCTTCTGGCAACTAACGACTTTAAAGTCTACAATGGAGAAATCCTCTTTTTTTTTTTTTTTCCCTTTGGGAATCTGACACAGACATATTTGCATTTTTAGAGTGATCCTTCTGGCAGCAATACTGAGAGTAAATCATATAGAGTGGAGACCAGAGGCAGGGAGAACAACAAAGGGGTCATTGAAGTAGTTCAGAAAAGAAATAACATAATCCAGAAGTGAGGAAGTTATGATAGAGAGGAAGAAATAGAAATATTAAGGGCTAGAAAGACAAGTTTCCTGGTGGGTTTGCAAGGAGCATTGTTTTGAGGGATTATGTGGTTGTGAATTCAGAATTTGCAGGAATGTGTATTGTGATTGTTTAATTATGTCTGAAAAGGCTTAGCAGGAGAGTATAGGTGGTGGGATGCTTTTCATGACTTCAAAGGGAAAAACTAAGAAGCATAGACAGAAATTGGGTTTTGGAGAGCATGGGGGGAGGTAACTCAGATTTCCAGGTTTGGTGACTGAGTAAATGTCCTACTAAGAAGCCTACTGATAAAGGAGTAGTAAAGAAGGTTTTGCAGTGTGAGTGTATGTGTGTGAATGTTTGGCCCATATTCGTCTACTTTGGGGGACAGTTCTATTTTAATTATATCGAGGTAGATTTCCCTGCACAACATTCAAGTAGAGATGTCAATTAGAAAATTGACTGCATAAATGAATCTGAAGCTAAGGGGGAGTTGGAGAATCACATTTAAGAGTGATTAGCTCTTCAGTTTAAAAATATCAGGAAACATAGAATGAAAAAGTGAAAGATTTTCTCAATATGTCAAGGTTATCTTAAATGTCTTAAAATAGCAAAGGGCAGAAGTCAAATCTGTAGTCTATTTCTGTTCTTTGGTGTCCGCCAGGGAAGATAATTAATTTTCCTTCAGCTCAACATTTCTACATCCAAAATAGAAATGATATAACTTCTCTTTTACTTTTTTGTCTACAATCTTGAGCCAGATCATTCCAGTTCCTAATCTTTTGATGAATCCCCTTTGCAATTGGATTAATTCTTCCTAGATGCTTAGTGAATGTTGTATTAATAATTCATAGCCTTCACTGATAGCATATTTATAAAAGTTCCTACAAACCCTAGCTTTGTTTAGAGAGTAAACGTACCTCTTATAATCAACAATCTGGTCAGCCAAACCAGCTATTATGATTACTACATTTTTACAATTTTGCAGGGGGAGGGGCAGAGGGAGAAGGAGACAGAGAATCCCAAGCAGGCTCCATGCCCAGTGAGGAGCCCAACATGGGGCTTTATCTCATATCCCTGACATCATGACCTCAGCCAAAATCAAAATTCAGATGCTTAACAACTGAGCCACCTGGGTGCTCTTGATTATTACATTTTTTTGATGACATCAGCCTTTTCAGTGGAAGGATGAAAATTAGCTGTCCCCTTCCTGCCATTATACTTCTCAGTTTCCCAGGATTCGCCTTAAGATAGAACACTTCCTCATTTACTTTCATTAGATATCCTCTCTTTAAGGATCATTTTCAATATTTTTTGGACCACTTACAGGATTCTCATCTGTTTTATGCACCCTGCCCATGCTGGACTATGTTTCCAGAACTTGCTTTCCTCTCAGAATATTGAAAACTTTCCCGTCAATCACTCATTTTCTCAGAATATGTCTTTTGTTAACAGATATGAGATGGAAAAGAAAATAATCTTTAGCTGTGACAATAATGGTTTGGTTTTACATTTTGTTATTTATTTTGTATTTACAGATTTTTTTAAAAATAAGAACTTCTTTCAGTTTCAGAAGTTTCAGAATTTCTTTGGGTGGCTCAGCTGGTTAACCCATTGCCGTTGGCTCAGATCATGATCCCAGAGTCCCAGGATCGAGTCCTGCATTGGGCACCTAGCTCCATGGGGAGTCTGACTCTCCCTCTGACCTTTTCCCCTTTCATGCTCTCTCATTCTCTCTCTCTCTCTTTCTTAAATAAATAAATGAATAAATAAATAAATAAATAAATAAAATCTTTAAAAAAAATTTCTTTCAACTATTGGAAGTTTCAATGTCTACAAAATATTGTAATTATTACATCACATAGAAGCAGTGTATTTGTCTAATGCTTTTAATGTTATTATGGTTTTACAGAATATCAATGTAAGAATTAATTACGTTGCCAGATATTATAGACCTAGGCAGGGAATAGGGTCAGATAAATACTTAGATGATCAATTCTAAGGATGAATAATAAATTGATAAATGGGAATTAGCATGATTTGAGGTTTAAACTTAAAGGGAAAAATGCCTTGCACCTACCACTGGAATTAAATATAAAAAACGTTAATGATGGAGTTATTAATGATCTGATTCTAGGATGTGCTGTGTGTCTCCCGTAAGCCAGGGGGATCAATCATTTCAGAATGGAGAGATACTGAAAGACTCTGACAAGTGGCAGATTTAGTCTGTAAATTTGTTTCTTGAGTGATCACTTGATAATTTGTCAATGAAAAATAGATCTCCTTTACAATAAGAAGCAAAATAAACACACTAAATCCTTAAAATTAAAAGGAAAAAGTCTTATCAGTAATGGCTGGTATTTCAAAATATGGATCCTTAGCTATGATTATAGGTAAAAACCTAAATAATCCTTTGCTTTTGGATCATGAGTGGCCATAAAGAATTGTAAAATTAAAAATCCAGTAAAAAACAATGGATAAGAAGGTGTTGGTTTTTCTTTTCCAATGGAGGATCCAAATCTTCATGATAGAATTATGAGGCAATGGGCCATTTAACAATTAGAGTGAAGTTTCATTTTCTCAGAGAAATCACTAATATGTGTGTAATGTGTGGATAGTATTTCTGGAACCAGTTAATTTGTCTTATCTCAAATTTACACTGCCTTTTTAAACTACAATTTTAAGTGTAATCAAGGAGATAGTTGGAAAGCAACAATCCAATGGACCTCCCACTGGCCCAGATCATGGGTTCTAGTTTTAGCCTCATCTTCAGTCCTACACACAGATATCAGCCATGACTGTGGTGCTCTTGGAAGGTGGCCTTCAGGTGGCTGGTGACCAGAGACATGGCCACAGTGATGTGAGCATGCAAGGTGGGAAATGAAAAATATTGTCTAGGAGATAAGGCAGCCAATTCTCAGGACATCTGTGAGACACCCCAGGAGAACCCCAGGACTATTTGGGAAGAAAGTTTGGAGAGGCTGAAGTCTGAAAATTTTTATTTAAAAATAAAAATAAAAAAGGGAAATCATAGGAAATTGCTAACTTCAATTTCCACTCCTTTTCTTAATTTCCTATTTTTAAATTATATTTTATTATCATCATCTCAGGCCATCCTCCCCACTTAATTTAGTTTTGTCATTCTAACAAATATTTTCCACCTTGGCTCCATATAAGAATCACCTGGGCAGCTTTATAAAACGACAGATACTCAACCCCAACCTTAAACTGATCAAAATAGAATCCCTGGTATTGGGGCCTGGGTATCAACATTTTTAAAAGCTTCTCAGGTGATTCCAACATGAGGCCAAGGTTAAGATCTACTTCAGTAAGGGAGGACAAATTATGCTAGGTTTATGGGCCTGTGTCGTATCAGGGAAACCACTGGCTTTGAAACTGGTGTTTGAATCTTATCTGACATTTACAAGCTATGGGACCTCACATAAGACACTTGAGTGCCGAGATTTATTGTAAATTAATACAGACGTATATATGTGTATGTGTATATATACACAGATATTTATCTATAATATACTTAACATTTATGCATATCCATTTATAATATAAATATGGATAGAGTTTGTTAACAGAATGCATGAATGTCAGGAATTCTGCAAAATGTAACACCATGGTAAATGATAGTGATAAAATAAAGAGGAAAGCAAATGTGAATCCTGCCCATGTACAACTTATACTATAGTGGGAAAAAGACATTAATCAAATAGTCTCCTGAAATGTGATGTTGAGGCAAAACAGTGCTATAAAACTCTATAATGGTATTGGTAGTGTTTTTATTCAGTCAAAAAGGTTCTGAAAAGCTCCTCTAAAGAAGTGATAAACACTGTGATAAAGAGCTGAGATCAGAAGGATAAGCAGGAGCTATTGAAGGAAAGTGAGGAAAGAAAAACTCTGGGGAAAGGGACAGGTGTATGCAAAACCCAGACCTGTGAGAGAGCATGGCGAGGTCATGGTCTGGAGGTAAGTCAGGGACCAGTTCAGAGAGTGCAGCAACATGTGGGACAGGACCAGACTGGGCAGGAGTTCAGAGGAAGTTCATGCAGGAATTCCTAAGCCATATTAAGGAATCCTGCTGGGGCACCTGGGTGGCTCAGTTGTTAAGTGTCTGCCTCAGCTCAGGTCATGGTCCCAGGGTCCTGAGATTGAGCCCCGCATTGGGCTCCCTGCTCAAAGGGAAGCCTGCTTCTCAATCTCCCACTCCCCCCTGCTTGTGTTCTTGCTCTCGCCATCTCTCTGTCAAATAAATAAATAAAATCTTAAAAAAAAAAAAAAAAAAAAAAAAGGAATCCTGCCTATCAGGGATAGTCAGGAAATGAGAGTGATATTTTTAAAAATATTTTATTTATTTATTAGAGAGAGAGAGATCACAATTAGGCAGAGAGGCAGGCAGAGAGAGAGGAGGAAGCAGGCTCCCTGCTGAGCAGAGAGCCCGATGAGGGGCTCGATCCCAGGACCCTGAGATCATACCCTGAGCTGAAGGCAGAGGCTGTAACCCACTGAGCCACTCAGGTACCCCAAGAGTGATATGTTACCTTGAGACTTGAAGAGGGGCCAGAGTGGTTGCAAATAAATGAGTGAGTGTGCTATTAGCACAGTCAAGTAAAAGACGGTGGTAGCTTCCATCAGAGTGATGATACCAGGGAAAGGAATGGATGGATTAAAGAAATAGGCAATAAAACAAAGTAAGAAAGAGTGTGATGGAAACTAGGTAAGACTCCTACACTTCTGGTTTGTACAACTGGGCGAATTGTGAGCCATTTACTTGTGATGCAAAATTCTAGAAGAGAGTCAAGTTCAGAGAGGAAGATTAAGAGATTTGGTTTTGACCTTGTTTATTTTGACATTTCTATGATTTATTTAAGAGGAATCACAAGATAGCATTTGGATAGGCAGGTCTGTAGTTAAGAAAAGAAGCTTCAGATGAAGATAGGTATTTGAGAGTCCTGTGAAAATGGGCAGTAATTACAGCAGCAGCTATAAATGAGATTTCTCAGCAACAGAACATTGGGTGAGAAGATATGAGAAATCAAGACTGAGTTCTGAAGAACTCCTGGCCCAGGCAAGAGGAGACAAACTTGAGAATTTGACAAGGATTATCAGAACAGGAGGAGAAAAATCTTCAGAGTTTTTATCAAGGAATCCTCCAAAAAATAACTATACTTACAAAAAGGTGTACTCAACAAATTGGATGTCAGTTATAAGTGAGCTTAAATGAGGACTAGGAAAAAATCCACAGGCTTTAATGACATGGAGGTCACTGGTGATCCATAGAAGACTACTACTGGGAGGGGCACCTGGGTGGCTCAGTGGGTTAAATAAAGCCTCTGCCTTCAGCTCAGGTCATGATCTCAGGGTCCTGGGATCGAGCCCCTCATCGGGCTCTCTGCTCAGCAGGAGCCTGCTTCCCCCTCTCTCTCTCTGCCTTCCTCTGTGCCTACTTGTGATCTCTCTCCTCTCTGTCAAATAAATAAAAAAAAAAAAAAAAAGAAGAAGACTACTACTGGGAAATAAGCAGAAAACCAGATTGAAAATTAATGAGCAGTGCATGGGAAATAAGAAGTTAAAACAGGGTATAGAGAAATATGGTTGTGAAAAGAAAGTAAATTACCAAATGACATTGAAAGGTTGAGAGACTTTTGCTTTACTTTCTGTTTGTGTGTTTTAAGGGAAAAGATTGCGATCATTTAATAACCGTGGATAGGAACTATATGGGAAGAAGAGGTTGAATTATAAGAGTAATAGTGTATGTTGCTAAGATGGAACTAGATTGATCTTGGGTAGGAGCTAGTTCTCCTCATCCAAAATAGGAGAATGGGATGGATGCAGATGAAGTAAGTTTGCATGCTTGGTCTCAAGCAAATGGACATGTTTCTCTCTGAGAGTTTCTATTTGCTTTACAAATTCATCTACTGAGTGGGTGGTAGTAAGATAATGGTCAGAATTTTCAGAAGAGGGGAAGATTTGCAGTTGGCTTGTAGTTTAGAAGGAGAGACTCAATCAACCAAACACAAAAGGATATCTAGGTATAATGAAGGTTTCAAGTAAAATTGCTTTTTTCAGAAGTTCTAATCTTGTATTGTGTCATTTCTTGAATGCTCAGCTCTTCAAGGCAGAGTTGAACTCACACAGGCTTGGAGGGGAAGAAGAAGTTGGGAATGTATGAGAATATTAGTTACACAACAGAGCAGACTATATCCTCTATAAAACCAACAAGCTTAGCAACTCATTCTCTCCTCATACTGGTCATGCTCATTTCAGACTGTCCACTCCCCTCAAAGTTCTAATCCATCGCTTCCTTCTAGAACCTGCTCAGAAGATGAAAGCCCCTTCTACTTTGTAGAGAAAGTAGAAGCCATCTGAGAGGAATTTTCCATTTCCCTGAGACCAACCACTCAGGTTAGTAATTACCACAGAATGTGAGCTTCATTATGAGGAGACTGAAGAAATGAGAGACACTGATGAATTGGAGTTTCCATTCTCCACTTAATTTTTGCATAAATATTCATGACCTCGTCAAATTCTATAAATTATTTTTAATATAAATATTCTATTGCCTAAAATAATTAGAAAATTCTTTTACTATCATTTCTACTTATTTTATTTGATCTTTTACTGATTTCTTGTAATGAATTTTCATGCTGAATAAAGAATGCTTTCAAAGAAGCACCACATAGGGTGCCAGGTGGCTCAGTGGGTTAAACCTCTGCTTTCTGCTCAAGTCATGATTTCAGGGTCCTGGGATTGAGCCCTGCATCAGGCTTTTTATTCAGCGGAGAGCCTGTTTCCTCCTTTCTCTCTGCCTGTCTCTCTGCCTACTTGTGATCTCTCTCTGTCAAATAAATAAATCTTTTAAAAAAAAAGCACCACGTATATGTAGATTGGACCCCTCTCCTTGTCATGTCCTGACAGTGGCTGCTGCTTAGCTCACATGTTAAAAAATGATGCTAATGAGGTTTGTTTAATGTCTCTCCTCCCTAGCTTCAAAATGACCTCTGTCCTCCTCCTCTACTCACCTTTCTCACAAAAGGAGATCATTAGTTTCACAAGGTAGGTGGACTAGAGCCAAGTAAATGTGACCACAAACACAGCAGTGGTATGGGAAGAAAATGTACTTGTCATGCTTTCTTGATGAGCTGTTCTGTTTATTTTATTTTATTTTATTTTATTTTGTTTTGTTTTATTTTATTTTATTTTATCTTATTTTATTTTATTATTATTATTTTAATTTATTTTTTTATTAACATATAATGTATTATTTCCCCAGGGTACGTGTCTGTGAATTGTCAGGCTTACACATTTCACAGCACTTACCATAGCACATACCGTCCCCAATGTCCATAACCCAGTCACCCTATCCCTACCCCCTACCTCCCAGCCACCCTTAGTTTGTTTTGTGAGTTCAGGAGTCTCTTATGGTTTGTCTCCCTCCCCATCCCATCCTGTTTCATTTCTCTCCTCCATCCCCACAAAACCCACCACCCTGCCTCTCAAATTCTTCATATCAGAGAGATCATGCGTTAATTGTCTTTCTCTGACTGACTTATTTTGCTTAGCATAAGCAAAATAGCATAATAGCATAATCATTGCAAATGGCAAGATTTTGTTTCTCTTAATGGCTGCATAGTATTCCATTGTATATATATACCACACTTCTTTATCCATTCATCTGTTGATGGGCATCTAGGTTCTGTCCATGGTTTGGCTATTGTGGACATTGCTGCTATAAACATTTGGGTGCTTGTGCCCCTTCGGATCACAACATTTGTATCTTTAGGGTAAATACCCAGTAGTGCAATTGCTGGGTCGTAGGGTAGCTCTATTTTCAACTTTATGAGGAACCTCCATACTGTTTTCCAGAGTGGTTGTACCATCTTGCATTCCCACCAACAGTGTAGGAGGGTTCCCCTTTCTCCACATCCTCACCAACATCTGTCACTTCCTGTCTTGCTAATTTTAGCCATTCTGACTGGTGTGAGGTGGTATCTCACTGTGGTTTTGATTTGTATTTTTCTGATGCTGAGTGATGTGGAGCACTTTTTCATGTGTCT
>CM053616.1:14558073-14580958 GCA_028646535.1 Procyon lotor
ATATACCTTCTGCCCCTGTCTCTCTTTCTTCTTCTTCTGGGATCCCAATTATTCTAATATTGTTGCGTTTTATGGTGTCACTTATCTCTCGAATTCTCCCCTCGTGGTCCAGTAGTTGTTTGTCTCTTTTTCTCAGCTTCTTTATTCTCCGTCATTTGGTCTTCTATATTGCTAATTCTTTCTTCAGTCTCATTTTTTCTAGCAGTGAGATCCTCCATTTTTTATTGTACCTCATTAATAGCTTTTTTTATTTCAACTTGTTTACATTTTAGTTCTTTTATTTCTCTAGAAAGGGATTTTATTTCTCCAGAAAGGGATTCTCTAATATCTTCCATGCTTTTTTCGAGCCCAGCTGGCATCTTGATAACTATCATTTTGAACTCTATTTCTGGCATATTACTAATGTCCAAATTGACTAGGTCTCTAGCCATTGGTACTGTCTCTTCTTTTTTTTGTGGTGAGTTTTTCTGCCTTGTCATTTTATCAAGATAAGAATAGATGAGTAAGAGAGAAAAGTACTCTGGAGTTCTGCAGTTTTCACTGATTGATTAACTAGGTCTTGGCTGGATTTTCTCACTGATCTTCTGGGGGAGAAGCCCATTGCCGTGACTCTCAAATATCTTTGCCGGAGGCGGAATTGCACCACCCTTGCCAAAGGATGGGCCAAGCACTTTGCTTAGGTTTGCTCTCGGAAGTCTTTGTTCCCTGAGTGCTTTCCGTACCACCCTGGAGGCCAGGAATGAAAATGGTGGCCTCCCAGTCTCTGGCCCAAAGGAGCCAAGGGCTAGGGCCCCACTTCTCAGCACACCCTCAGAGGAAAGCAGACAGTCACTCCCATCTCCCTTGTCTGTGGCCTGTGCTCTGTGTTCAGCTACCCTGTGGCAGAGTGCCTCTCTCTGTGGCATGTGTGGCCCCGTCTGGAGTCTCCAAACCCAGCAGATTCCTGCTGCATGCTCCTGCACTGCTCCCCCTGGAGGAGGAAGGAGGGGGTTTTTCCAGAGCTGCCTCTTGTAGGGTCCCTGCTTGAAGAGCAGTAGTCCTATTGTGTCTCAGTTCATAGTCTAAGGTAAGCCTAAGCTGATAGAGTGCTGCATTGCTCCTTCTCTGCTGCTGACTTCTCCGCCTCAATACTTTGGAGCTCTGCTGCACTTGGGAACCCCTGGTCCCTCTGTAACCCCACGAGTCGTAAAACCACAGTGTTCCTGCGAGGGCCAAACCTCCCACTTAGCCTCTGGAGCAATGTCCCTCAGCAGAGCCAACTAAAAGTTCTGATTTTGTGCTCTGTGGCTCTGCGGCTCTGGGGCTCTTACGGTTGCTGGGAACTGGCCCCTCCCCCTGGGGTCTCCCGTAGCTTTGGATTCACTTTTTCCACACATCCTACCTTTGGAAAGTGGTCAGTTTTCTGCTCCTAGAATTGCTGTTCTTCCTCTCTTCCTCTCTTCTCTCTCCAGTTGAGTTTGCTGGCTTTTAGAATGATTTGATACCTATCTAGCTGAACTTCTGGGATCCGACGCTATCTTAGCCCCCTACACCTCTGCCATCTTGCCTCAATCCTTGATGGGCTGTTCTTTACAAAAGCATAAACTATCTTCATAAATGGGTTTAGTGTTTTCAAAGTGCTTTCATATCTGTTATTTGCCCCAATTTTTGGAGGTAAAAAACATTATGACCTCCATTTTTGAGATGTGAGATCTGAGATTCAGTGATGTCACGGAGCTTACCATCAAAGCAGTTGTATTAACCATGTCTTTATGTTCTGTATTACTGATGCTCTGACATATGGGGCCTTGTTGACATCGATCCCAGGGATTGACAATTTCACTCACTTATGAGTGTGCTCTTCAGATACAGACCAGCCTATCCAGAGCCCACACTCAAGTAACACTTCTATCAGGCTCTCACACTCTGTGCTACCATGCACTGGCCCTAATTGCCCCAGGTCCAGGTACTGGACAACTAAGGACCGCCCCTATGCTCCAGGGCCTCTTGAAATTGTTCAAACTAGTCAGTTGTAAGCCTGCTGACCCTGCCTCTCAGAGTTTCTTCCTGTGAAAACCACGGTAAAGGATCCTGCCCACAGCTCCTTCCTCTTCCTTTACCTCCTTACCAACCTCGATGACTCCCAGTATAGCTCCTTCTGGCATATCATGCTTCTTCTCTCAGGAACTATGAGTAATAAGGTAGTAATAAAGTATCTTTTTTTTTAATATTTTATTTATTTATTTGAGAGAAAGAGTGCATATGAACAGGGGGGAGTGTCAAAGAGAGAGGGAGAAGGAGACTCCCCATTGAACTGGGAGCCAGACACAGAGCTTGATCTTAGGATCATGACCTGAGCCAATGGCAGACACTTAACTGACTGAGCCACCCATGTGCCCCAATCAAGTATCTTTTAAATGGCTTTTTTTCTGTTGGCTTTGCAATACCTCAAATTTTTTACTAATGCACTATATTGCAAAATAGTTTTGCTTGAGAGTTGTGAAAGGTAGGTTTAGAATACAGGTTTGGATTCTTTCCATTTCACTACTCTACTGCACTGTGGATAGTGGGGCAAGAAAATCACATCTACTATTAATTGAATTCATTCATACAGTAAATATATATATTTGGAGAACCCATAACATGCTAGACAATTGCAAGCACTGGGTACATATATATTGATAAAATAAATTATAATATGGGTGCCCAGGTGGTTAAGCATCTGATTCCTGATTTCAGCTCAGGTCATGGTCTTGGGGTCATGGGATCAAGCCCTGGGTCTGGCTCTGTGCTCATGGAATCTGCTTGGAATTCTCTCTCTCCTTCCCCCAACTCATGTGTGCATGCTCTCCATCCCTCTCTCCCTCTCTCTACAATAAATAAATAAATATTAAAAAAATAAATCATAATAGATAAAGTGGACAAAGTAAGTAAGTAAATGTTTGGATGTATAATTACAAATTGTGACAAGTGCTGTAGGTGACTAATATACAGTTATCTACTTCAGATTAGAGATCAGAAGAGATATTCTGAGGACGTAATATCTGAACTATGACCTGAAGGAAACAAAGGATTCAGCCAAGGAAAAAGCTCAAAAGTCGGGATAGGAATGATCTTAGTTTCTAAGAAAATTGAAAGAAAACCACAATACATACAATGTAGGAGAGAATGGCACAATGTGAAATTTAAGAAGTCGTTTTATTTCAGGACTTTGTGAGCTATGGAGTTTGAATTGTTTGCCAGAATAATGGAAAACTATTGAAGGGTTTTAAGCAAGGGAGTGACACAATTCCTTTCTTTTTTTTTTTTTTTTTAAAGATTTTATTTATTTGACAGAGAGAAACACAGCGAGAGAGGGAACACAAGCAGAGGGAATGGTAGCGGGAGAAGCAGGCTTCCCGCCGAGCAGGGAACCCGATGCAGGGCTCGATCCCAGGCCCCTGGGATCATGACCTGAGCCGAAGGTAGACACTTAACGACTGAGCCACCCAGGCGCCCCGACATGATTCCTTTCTTGTATAGAAAATTCACTTTGGCAGCTGTGGAGAATGGATACAGAGTGGATAAAAATAAAGGAAGGAGAATAAAGTATAAAGGAAGGAACTCAAAGAATAAAGTTACTTTAATAGATCAGAAAAAGATATGCTGATGATGGCTAGGGCTAGGGTGATGGCTATAAAGATGGAGAGAACCAGCCTGGCTTAACATATATTTTGGTGATGGATCAATTATATGTGTAAGGGTGAAGTGAGGAAATCAGAAAAACTTGAAGAGTTTCCTTGAGTAATTAGATGATGTTGCTGTCATGTGCTCTGATGAAGAAGACTGAGGAGGAATGTATGTGTGTGCATGGGTGTGTTTATGCATGTAAAAGGGGTGGATGAGGTAGAAATTGAGAATCCTGTTTCAAAAACTCATGTCAAGTTTGACATGCCTCTGAACTCTTTCAGTGGAATAGTAATGGATGGTTGCCTATGAATATGCATTTAAGATATCAGAAGGCTGAGCTGAAGATATGCACAGAATTAGCATTTCATAATGCCTGAAAGAATGAGTTCATCTGGGCCATATATAAGAGAGAAATAGAAAGGTCCGCAACTGGTTTCTGAGAAGCTATAACATTTAGAGGTTAAGGGCAAAGTACTGGAAAACAATAACCAGAAATGGCCAAAGATAAATGAAACCAAAACATATGGACCACTTTGTAAGGTGGGAATGAATGATCAGTATTTAGTAGGCTCAGAAGCTAATTGGCTAGCAAGTGGTAGAATAGAGATTCAAACTAAGCTTGTCTGATTTCAATATTTCTATTCTAATTGCTCTACAAGCTTTTTTTTCTGAAAACAGCGATAATAAACGAGCATCACATATTCTCAATGTTTTCTAAACTGACCAGTTGTGTCTCTTGGAATTCTCATTAAATCTTATTAAAGAGCAAATTTTAAAATCCCTGTCTTTCTGATTAAAGAAAAATTCCCATTTTCATCCTAAAATTACAAGCTAAATATAGGTTGATATAAAAGTTAAAGAAGATAATGAAGTTTTACCCAAACTTGCTAGAATCAGAGTGGTTAATTGACATGCCCAAAGTCACACAGCTAGAAAGCATGGGCATTTGAACTCAGGACCATTTGTCTTTAAAGCTCTACTTTACTGCTCTACCTCCCCAGTATGAATAAAAACACTACTCAGTTCCCATGAATGTGTAATGTCTTCCTTGAGTCTGCTGATAACCCATCTAACTTCCTGTAGATTACATATATTTTTCCTATTAAGTTTTAATTTTGATGACTTTCCTTTCCTTTGGATTCTTATAGTATTTATTATCTCTAATGTTAAATTATTGCTCAACATATGTTCCTTTGTTTTGCTGTATTCTGTCTCCCTTGGATTGTAAATTCCTTATGGTCATGACTTACATTCTGTGGCAAAGTCTCCTAGCCAACCACCAAAATCCATTTTCTTTTTCTCCCTAGATACTGAGACTAAATTCTCAACAGCCCTTGCAGTTAAGTGCGACTTTGAAACAAAGTCCTTGCCAATAGAGTAAAAGTTTATATGCCTCTTTCAGGCCTAAGCCATAATAATTTCCATGAGAGCTTCACCATGATCTTTCCCCCTTTCTGTGTGCCCAAATGGTCATAATCAGTGCTAAATCTAGTACAGTTACTGCTAGCCTGGTTTCCTGAGAGAATGCATGGAGCATAACACCCTACAATCCTGAGATGCTCTATAATGTATGCAAACAGAAAATAAATGTTAATAGTATTTGAACACTTACACTGGGGGATTGATATATATTTGTCAGTTTAGCATACCCTAATACAAAGGCCCATACTTCTTTTGTGCTTTATTGCATTATACAATGTTCAATGCTTAATGATATTGGTGATAAGTATCCTAAGTACTAGAAAAAAGCCTAGTAATAAAAAAATAAGCAATTCTTGTATGTTGTATATATCATCAAAGACTGTGCTAAGTTTCAGTTTCACTGAAACTTAGTGAAGACCATTCACTTGGTCTTCCAGAACTTGAAAAAATATTGTCTTTTCATATTCTTTTTATTTTAGGTCAGTATTTTGATTATATTCACCTGATAAAAATGTTCTATTTCTAGTTTAGCCCAGGTGGGTCATCATAGCTAAAAATTATTGGTTAATTAATGCCAGGTTCATAGAATATATCATTTCCAATAGAAATGTTGGGTTTAAATATATTGTTTTATAAGAATCAGGGGAAACATTATTTTCTGCCAATTATATAATTTATGTTACAAGTCCATTTTCTAAAAGATTAGAGAGTCTACAGACCAAGTATTCAGATCATTCTCATGAATTATAGACATTCTCATTAATACATTCTATAATATATTAATATTAACGTATTAACACATTAATAGTTTATTACTGGTTAAGGCTTTGAAACAAAACAAAGTAGATCTCAAATTATAAGAGATATACAACAAGAATAATATTTTTATAAAGCAATTAGGGGAAAATAAAATTAAACTATAGAATCAACCAACCAATTAAAAAAAAAAGATTTTTAGGTTCCAATGACATTACTTAGAGAAATAACTAGAGTAAGATATAGAAAAAGCCTTGGAATAAATGCTTTTGTTGTTTTTCTTTGAATCATAAAGTGTATTAAATTAATAGGGAAGAAGTCAGAAAAAGAATAAACAATTTTTTTCTGTTGACAGCAACTAAAACCAGATTTAACCAAAAGAGTGATTATTTTGATTTATATTATATATTGTGTTATGAAAGCGGTAAGTGATCAAGTTGACTGTTAGAGCTTAATGTGACTAGTATATATTTCATCCCATGTGTAATTTGTGAGATCTCAGGAATTGGTTGAGGGAAAGAGGTAGCCAAAGATTCTTCTCTCCTCTGTTCTCATCCAGTTCTGATCTAATGCTTCTTTAGAGGGAAATATCTCCTGGGACTTGTAGGTAACTGGATACAAGCAGGACCTTAGACTGTTAAGGGAAGTCTCCACCAGAAGTACTGGTTCACAGCTTTCTTATCCAAAGATGGATGAGTATCTACTTCCTTCTCTCAGCAACCATAGGACCAAAGGTGGTTGGATACTAGGGAGACCTTTATCCATATGTAACTGAGGATCTCTGGGGGAAGATTACCAATGGACACATACATGATCTTTCTGGACTCCAAGAGTCCAGAGAAGCAAAATGGACAAGCTCAATACTTTTTCTCTTGGAAATTGAGACAATAATTAATTACCTTCATGAAGTTGGAGAAAATTCTTCGAGGTAGTTTAGCAAGGAGGTGGCTGCCTACTTGTTTCTATACTGCCAGCCCTCTAGAAGAACATACAAGTTTGTTTTTCCCTATTTGTAGGAATACCACCACTCAGGAAACTTTTGTAATCCAACCTGAGATCTAATGACCAGCAAAGAAAGAGGAAGAAAAGTTGATTGCATAGTATCCACAGCAGTAATACAACTGCGGAAAAAGACGACAATCTGAATAAGAAAATAACAAGAATACTTAGGTAGAACCTTAAGGGAAGCAACCACACACATATATAAACACTTAACTTATTCTTAGAAATCCTTAAGTTGTCCATGAGAATATTTGAATTTTGAATGTAGGTCAATAATCAGACTTTTAATATAAGCATATACATAATCACATGGAAAACTACCTTAAAAGAGATTACAGCCATATGATTTTAGTGCCTGTATTTTCATTTGTATTTATGATCATGATGAAACTTTTAATGATTTAATTTAGTATCACTTGCTAGTAAGAAAATACCAAAGAGGTAGGTGTAATAATATTTAATGATTCACTTAATGAATTCCATATAAAAAAGGTTTTGCAATAAATTAAATGGTAAATATTTTTGAAAATCAGTCATCAAATGATGCAACATAGAATAGACAGATCACACCCAAATGATTCTGTACAAATTCCTATTCAATACAATATTCACATTGTAAATGGTAATGTAGATACAACAAAGTATTGCACATAACATTAAGTTGTTATTTGTTTGATTTTGGTTGGTTTCATAGCTCTGTTTTTAATTTATAAATTTGTTTTAAGTTTATAGTTGCATAAGAATTAAGAACACAAGCTTAGTTTTATGTCTGTATATATTTAACTAATTTATACCAACAATAGAAATGTATTATATTTTTCCCTTTGGAAGAGGTGTCTGTATACTCAGACTTGAGAAATATTGCTTTATGTGTGTGTGTGTGTATGTGTGTATATATGTATATATACACACACATATATATAATATAAAAAATATATGTATTTAATATATTTTTATTTCTCATCCTCAGTTCAAAATATCTTGTTTTCCATTTTATATTCATATAATATCTTACTTAAGATATTTCCTAAATTGCATTTTCATACATTTAATCTGTAGGCTGTAGAGACATTTTATTTGCAGATAAAGCAAAAAAAAGTGATAATTTATTGAAGTCTACATCCCAGGATTCAGAATTGTGATGTCAAATCAATTATATCATGTAACTGTGAGCTTTTCTTCCATGTCCAGACACACTGTCACGTGTTCCAACAACCCATAATATAATGGGCTATTCAAGAAGCTGAAAAGGATTTTCCAGAGTCAATCTACTCTGGGATCAAAAACATCTCAGTTACCACCAAATTTGTGATTGTTTACAAAATACAGTGGAAAGGTAATTCTTTTTTTTTTTTTAAAGATTTTATTTATTTATTTGACAGAGAGAGATCACAAGTAGGCAGAGAGGCAGGCAGAGAGAGGGGGAAACAGCTCCCCGCTGATCAGAGAGCCTGATGTGTGGCTTGATCCTAGGACCCTGAGATCATGATTTGAGCTGAAGGCAGAAGCTTAACCCACTGAGCCACCCAGGCGCCCCAAGGTAATTCTTTAGAGATGAGGTTTACTGTCATCTATTCAAATAAACAATATCGGGAGAATATTATATTTCAATGAGAGGTGAAGGAAAGGCAAACAGTGCTTAAAATGATGTCTTTAATAGAACTTGTTATTCTCATGCCTGCACTGGTAATGATGAAATGTAGTTTCTGAATTCTTTATTAGAGCTTAAAGGAATGATGTTATTATGTGTTTGTTTCTCATTCTTTTTTTTAAAAGATTTTATTTATTTGACAGAGAGAAACACAGCGAGAGAGGGAACACAAGCAGAGGGAATGGAAGCGGGAGAAGCAGGCTTCCTGCCGAGCAAGGAGCCCAATGCGGGGCTCGATCCTAGGGCCCTGGGATCATGACCTGGGCCGGAGGCAGAGGCTTAACGGCAGAGCCACCCAGGCGCCCCTTGTTTCTCATTCTTATTTGTAATTCTGTTCTTGGCCTCTCTCCCCACCCCCCAAAGGTCCTGTTTTAAATAAGAGGAACAATTGAGGAAGGTTCTTCTGGAATCATAATCAAGACTTAAATGTGGCTCTGATGCAGACCTAATCCTAGTGTCAGTGATTCTGCAAATGTGTCCTTTACAAGATATTTACCTTTATTGAGACCAGCTGGGAGGGGAGGGAAAGCATAATTTGACCAATTCAGATAGCATAATTGCAGGATTATATCCTAATAGCTTGCTCATCAAATATTGGCCCACTGAATGTTAGACTGACAGGAAGCAATATAGCTTGTTTTAAGAAATACTTTTGAGTGGTTGCCATAACTGACTTGGAAATGGAATTCCTAAAAACAACAGCAAAGAAATCATCTCAAAGGAGCACATCTGAGCTGTCACTCCAGCTCTCAAAAGCTCGATTCTCTGTTGACAACATTAACTCAGGCCATCTGTAACTCGTTCCTATCTCTTCCCAGTCTCATCTGGCCACTTAATATGTCTTGGGTCTGACGCTTCAAGAGTCTTCGGTGTGTATAAAAAAATTGATACATCTTGATTCAGCTGATGGAGCATAAGATTGCTCTTACAGATATATTGCAAGTTTTCAAAAAAAAATTTATGGGACTTCAACAGAATGGAAGACACTATAAATTTTACACAATGAATGAAACATGTTTTCTCAGCTCTTTTCATTCGGTAGAAAATTATGTATCACCCATTTCAGATGGTGCCCACACTTCACTCATCTATTTGATAGCTGGTTTCATTTAGCTAGTGGGGTAGGGAGAAAGGAGAGCAGAAGCTCCTCTCATTTGTTCATCTTTCAGAAGAAAATTTGAGACACTTACAAAAAGGAATTTAATATTTTTTTTTCTTTATTTGAGGTTTTGACTTATGACTTCAAGTAAGAACCCCGTCAGAATCCAGCAATTCGGAAGGACTTATCCTTGGGCACTTTTTGATTGCCATCTACTTAGAGTAAATAAGTGGACACTTCCAGGAAATCTATTTCCTTTCAGTGCTATAAGATTCACACCACATTATGAGATAAAGAGGAATATTGTGGGAAATATAAACTACAGTGACAAAGAAGAATTGCTCGATTTAGTAGAGAAGAAAGATTCTTCTTCAAAAATGTAAAAGTAGACAATGTATTGTTCCAGGGTGGTTTCAACTTCATTTATATGCAGCTTTCAAATGGAATTATTTCAAAAAGAATTAAAATATGAGGCCATTCTCTCATATCTTGAATGAGCTGGTTCTGAATTCTTTTCCTGCAGGAATTTTTCTTATTTAATCCTACCTGACTTGCCTTACTTTCATACTCACAATAGCGATCAAGGTATGGTCATTGACTCTTATTGGGTCCCTGCTGAATGAATTCCTTGCTTTCCAAGGATTGGAAAGATACTTTCCAAGGATTTGGGCCTATTTTCTTCTACTAGATTGGCAGCTCTTTGAAGATCAGTCTGCTGTTTTCTGATTGTCGCTCATCTGTTTAGCCCTTCGTTGCATGCTAAAGAATCAGAAAATGTTAGGGCACGATAACCTGGATTGTCTTTATAGGTAGCTTTTGTCCTGTTTTGCACATTCAGTGCTGCTTAAAAGCAGTTACTACTCAGTCATTGCCTTTCTCCCCAATTTATGCTCATAATGATAGAGCGTGTCCTCTTGGTTATAGGCAATAGTGCATGGTTGAGTGGCAATTTCTTGAACCAATGCCTTTGTATTATCAAATGAGGAAATTTGGTCTTGTTAAATGTCAAGAGCACTTTAGGATCATGATACATGAATTTCACTATCACCCGTCGGGTAATACTGTGAAGCACTGGATGGTAAAAATGGAATAACCTGTGTACATTCTGGGTGGGTTACTGGAGATTAAAAAGAAAACCACCTGAAAAGTAGCTTCCATAAGGTGTATTCTGGACTTGATACCAGCTTCTTTCTTATTTAGATAAGGCATTTTGGTTTGGGGGAATTTAATAGGGAAATGATCAGTTGCTACTCTTTCAGGGAAATGTCTTGGGGATTGGTGTGGGAATTTTGACTTGTGTGTGGGAAGTTGAAATGCTTAGGAGGAAAGCAAAGCTCTTATAGAACAGTTACTACTTATTAGGTGGCATGAGGATCTAGAAATGAGATGGGTTATAAGTAGCTGAAGGTATTTTCCCTATTCTCTTTCCTTTTTTTGCTTATTGGATTTACTTATTGTGAGCCTTAATTTTACCTGTCAAACTCACTGGGACGCAGGGTATCCAGATGACTGGCTGTTATTTTGAATGTGACCTACAGGCTGTTTTTAGGTGAAACTAGCATTTGAATCAGTAGACTGAATAAAGCAAATTGCCCTCTCCAGGGTGGATGGATATCATCTAATCCCCTGAGAGGGTGAATGGAACACAAAGGTGGAGGAAGGATTGGCTCTTTGCCTGACAATTGAGCTAGGACTTTCATTTTCTCTTGCTCTTGGTGCTGCTGGTTCTTGGGCCTTCAAACTCAGACTGGAGTCTATACCATGGGCTCTCTGGCTCTCAGATCTTCTTAATATACCAACCACTCTCCTGGGTCTCTATTTTGTAGACAACAGAGTGTGGAACTTGAAAAGCTCCATAATCACACGAGCCAAATCAACCTGTGTGTGTGTGTGTGTGTGTGTGTGTGTGCGCACGTGTGTGTGTGTGTGTATTGGTTGTGTTGTACCCCAACTAGCACCCTTATGTGGCAAATATAAGACAATGCTTATCTTCCTTCAAAATTTAGAAATCAAGAACATTTTTAAATTCTCAATTCTTGTGCTATAAATATGAAATATGCTTAAGCCCGAGAGAATATATTGGGGCAAAATCATTCTCAAGGACATAATGAATGAAATAAGAACTCAAATAAATACTTGACTGAGAATTGGGATAAACTATGTCATACTCCTGACTGTTTCTAACTAGATGTTAGAAACATCTAGTGGTGATGTGGTGGTGTCTCCTCCTCTTTCTGGGTTTTAGATAGCTTATCTTCAGATGAAGAGACTGGACTGTATCAGTATCAGTCATTCTCAACTTGGGGCAATTTTGCTCTCAGGAGACTGTTGGCAATGTCTGCAGCCACTTTGGTTGTCACAAGTGAGAGTGATGGTGATGTTACCAGATGATCTATGATAGCTGCTAACTCAGGAAACAAACAGGTAGGCCCTGGCACTTTTGTGGCCAACTGCTCCATCCTGGGGAATCCTGAGGGGGCTGAACTAATCCAGAGTACAGCTCCTGGCTGGGTTGGCTACCACTGTTGCCAAACAAACTTGGATAAATTTGTTGCAAGAGAAGCCAGCAACTCAAGAGATGAGGGTTTGGAAAAGAGAAAGGGAGAAATTTATTTTGGGTGTTGGCAGCTGGGGGAGGTGGTAGGCTTAAGCCATAACCACCACTCTCTCTGCCTATAAGATGGAAAACTAGAGTTGTAGAGAGAGAAGTTAAAGAGAGGAGGCAGGGAATACATGATCATGGGTGTGGGTATTCATATGTGTTCAGCCCAAGATCATCGACAGGAAAGGGGATGTCTGAGTATTCCATTGCTCTCAGAGTTCTCCTGGTCTGGTAGTTGGAATGTTCCAGTCATTGTCAATGCCTCAAGAAAGTGCAATAAGAAATAACTGTTGGCGTCTATCATTGAGCAAGAGGGCTTTCTAGAGTCTCCTGGGTAAAGCCTAGAGATGCTGCCGAACATCGTGCAGTGCATGAGACATCTTCCCGTCATACTGAATTATCCAGCTCCAAATGTCAGTAGTGTTGAGGTTGAAAACCCCTGGTTTAGATTCTTTCTCTTGTAGTCCTGATCTTTATGAATCTATCACTCACTCTCATTGTATCAGTTAAAGTATTTGAACTTTGAAGGTGTTTGTTTTTTTTTTTTAAATAAAAAGAGCAAATCAAGGGTGCTTGGGTAGCTCAGTCTTTAAGTGTCGGCCTTTGGCTCAGGTCGTGATCAAGCCCTGCATTGGGCTCCCTGCTCAGCAGGAAGCCTGCTTCTCCCTCTCCCACTTCCCCTGCTTGTGCACCCTCTCTCGCTGTGTCTCTCTCTGTCCAATGAATAAAAATCTTAAAAAAAAAAAAGAGAAAATCAGGGTACATAATTAATATGAAAGAAAATTTTACTAGTAAAAAATATAGTCTCATTTGTGAAATACTCCCCTAGCTTTATTAATTTAAAGGGTAGTTTCAGTACGAATCACCTTCTTCCAAGAAATACCTTCTTTCATGGATCTCGATGCACACAGCTTTATAGTAAAACTATGTTAAGGAGGGAACTGAATTCTCTTTGTCTTATAAAACTATTTTTGTATTTGTTACTGGTGACAAAGTTGGAGAGGAGTAAAGAGAGGCTCAAAATGACTAACAGTCTGAAAATCTCCTTGCTCGAAAATGTTTTCCACACTGCCTCTAATTGAGATAACCAGTTTGATTAGCAAGCTCTTCCATGAAAATATAGATGACCCCTGAGAAGGAACAAATGTCACTCTCTGTTAGTATGAATCTCTTTAATCAGAACAATGCCTAAGAACTCAGAGTTTTGTTAGGAAATAAGGAAGTTTGGGGGGTGGTGCCTGCATGGGTGAGGCTGTTTGAGAATGTGACTCTCGTGGACAGGAAAGAGAAGGTATTGGAATAGAGAGTGATGGGAAGAGGGAGAATGGAAGAACACTTGGTCTTTGTGTTTCTGCTTTTAGGAATTGGTCACTAGGGTGTGAGTGCCTTAGGAAAGACAAAGAGGTAGAAACCCCCAAATTCTCAGTTTGGACATCCCTTCTTCACAGCAAATTTTTCTAGTTGTGTCCACCAAATATTATAGACAAGAAAAGGGGAAAGAAATGTACTGTGAACTCTTCATTTCTGTCCTTTGCTTTTTTTTTTTTATTAGTAGTAGATTTTCATTTTCAGAGGGCCTTTGGAAAGGTTATCCAGGAATGCAGAAGGTTTATATTTAAATTTATGTAACAATCGAAGGTGACTTACCTGTCCTGTGGTTAGATTAGTGAGTCACTTCCTTGAGCTTCTGGGTCATTATCCTGAGCTCATGGGAGTATGGGAGTACTGTTTCCATCTCCAGGATTCACCTGTGGATATATATATATTTTTCTTAAAATATAATATTAATGATTTTATATATTATGTGTAATTTATTTACAATTATTAATAATTGTGTTGTTATAATTATACTGTAATTATACATACATAAATACATACAATTATATACATATATGTAGGTTAACAGGTAAATTTCTGATCGGAACAAGGTCAAGTGGGTATTGCTTTGATTGCCTGGAGCAGATCTACTGGTCCCCAGTTGATGAGATGAGTTGGCTTCCCATTTCAACAGTTTCTAGTTTCTGTCCTCCACAAAGGCATATCCTCTATTCTGTTAGGCAGTGGATATATTTCTAAACTCCTCTCCTTTTTGAAACTTACACCAAAGTGTCAGTGACCTATGGGCTTTCAGTTTCCTTTCTATGGCATCTGAAGTCTATTTAATAGCAGGCAAAATTAAAAGAAATTAGGGCATGAGTTAAAATTATTGAACCTCAGATATTAAGAATGGATAGTTGAGATAGAAGGGGTTTTTCAAGGCTCCCATTGGTAACTTTTTGTTCCTAAATTTAGCTAACTCAGAAGTCTTTCTTTCCCCTTTCTATTCCAGAGACTTCTAGCTCTCTATCCCAAAGAAAATTCAGATCTACTATACCTAAGCTGAAACCTCAGAGCCTGATGTTTCTCAGAATTCTTTTTTTTTTTTTTTGGAAAGATAATACAATGACTTGGAGGAACAGAGAAGATTTTTAGGGCAGTGAAGCTACTCTGCATGATACGTTCATGGTGGATACCTGTTATTATATGTTTCTCCAGACAGATAGAATGTACAACACTAGGAGTGAACCCTAATGAAACTATGGACTTTAGGCAATGATGGTGTGTCAGTGCAAGCTCATTGATTGTAACAAATGTACCACTTTGGTGCTGGATGTTGATAATAGGAGAGGCTACATTTGTGAGGGGACAGGGAATATATGAAAAATCTCTCTAACTTCTTCTCGATTTTGCCATGAACCTAAAACTACTCTAAAAAATAAAATCTATTATTTAAAAAGGTAATGCAATATATAAGCCATATATATTATAAAATCACTAGTAGAGTCTGAAGCAATACCCAGTAATCAAAATAATATCTTTACAGTGAAAATTATGCTCATTTATGCTAAGTGGGATAAACATACTATCTAAATAGTATATAAATAGCCTCATGTCAATGCAGGTCAGATTTTGCCTCCAAATGAGTTTGCATCAAACTTACAAAAAAAAAAATGATTGTTTTTCTGAGATCTTTGGATTTTGAAATTATGGGTAAGAACATTCTCCACCCACTCCTCCATTTATATTGGCCTCAGATAATCTGCCAATTCTTATAGCAGCTGGCCCAGGCTTCTTTATTTGGTGACAAGACTCACAACTGCCATCTTGGGAAAATCATCCCACATACCAGCTCCCCTGTGCCAGGTTTCCCCATGGCCCTGTCCCCTGGGGTATGCAGAGATGCAGAAAGTGCCAGGTGGCAGTAGTTGTAACAGGAGAGGATGATCTTCTCCTATCCAGACCCTTTCTGTTATAAATCACCATAAAGTGGCCTCTGGATTTTGGAGACAGGAGTTCACTGCTACTATTCCTCTATCTCTGCTCTCAGAAAAGGGCAGCTTTACCCACACATTTCTGGGTAAATAAATGTGCTTTGCTCTTGGGCAATTCTGAACTTACCAAAAAGATAAAAGTCACAGTTGAGTTTTTGCTGATCACCAAATAACCCAGAAAGTAAAACGCCAACTTCCCATGTTTTTATGTTCTTACTTCCAAGTCCTGATCTATGTCTAATGAAAGTGAAGGCCTATAAGTGTCCCTTCTTTTATGAATTAGTTAGCTTGTTCCACTAAAAATAAGTTTTTAAAATATAAACATATCTGAGAAGTATCCTACTCACGTAAATCCCTCAGTGATTTTTTTTTTTAAATAATGGATCTCAATTTAACATTTATGTTTATTGTAGAGGAAAAACTTTAGACTGGAAACCCAGGGGCAGGTCTGATTTCTAGTTCAATTTCTGCTGGTAATTATCTATTTCACCTAGGACAGGTGCTTCTGATTCCTCATAAAGTGAGGATGTCAAATGCAAGACCATCTATAAAGTTTGTGTGCATAGGATGGGACCTTCTTCAGATGGGCTCCAGGGTGTGTGTGAAACCATTGTGAAGTAAATGTGTGTGTGTGTGTGTGCGTGTGCGTGCGCGCTCACGCATATGAGCCTTGGGTGAAAGCAGCAGAGCTTTCATGAAATTCTAAAATGGATGCATTCATTTTGCCTTAAAACTTTTATGATTTGATAAGTATAAATTTTCATACATCAGATTTGCTTAAAACAAGTTATACTTGGAAATATATGGCAGCCTTAGGTGGACATTTATTAAGTCAGTAGGGCCCCAGGAAGAAATAGGTGGCATACTCAGAGAAGTCTGAGGAATGTTTAACAAGGAAATATTTACAAATAAGATAGATTTACAGATAGAGTTGAGGAAAGCAAAATGAATAATGCAACACCCAGGGAGTAGTAAAGGGGCAGGAGGAGTCATTATTACCTTTAAGCCTGAAGGGGTAAGGGGAGAAAGCCATGGCTGCAATCCCAAGGAGAAAGTCACCACCTTGAAAGGAGAAGTGACTTTCGGTCTGGGGTTGCAGCTGTTCTTATGTAGCCCTAGAAAGAGAACTGGGAAAATAAATGCTTCAACCATTCTTTTCTCCATCCCTTGGATTTCTCTCCATTTTTTCTGCAATAGCCAAATTCAAATGTAAAATAGGTAAGGAATCCATTGACATAGGTAAGCAGCTCCAGACAGAGGAGAATGGATTTAGACAGGCAGATAGAGGCTACCCAGCCAAGCAATGCCGAGTGCATTAAGTAGAAGCAGCTAAAGCCTGAAAACAGAATGGATCCTGTCCCTGCTCTGTGACCCAGACCTTCCATGTGGTTCTGTTTCTTCATCTGTCATCTAAGGTGATGACATGAATGTACCTTAGAGAGTTGTTTTCAGAAATGACCAATAAAAATGAATATAAAACATTGTGCAGATATAAAGTGCCATACGGATGCTCAAAATTTGTGGTTAGAGGTTTTAAATTGCGTAGGAGGCATGCCAAAAGGAGGCGTGGCATGTGCCCTGGTCAGAATGGCCCTGAGGCTCCATCTGGGACTGAGCTAGCTGTGGAGACGGACATGTTGGCAGTTTCACGGACACTTCTGTAGGATAAGATATGTCCTTTATTTAGTTCAGGCAATACGTACTATATAGTGGAACAACTAATGACAATATCAATAAAAGACTGGTCAAATCAGCTATTTACTTCTCCCAATTTAAAAGCTTCCATTTTTAACTAGTTGGTGGTAGGTGGTACTAGTGATTGCCAAGCCTAAATACAGATTTCCGGGCCCCACCCTGGAGATTCTGACTTTGCTTGTGAGGCATAGACCCTGGTAACCCTACAACAGGGTGGCCCAAGTGATTTTTATGAGTGGGCTGGTTCGGGGACACATGATGCAAACAAACATGGGAGGCCTTACGGTGTCCATTCCTTTGTCATAAAAGGGAATGATCAGGAAAGAAGAAGGAAGAAGCAGGGAGTTAATTATTCTGTGTTAAGGTAGCTTGACTTCCTAATCTAGACTATTGGCGGACTCAGGAGAGGCTGGGTATTATTCGAGGGTACTAAAAGACTGCTCAAAAATGCCTCTCTCACTTCTCACCCGCCAAATCTCACATGACTCATTCTTTTGCATGAGGCCATGAAAGCCTCATGTTCAAATGCAATCATTATCTATGAGCCAACATGGCAGATTGGAAAGGTCATTGGACTGGGATTCAAAAAACTTGATTCTGTGATGTCTCACCTCTTAGTATCTGTCTCTAAGACTTCTGGAGCCTCAGGTTGCCTCTTTATAAAAAGGAAACAGATGAGATTAGAGGCTTTCTAGGATATTTACTTATTAGTGGAACTCTTTTGTCAAATCAAAGCTTGCAAAAGGCTACAATATGTCAAATAAGGAAAAGTTGAGTCATTTTAATGAGAAAGGGCAGAGGATGTAGGAAGAAGCCTGTTCTACTTTTTATCTTGCCCCCCTCATTACTTCCATCATGATGCTTCCCTGAGACCCTAGGATTCTACCCACTACCTTTAGAAAATCACCACAAAAAATGAAATCTAGACTCTTCATGTCTAAACAATTTTATTCCATTTGGATACATATTAAACTATTAATAACAAGTATATTTTGAGCCATCAATTCAAAGCAGTTTCTCAGAAAACTTAATTATCTAAAAAAACCCAGAATAACTAGAACATTTAATAAGTATATTTTGATGAAGCACAGAAACTAGGAAAGAGCCAGGCTCTAAAGAGAAGGACCTGGGCAGGGAGCTGGATGGAAGAGGCTGAGTCATCCCAAAATGGGTGAGATATGAAGGCAGTGCACTCTTTGTCAGGAGGAAGGAATTCTAAGGGGGAATGGGAATAAATAATATGATAATAACATCATCAATTATATAATCTTATGGGTTCCTAAAATATTCATCACATCCTTTTCCCTTTTATCTTCTAACAAATCCTCAATGCAAGCAGGGCTGGTTGAACCTCTCCATCCTCCATATCAGAGTTTCTCCGTCATAGTACAGTAGAAATGTTGGGCTAGATAATTCTTTGTTGGAGAGACTGTTCTGTCCATTGTAGGATGTTTAGCGACATCGCTAGTCTCCATCCTCTAGATGCCAGCGGTAATTTCTCTCCAAAGTTGTAAAAACCAAGGACATCTCCAAACATTGCCAGTGTCCCTTGTGGGGCCAAACCATTCCCAGATGAAAACCAGTGCTCTACGTAAAATAACTGAGATGCAGAGAAACCATGAGACAGGACTCCAGTGGCATAGCTGTTGAGCTAGGACGTTTGTTCTCAACCCAGGTTCTTTACCTGTGCAGTGTTGCTTGAAAAGTTGAAAAGGATCATTTCTTTTCTTTATATTTTTCTTAATTTTATATCCCATCCTGGAAAAAATTCTGTCTCCCACCTTTCCATACCTTTTCTAGAAAATACACTTCTAAGACCTGTTTTTGTTTTTTTTTTTTTTTTCTAAAAAGAGAAAGTCCTGACTGTGAGGGCAAATTTAGGGCAAGGATAGAATCGGGCATGTACAATCTAGCTCTTCTAGCTTGAAAGGATATTTGCTTTAGAATTGAGCCCCGGGCTTTTCGGGGATGTTGGTTTTGACAGTTGACATGTTTATAAAAGACATCCTTTGGTCTATTATTAATTCAGTTGTCTATAAAGCTTGGTACCCCCTGTGTGTTCCCTCTTTAATATTTTCTGTTGAGTCTTTAACAGCCGTTTAGGGAAATTAGCCATTAGTTTCAAAAACCTCATCATGGTAATGAATTTCTATACCCAGAAACTGATATCATGGTCTATAATTTTGAACCTTGATTGGACTGGTATTAGAAAAGGAATTTATTGTTTGAAGAGTTATAGGATCAATACACTTGGAATAATGTGTTGGGTAACCATGCCAACACAACATACATTCAAGGCTGGAGGGCAAAGTGGTTTTAAAATAATTGACAGAAAGATAATTAAGTCTAGTTGTGACAAGACATAAGATAAATGATGATTCACTTGAAGCCCTCTGGTATTCCTTTAGCTGAAGAAAAAATAAGGCTAGATAGTAAACATTAAATCTAATAAATGATTCTCTAAATAAGATTTCCCAGAGTATGTCCCTAAGAGGTGAATTTTCCCTTTTTTAATGTCTCCCCTTTCATATTTGGGTTTATTTCATTTAATCTTACAAGAACTGCAAGAAACTCATTTGTTTCCTACTTAAGAGTACGAAATGGAGAGGATGCCTGGGCGGCTCAGGTTAAGTGACTACCTTCAGCTTAGGCCATGATCCCAGGGTCCTGGGGTTGCATCCCACATCAAGGGAGTCTGCATCTCCCTCTCCCTCGTTCTGTGCCTGTGCTTTCTCTCTCTTGCTCACTCTTTCTCTCAAATAAATAACATCTTTGATAAACATGCAGGGAAGTTGTGGCAATTGGGGTCAAATGTGGTAAAATTCTGATACTGTTGAGTTCTTCATTGGTGGACCTTCCTCCTCTTTAGCATCACTCTCCTTTCTCAATCTTTCCGTATTTAACATATTCTTCAATTGATATTAACCACTCCCAGCAAAAAAATCTCTGGAATGCTTTCCTACATTGTACCCTACACCAACAGTTCAAACTGAGGTATTCCTATCTCTGAGAGTGCATGAAAACTCCCTTAGAGGTACCCTGGCATAAATAATATTAAGTGAATCAATTTCTAGAATTTCAGTTTCCATATAATTTCCCCAGAATATCTACAATTGGGATGTCAATTCCTTTCCACATTCCATCTTATTTTTCCTCTTTCATCTTACCCATCCAGAATCTTACTATGGTCCATTGCCCAAAGATGCTTTAAAAAAAAAAAAAAAAAAAAAGCACCAGGGGAACATGGGTGTCTCACTTGGCTAAGCGGCTGCCTTTCCCTCAGGTCATGATCCCAGGACCCTGGGATGGAGCCCTGTGTTGGCCAACCTGTTCAGCAGGGAGCCTGCTTCCCACTCTCCCTTTTCCTCTGCCCCTTCCCTGCCCATGCTGGCACACATACACTCTCTGTCGCAAATAAATAAATAAAATTTTAAAAAGCACCTAATAAAAGGATACTTTAAAATCCTTACTAATCAAGAGACCATAATCTCCACTTCCACCCATATCATTAAGAAAAGCATTTTCAGGGGCGCCTGGGTGGCTCAGTGGGTTAAAGCCTCTGCCTTCAGTTCAGGTCATGATCTCAGAGTCCTGGGATCGAGCCCCCACATCAGGCTCTCTGCTCAGCAGGGAGCCTGCTTCCCTCTCTCTCTGCCTGCCTCTCTGCCTACTTGTGATCTCTCTCTCTCTCTGTCAAGTAAATAAATAAAATCTTTAAAAAAAAAAGCATTTTCAATTTTATTTTTAGGCTAAAAAGTGTTTTGCATTTATTTGTTTTGAATAATTGTATAATAGCGATGGATTATAATAAAACTCAATCCAAATGTATTTTTTATAACATCATAAAGCCTTAACATCACAGGAAAAAAATATATGTAGTTGTTCTTGCAAAGAAATGTGATATTATAGGTGCCCAATAACACTTTCGAATATAAACATATTAGAATGGCATTTTGTGGAAGAAGTAAGTTGAAAATATGATTTTGAAGTGTACAAATAATATATAAAATTGTTCATGAATTTGTTTAAAATGGTTGATGGTAAGTGTCAAATTACTATGCTATTTATATCCTACTGAATACATTTAAAGAAGTGATACAATTACTTCAAAGCATTAATACTTACAATATGCAGTTAGTTATATCCTCAAAATGATGTATATGAGCAAAATGTTTTAAGCTTATTGTGTAGGCCATGGACCACTTCTCCTTTCAAAGCCTGCATCGTACTACATTAGATAGACACAACTATTTTCTTAATTAATTAGAAATTAATTAGTTAATGTCAACTAAAATATTAATTACAGGTGAAATATACATTTGCCTTGTAATAGTGCTTTAATTTGAACCTTTGAAATCTTGTGACCCCTTTTCACGGGTAGAAAGGGTGGGCATTTTGTTACTCTTCACATTATTTATAATTAGTTTACTACATTGCCAATCTTTGAAATTTTCTGTGAAGAATCAAATAACTCTTCCGAAAATATGTCTGCATCCATTTCCTTACACTATACACAAAAATACACTCAAAATGGACGAAAGACCTAAATGTGAAACAGGAATCCATCAAAATCTTTGAGGAGAACATAGCCAGCAACCTCTTCGACCTCAGCCACAGCAACTTCTTCCTAGAAACATTGCCAAAGGCAAGGGAAACAAGGGCAAAAATGAACCATTGGGACTTCATCAAGATAAAAATCTTCTGCACAGTAAAGGAAACAGTCAACAAAACCAAAAGATAACCGACAGAATAGGAGAAGATATTTGCAAAGGACATATCAGATAAAGGGCTAGTATCCAAAATCTATGAAGAACTTATCATACTCACCACCCAAATAAAAATAATCTAATCAAGAAATGGGCAGAAGACATGAACGGACATTTCTGTAAAGAAGACATCCAAATGGTGAACAGACACATGAAAAAATACTCAACATCACTTGGCATCAGGGATGAGATAGCACCTCAGACCAATCAGAATGGCTAAAATTAACAGTCAGGAAATGACAGATGTTGGCAAGGATGCAGAGAAAGGGGAACCCTCCTACACTGTTGGTGGGAATGCAAGCTTGTGCAGCCACTCTGGAAAACGGTATGGAGGTTCCTCAAAAAGTTGAAAATAGAGCTATCCTAAGACCCAGTAATTGCATGATTGCATATTTATCTGAATGATATGGATGTAGTGATCCAAAGGGGCACATGCAGCCCAATGTTCCTAGCAGCAATGTCCACAATAGCCAAACTATGGAAGGAGCCTAGATGTCCATTGGTAGATGAATGTATAAAGAAGATGTGCTCTATGTACACAGTGGAATATTATGCAGCCATCAAAAGAAATGGAATCTTGCCATTTGCAACGATGTGCATGGAACTATTATGCTAAGCTAAATAAGTCAATCAGAGAGGGACAATTCTCACTGATTTGAGGAATTTGAGAAACAAGACAGAGGATCATAGGGGAAGGGAGGGAAAAATGATACAAGACGAAACCAGAGAGGGAGACAAACCATAAGAGACTCTTAATCTCGGGAAACAAACTGAGGGTTGCTGGAATGGAGGAGGGTAGGAGGGATAGGGTGGCTGGCGGATAGACGTTGGGGAGGGTGTTGTGCTATGGTGAGTGCTGTGAATTGTGTAAGACTGATGATTTACAGACCTGTATCCCTGAAACAAATAATACATTATATATTAATTTAAAAA
>CM053616.1:14581458-14606639 GCA_028646535.1 Procyon lotor
GAATATATCTTTTAAATGTTCCTACCCTCCTTTTCTCCATCTCCCCCCCTCTCTCTTCCCTACCTACAATGTGCATGTTATATAATTAGTTTATTTAAGCCTGTTGAGTTTCACAAAACCCAGTATGTGCTTTGCTGATTATATCTCCATGCTGTAGATCCACATGCTGTACAATTTCCTGCAGTTCCTATAAATTCAAATTATATATAAAGAATTGGTCATATTCTGATTTGGTGATTTTTTTAGGAAATTTTCTCAGAGTTGATGCTGTGTTTTTCCATCAGGGGACCCATAGAGTTGTCTTTCATTTTATGAGTTTACCAGCAATTGATTCTCAAAGCCTGTTAGGCTTTGCAAATAGTGATACTCTAATTCACTCACTGCTTCTGCAATTATTAGCTAGAATGCATCTATAATGAGACATTTTTCTGCATCTACTCTGGAGTTACCCAGTAAAACAACTCACAAATAATAATACTTAGACCTTTTCCTTTGTTTACCAGGCTTTAAAATATAGAGTCATTTTCCTATCCTCCAAAATTGAACAATTAATTTCTCTATAAAGTTGCATTCTGATCTCATATAGTTATATATATTTGATGTCTTCAAATCATTATTGTTTGAACACTTATTGACATATGAATGTCCACATCTTTAGACACAAGGAGCCTCTTCGAGTTGGCTCTAAGTCCTTTAGCTCTGACTCTTGTAGCCTCTGATAGCTCCTTTCCTGTCTGCAGTGATAAGATGTCTCACAATTATCTGCAACACTTTTGACCCAGGCCACTAGATTCAGACGTCACTCCCAAAACGTTTTTGTTTCTTTTAGGAAGGAAATCATATTTACTAAGTACCATCTGAGCTCCAGGGATGCTCACTGCTGTTAAACTAGTCATTATTTTGATCTTTTCAGGGGCTAAAACTAGAACACACACACTTATATTTTAAAGAGAAAACATCTCATGATTTCATAATAATTCTTTCAATTCAATTTCAGAATGCCAGGATTTTGACTTACCCTTGTGTATTGTACATCTGTATCTCACGCCTCCTCCCTGAGAAGCTGGTTTTCAAGATCTCTAAGGAAGGAAATTAAAATGTTATGTATAATTATATACAGTAGACCCTTGAACAATGCAGGGGTTGGGGCATCAATCCCCCACACAGTTGAAAATCTTAGTATGCATTTCTAATCCCCTAAAATTTAACTACTAATAGCCTACTGTTGACCAGAAGCCTTGCCAATAATATAAACAGTTAACACATATTTTGTATGTTATATGTATTGTATACCAAGTTCTTGCAATAAAGTAAGCTAGAGAAAAGAAAAGCGTTACTAAGAACATAAAGAAAATACATTTACAGGACTATAAAAAATGTGCATGTAAGTGAACCGGAGCAGTTCAAACCTGTGTTGTTCAAGGAACAATGGTATTTGCTCAATCTCACATTCCATTCAGAGCAACCTCAAAATAACAATACCAATATTGACATAATCAAAGTGATTATTGAAAGCAATTGAATATTTTTGCTTATATTTTCCCTTCTCAATTTCTGCTTATTTACATTGTCAGAGCATATAGACATTACACATTCTATTCTTTCCTTTATAGTCCCGATTTAGTATTAGTTGTATGAACAAATACCCCCTCTTTACATCAATGCCTCCGGCCATTTTGTTTACAGGTCACGATCCAGTAAATTCCATAGGAAGAGCTTAGAGGAACAGTATTTCCTGAACTCTTGCATATAGGTAAGAGTTTGCCTGTGGCCTTTATACTGGAAAGTCAGCTTGCCTTGTTTAATCATTGGTTCACATTTTTTTACCTGAGTATCTTGAATGTAATACTCTAATTACCTTGATATAAAGTTTTGCTATTTAAAAGCTGATGATGACCTGAGTTCCTTTCCCTTGTAAGTAACTGGGCATTCTTTCCGGATGTTTAATAATTAATTTTCCTTTTTCTTTAATGTGCTATAATTTTACCAAAATATAACTAGATATTGGTTGTTCTGGGTCAGTTTTCTCAGGTAGTAATGTATCCTTACAAACTATAATTTTAAATTTTTTCTTTTTAATTTTAGGAATTTTTTTAAAATTATAGATACCGTAACAGTTACTAAATGTAACTGTTCTGTTTTCTTCCATTCTGGGGACAGTGAGTTGGGGGACTACTATAATACACACTGGGATATTTTTGGCTTATCTTTTTTCTCTCAAATATATTTATTACATTGCTTTTTGAAATCTTTATTTTCACTTTCTACTTTTCTTTCTTTTTTAAGATTTTATTTATTTATTTGTGAGAGAGGGAGCACACCTGCTCGAGAGCATGAGCAGTGGGAGGGGTAGAGGGAGAGGGACACGCAGACTCCCCACTGAATGTGGAACCCTATGCATCACTCAATCCCAGGACCCTGAGATCATGACCTGAGCCAAAGTCAGACATGTTTTTGTGGACATGACTTTATGGTACGCTTTATATTGGCTGGGGATGCTACCCTTCTCCTTGAAAGAGGATGTCAGCTACCTCCACTTTGACCTCAGTCTATACTTTATTTTTTTTTTTAAGATTTTGTTTTACTTATTTGAGAGAGAGAGAGCACAAGCAAGGGGGAGGGACAGAGAGAGAGGGAGAAGCAGGCTCTTGCTGAGCTAGGGGCCCGGCATGGGGCTGGATCCCAGGACCCTGAAATCAAGACTTGAGCTGAAGGCAGATGCTTAACCAACTGAGCCACCCAGGAGCCCCCTCAGTCTGTACTTTCTAATTAAGTTCTTCTTTCCAGCTTGTCTCTAAACTCAAGCAAAAGACCCTTGAAGGCAAATCATCCCCAGATAGAAACCAAAACTAACCTCTCGAGAAATAAAGACTGCCCTGATACCAGCCAGACCCTGCAGAAATGACCCCAAGGCAATGGTCAATCTGACCTTTACTGCCCACCTGCACATACCCACTGCCCTTTGTCCCACATTTTCCTTATATAAACCTAGAAGTATTTTTGGCACTTGGAAGACAGTCTTTGAGATGTTAGTCCACTGTTTCCCTGGTGAGAGTCTCACTGAAATAAATTCCTCTTTTGTTTCACCACCCCTTTGGATTTCTCTGCCTTTGGATTTTGTCAGTGGCGAGTGGCCGAACCTGGTCTGTTTGGGACCCCCGGAGCCAGGTGCTCCTCTACCCCTGTGCCCTAGCTATAGCTTCTTCTTTTAATAACACTGCAAGGAATTTGACCTCTATTCTTTTTGTTGCTCTTTTTATGTGAACTTAGTTTTCTTGAACTATAGTGAAAAGCTTGGTCTGGATAACTTTTTAAAACTCACAGTCGCATAAAATTTCCTTTGGTGATGTTTTCCCAAAGTATCACAAAATACAGCAGCCTCCATGTTGACTTGGCTCACCTCCCCAACTTTGACCTGGACGTTCTCTCCCATTTCCCTGTGCAACTCAATCTAAATTTGATTCCCATGAGTTTTTCTGTATCCTGGAAGGGGTCTTTCACCAGTTTGTTCCGAGAACTCAGAAGGCAGAAACAATGCAAGTCCTTCCTGACAATCCCAAAGACTCCTTGTTATTTATTCTCTATTGAATGTGCAAAAGTTCTCTTAATTTCAGTGGCTATTCTTAAGCAGACCCTCTTAGCACTTCAGTGAGGGTGTGATGGCCATTCGAGGATTCCCGGGGCTGTAGCTGTCCCAGATCTTCTGCTAACACAGATACTGACAACAGGCATGCCTCGGAGCGGTCATTGATTTGTCTCCATCTATTTGAATTTGGAAATTGATGAGGATATGTAGGTTCTCTGTGGATTTTCAATCTGCTAATCAAGTTCACCTATGTGTTTTGATAAGGCGTGGAATTTGAGGAAATTCAAAATCAATACTGCTGTTATAATCCAAGAATCCTACATGAATCTTTTTAAGTAAGTTTATTGAGGTGTAATTCACATGCAATTTCTGCAGTATATCAGTCTATATTTTTTGACAAATGTACACCGTTATGTAGCCATTTTGCAACCACTGAGCTGTTATCTGCCCCAATGGTTTATTTAGCCTTTTGAGTCTGGATTCTTTCACAGAGCATAATGCAACTGAAGCCCACCCACAGTTTTTTTTTTTTTTTGGTTTTTTTTTTTTTTAAGATTTAATTTATTTGACAGAGAGAAACATAGTGAGAGAGGGAACACAAGCAGAGGGAATGGTAGTGGGAGAAGCAGGCTTCCTGCAGAGCAGGGAGCCCGATGCGGGGCTTGATCCCAGGACGCTGGGATCATGACCGGAGCTGAAGGCAGACACTTAACGCCTGAGCCACTCAGGTGCCCCCCACCCCCAGTTTTTGTTCATACTGAATCCTGTGTCTTAGAGGATGAGGCTTTCTCAGAGATCCAGTCCCTTCTCTAGTGTTTTAAGATGTTAGTCTGGATCCAAAGCCATTGCCAACTTTTCCCCAGTAGGATAGGATGACTTCCTTACACTCTGGCTCCAGGGGCAATGAAATGTCACCTGTGCCTCCATGGATGGAGGTGGTGGTACAGGTGTACTGCCCTTCCCCTAGCAGTGTTAAGACCTTTGTTTCTTGAGGGCAAAGAAACCAAGTAGCCTTCTGCTCAGAGGCTTTGTTCTCTCCTACTTGTCTTCCATTTTGCTCCTGAGTACCAGTGACTTCCAGAAAAGCCTGAAGGCAGATGTGAATTTCCCTCAAGAGTTAACGTCCCAATTGTTCTATACCGTCATACTAGCCCACACTCTGCCGTTATCTATTTGAAAATATTTTTACCTTCTTACAACTTGTGTGGAGACCTTGTCTTCCTCCCACTGTCACAGGAGAAATGGTGCTCACTTCTGTTTGTCCTTGGCAGTGCACATCTTAAGAATTCAGGTTAGTTGGCTACACTGCAACCTCAGCTCTTTCATGGGTTCAAGAAAAATTATGATTTCACACATTATCTGGTTTTTCTTGTGATTAGTTGGAGGCCATGCTCTTTCCAGCTTTCTACATCTTAGGTGGAAGCCAGAGATGTCAGTATGTTCTTAATACATCTCTTTTCTGCTTTATCAGCCAGAGTCAACTCCTTGGGGACATAGCTAAGAGTCATGATAAATGAAATGGAAAAATTTAAAACATCATCAAAATGCAGTGAGGTTGAATTTAAGTTCAGTTCAATGTGATCTGATTGACATTAAAAATAACTTATGGACTATCACTACCCCTCACACTATCCACATTTTGTGATGTTTCACGATTATCTAAGAATGTCTCACTTCTTGCAGATTTACTACCTATATGGGTCAAAAAAATCTGAGTAAATCAATTTGTCAGCAAGAACATCTTTTGCTTCCTTACAAGGAACGAAGGAAACTACTAAAGCAATTTATAATTATAGTAACACAGCTTAGCCAAATCCAACCTTACTTAAAACCTTTATTTTAACCTGATTGCCTTACTACACACAGTTTACTTGGTCATAAATTTGCTTTTTTATCAGAACAAAAATGGGTGCAGGACAGTATCTGAATATACAAATGGCTTTGAGGTCTCAGAAAATTGATACTAGTCTAACTCTCTTCTTCAAGTTGACTCATATTTCTGATTACATATTTTTTCTCTTCAAAGAAGGGCCTTCTATTATTTGACATTTATCAACACCAGACTGCATGAGGAAATGGAACCAAGAACTGGGAGCTCTTCAAGAACCCAGACCTGTCTCTTGGCTCTGCCTCTCCATGCATTTCACTCCATCTTTTTCTCTGAGATTAGTTCTGCTTGCTTCGCTATGCATGTGGTTAAATATTATCATGACTGAGCCTGCAAACTGGTATTTCCCACAATCAGGTGGATAACCAGATAGGATCTGAAATCAAGGTCAAATTTTGTTCTTCTTGAGAGAAGATCTACTTGACTTAGTTTGGGTCAGCATTTGATCTCTGGTCTACCATCTGTGGCCAAGTTGTCAGAGTCATGGTTAATGCTGGTACTCTGTATGTGTGTGGTAGGGGGAGGCAGAGCAGATATATCGAGATGCTTCCTACACTTTCTGTTGCCTTTGACCATGTCTCTCTGTATCCACTCCTGCATGGATGGCACTCTGAGTTTGTAGGAGAACTGATTTGATGAAATTAACTAGGTTTAATGGGCTTATTTGGTGTTATTTCTTTTTCCTTGTGTAAACAAAAAAAAATGTGTTTCAATGGAAAACTATGCCTCATCTATAGCACAATCTTCTCAGTTATCATGTTCTAGCTGTGTTGATGGCCTTCGTTCACTGCTCATTTGTCAAATCTTTGTAAATTGTAGGCAATGTATAGTACTTTTAATTGACTCCCTCCACCCTGTGGAAAATTCAGTTTTGTCTCTATTTTCAATGTATTGCAATATTCCTTTATTCCATATAAATGTGTGCTCCTTTGACTTTTCCATTGAATAGCTTAAATATTTTCCTAGGGCCCTGAGTGTCATAGGAGTTCAATATTTTATATCTGTATGAATTATGATTTTGTCTTTTCCTGATTATCCTCTCACCAATATTACTTTTCTGAGGTCTCTTTTTGCTGAGTCAGACATATAGTAACCCCAGCATCCTTATTTATCAGAAGCTTCTTTATCTTAAAGATATCTGGGGCGCCTGGGTGGCTCAGTGGGTTAAAGCCTCTGCCTTCATCTCAGGTCATGATTTCAGGGTCCTGGGATCGAGCCCCGCATCGGGATCTCTGCTCATCAGGGAGCCTGCTTCCTTCCCCTCTCTCTCTGCCTGACTCTCTGCCTACTTGTGATCTCTCTCTCTCTCTCTGTACCAAATAAATGAATAAAATCTTTAAAAAAAAAAAGGATATCCAACTTTGTGAGGACATGGGTTACAAATCAAGAAATCTTGAGTACAATTAGAACTGAAAAAAAAATTCAAATACCCTTGTGGCTGTAACCTTTTGTGGAAATTTTTCCTAGCGATTTATGCATTCTAGGGCTTTGCAATTTTCACTGATACGTTCTCAGGCCTTGAACAATTCATAACATGTGTTCAATAATGTTGGGTAAATTTAATTATGAATATAAACCTTAAAAGTAGTTTTCTACTACACATAACTTCAAAAAAAGAATTGGCTAGTTAAATCAAAATGTTCAAGCCTAATTTTTATGATATTAAAATGATATGGGGGAGAGATAAGGAAAAATAAATATGGTGAGTTCGATGAAAAGTAGCTACATAAGGCAACATTAATTTAAAAATAAAAACCAAACTTTGAGAAAAGTCAGAACTACCTAATTCCCTAACATTTAAAGAGAAAGGGTTTGGGGAAGGAGAGTGGCAAAGCTTACTTAAAAAATCAAAAACAAAACAAACCTTACTGGTGTTTTCTCACCATTGAAGCAGAACTGTGAAATTCAAACAGAAAGAATGATCCTGTATTTCTCCTGTGAAGAAATGCAAGAAGAACAAGATGGTAAGGCCCTTTTCTTGTCTGGGTATTTTGGTTAAGTTAAATGATGTCTCTCTGTCCATTCTTGGCTTCTATAGAGGCATTCCATTTTATTTTTTTCCCTAGTAATATTTTAAAATTAAACCCAGAATTTTTTTTTTTCTCTCCTCTTAGAGAAGTCTGTTTAGTTTCTCCCATGAGAGATGAACAGGCTCTGGAAGTCTAGAAAGGGATCCAAGATGCAAAGATGGCAAACAATTTGCCTGGCAGGGTAATTTAGGGCTTTGCTCTACCACGGAGATTATGGTTAACTTCACAATGTAAAAATCCCTTGTTTACTAAAGCAAATCAGCAGAGACTTAACATTTTTTTTAATATTTATAGTGCTATCACTTTAAACAAAATAATCTCTTTGATTCTAACATTGTCACTACATGAAGAAAGCATCTGTACCACCTAACTGATTCTGTCAATAAAGAAGAGGAAGAAAAGCAAGAGAAAGACAAAAAGGAGCAACAGTCTATTTGAAAATTTTTAAACTTCTAAACTGCTTCAAAAATGACTTGTTTTATCTTTAATTATTACTCCTGGTTTAAGGAAATGGTAAATCATGATTCATGCAGATAGAAAAATAATCATGTATTAAATGGTTTTACTTTACGTATTTGATACCAGGGAACCAAGCAGATGTTATTACTGGTTCAAAAGAAAAGCCAAAAGAGCACAAAATTATATGATGTGAAGGAATGTGGAGATGAATTGCAAATGGGGACAAAACCAGATTTTCCAGAAGGGAGGAAATAATTAAAATCACTACCAAACAGGACTTATTTACCTATTCATTAGTTACCTGTAACTGATAAATAATTGGAAACTAATTCAAAGACAATGAACAGAGCAAGAATTAATAATACTTAATAGCTGTAGATAGTGTAGTTTTCCACTGAAACACAAACAAAAAATTCTACAGTGATTGCCTATCACTGTAAATGTAGAGAAAAGGAGCTGGTAATACCCAATTATTACTAAAAGGGGTTATATTGTACTCAATGTTACTTTTCTTCTAATATTTGCAAAGAACACTAAAAAAATGTAATTTTTTTATTGATCTACTCCTTGTTTTAATTTTATCACTTCTCCCATGTTCCCAATTTCAGTTTTAATTACATCTTTCTAATATACGCAAAGGAAGACTAAGGGACCAACAGGCAATTTGGTATAAAATCAAAAAGAGTAAATACACAGCAATAAGAAAAGAATAAAAACACACAGTTATGAATGTGTTCTGTACTCAAAATATTCTACTTTAGGGAAATACGCTTTATCTTAAATAGTCTTTACTAACTACAAAAAGAAAATAGCAGAAATTAAATCAAATAAAGTGTTATTGGGGGTCAGTGATCCATCGCAAATTGACCGTCATGAGCTATAAAGGAACCCAATATTAAGTAACACTAGACTGGTTTGGGCTATGTATTGTTTGGTTTGGTTGGTTGATTTGATGTTTGTTTTTTGTTCTACCTTTACAGACTCCAGAGACTCCTACTTTACCAGATACCTGCAAGGATAAAAGCTAAAAGAATGAAACCAAATGGGATCTTAAGTGATTTTTTGAAAAAGACCAAAATATATTTGGAAATCTCATTTTATACTGAAAATCATACATAGATTATGTTGACAACTGCATTTTTAAATGGCTAGTTTAGATTAGTATAGAATTGATTTGAACATTTTGTGTCAGGGAAGAAGGTAGAAGGGTGAGGGGCCACAAAATCATGATTAAAGATTATGTGGTTGCCCAGGTGGATCTTCAGGTCTTAGGTGGGCCTACAGTGACCTTCTAGTATTTTTTATGTAACTCATAAATCTTTAAATCTTTTATTTAAAATATATATAAAGAGTTCTGGGCAAATTAAACATATTTTATTTTACTCTTATCAAATAGAGTTATACCTCTCATAGGTTTCTCATATGAGAAATGATTACATCCTTTTCTTGGCCTGCAAATATAATTTTAAACTATCTAATGGATAAGGGAAGATATCTGGAATGGGATGATAAATACTTATCACAAATGGTTCTGTCCATGGCAGGCATTGCTAATTGAGCTCAACATTCTTTACTATTCAGCTGAGATATGTTCTCAAGAGATTATATCTCTTGAGATACAGTTCTCAAGAATTATTTGTTTAATACAAGGCTCCAGTCAGCTTCTACTACTAAGCCGTTGGAGTTGGCGGGCAAGTTTAAATCTATTTGCAACCACTGACTTAGGTTATCAATAACTGATTATATACCACAGAGAACAGAAGCTAGAAGAACCAGTAAATCCAACACCTTACTGGGAAAGAATATGAGTTCTATTTTCTATGTTTTCACAAACAGCTTTTTATTGGTTTCACATCACCTTTGGTTTAAGGTTCATTTAGTGTTCTAACAATTATTACTACTTCCCCCAGAAGCTCCAGCAGGGGTCTCGGAGGCGTATCCTAGGAAACTTGAAATAGCAAGAACTCAAGTGATGGTAAGTGAGTAAATCTGACAATGCCTAATCGGTCAACATCTATATTTAGCTTCTCACAATGGGAGACCACATCCTCTAAAACCACTCAATTTCAAATTTAGTATTTTCCATTCATATGTATTTTTCTTTCAAACTACAGTCAGACTCTGTCTGATGTTGGACGACATTGCCACCTTCAGTCAGCCTCGTATTACCACGCTGCAGCTAAATTCTGCCTGAATCACGGGGCATCACGACACACGGGCTTAGTGCTCATACCATGAAAAACATGCGTATCTATGTTGATTCACTGGCACCTCCTTTTGAATCCCTCTTTCTTTTTTTGTTCAAGACTGACTTACTTGTTTGAGAGAGAGAGAGCACAAGCAAGGGGGAGGAGCAGAGGGAGAGGGAGATGTGTCTATTCCGGGACCCTGACATCATAACCTGAGCCAAAGGCAAATGCTTAATCAACTGAGCCACCCAGGCCCCCCCTTCTTTCTTCATAGTATTGCATAGCAACTCAAACACACAATTATGATTTTCATCCTCATTTTTAATCCTAAATATCATGATTCCTACATCTTATACATGTGCATTTTGGCTCATGATGGCTTTCTTTTCATGTTCATATTCCCAGATTAGGTTCCAGACAATGAAGGACAGCCCCTCTACACTGAAATTATTCAAACTAGCCACTCCTAAACCTGCCTATCCTGCTATGCACATCCTTCTGAAGAAACCACAATAAAGGTTCTTGCCCATGGTTTTCCCTCTCCTTCCATCTCCTGCCCATGGTAGTACTTCCCTGTGTGTGTGTCCCCATGGTGTGGTGTGTTCTTACCTCTTGGGAACTGAGAACAAACTATGACAGTAATTTTCTAATCTATTGGTCCTACTATATCTCAAGTTTTCTACTAATACATTTTAAGACACTTTCTCTGCCCCCATTCTCCATCCCCCTCCTATTTCCTATCCTCTCCATTTCACTTTGTTAGTATAGACTGATTTAAAAAATGGGGTACCTGGGTGGCTCAGTTGGTTAAGTGCCTGCCTTCAGCTCAGATCATGATCCCAGGGTCCTGGGATCAAGCCCCACATTGGGCTCCCTGCTTGGTGGGAAGCCTGCTTCTCCCTCTCCGACTCCCCCAACTTGTATTCTCTCTCTTGCTGTGTCTCTTTCTGTCAAATAAATAAATAAAATATTTTTTTAAAAATAAAAGTTTTTAGGGGCGCCTGGGTGGCTCAGTCGTTAAGCGTCTGCCTTCGGCTCAGGTCATGATCCCAGAGTCCTGGGATCGAGCCCCACATCGGGCTCTCTGCTCTGCAGGAAGCCTGCTTCTCCCGCTACCATTCCCTCTGCTTGTGTTCCCTCTCTCGCTGTGTTTCTCTCTGTTAAATAAATAAAATCTTTAAAAAAAAAATAAAATAAAATAAAATAAAATAAAATAAAATTTTTTAAAAGCCCATTATCAAAAAATGGCTCTTTTCACACACAAACATGTAATTTTTGTCAACTACTTCCCTTAAAGAGTACTGTATTCTTTATAGTGTACATTAGACTAGAGAAGAAATCATATCTTTTGTCAAAAACAAGTAAAAATATTACATATACTGATACATATTTAAACTTAATTTAATTTTTAAAAAGAAATTACATTTGAGCAGCTACTGTTTTAAAACTGAAAGCCATAAATGAATCCAAGATCTTAGTCTGTGAAGTTAACCAGAGGCTCACACACGCACAAAGCAGATGCGAGTCATAGGTGGATATTACAACAGCATGAATGTGTTCAGTCCCTTACAGTGAAGCAGATACGAAGATGAACTCCTGACTTCCTCCATTGTAGAATTCTTGGTTTGGAAAATCAGTCTGTTAAGGAAAGAAAAAAAAGACACTCATTTAGCTTCTATCCTAAGACATTAGCTACACACACCAAGTGTTTTATGCACAGATAGCTATAAATTGAGATGAAAAATGAAACAAAACAGAAACAAAAACAAAACAAAAAACCTCACAAAACAACCGGACTAAAGCAAGCAGGAGAAAACTGTCTTCTGCATTACACGCAAAGACCCACTCTGGATCTCCCCGCCTGCCGGTATTGAAAAACCAATATAGTTTAGCAGTTCCAGAAAGAACCTCTTAAGCCCAGAGAGTGTCTCACTATCCACTGGCACCAAAAGTTCAAGAGCCCTCAAGCTCTTGTAACAATTCTTTAAAAAGAGCAATGAACTGAGAAAGCTTGACTAGGGCCAAGGATTCCAGGGAGGTTCAGAAGCAACCAAAGACAGACTTGCCCACCCAGGCCCACAGCTCATTAAGGGGTTTTGTATTCAAGTGAAGTCAACAGGAAAATACTACCAGTCTTCTCCTGGGAAATGAAAAGACTGTGAGTGATCAAGCATCATTAAAACAAAGAGAAGCTAAAAATAGATCTCCATGACCAAATAGCCACCTGCAACCTGAAACACACACTTGGCCGTGTCTTACTCTGTAGAGCACATCAGGCAAAGAGAATTCTTTATTGTGGGGTACCGGTTCTCCACTTCATCACCAGTCAGGCTGAGCCCTAGCCTGGATCGACAAGTATAATGAGTTTAATGGGGTTCAGTTGTTTATATAAAAGCAGCCTGGAAGACAAGGAAGGGGAGGGATGCTTGTGGGCCTTATCCAAGTTTTAGATTTATTAGCCATGTGGCTTTAGGTGAATAATTTAGTCTCCATGACTTTCACTTCACAAATAAATTTGATTAAAAACTAGGGGCACCTGGGTGGCTCAGTGGGTTAAAGCCTCTGCCTTCGGCTCAGGTCGTGATCCCAGGCTCCTGGGATCCTACAGAGAGCCCTACATTGGGCTCTCTGCTCAGTGGGGAGCCTGCTTCCCCCCCCTCTCTCTCTGCCTGCCTCTCTGCCTACTTGTGCTCTCTCACTCTCTGTTAAATAAATAAAATCTTTAAAAAACAACAACAACAAAAAACTACTTCACTGCCTTCTTCACTGTATAGAAAAGTATGTTGTAAACTGGTTGGTTCTATAGAACTGACAGCTTTCTTACTATATATAATTTATGAAAATAAAATCAGATTATTTGGATTTACAGGAGAAACACATTACACCAAATATACTAAATATATCAAGTTTCATGTTTCTGTTCAGACAGCTACCACAAGGTTAGGTAAACAAATATTTCTTGAGTTATCACCTAATGATCTAGTTATCATTCTGGCACATCACAAAAGTGCACACTCACTTACCTGCTATAGATCCTTTAATAATACTTAAAGGATATCTTTTCTTCTACTGTTCTCCTTTAGCACTGACAGGATGTCCACACCTGATGTCCTTCAACCATCCACCCTGGGTGAAGCCTGTTAGCAGAGACTCATTAAAGTCAGCCAGCAGATGTGAGGAGACCACTCTGGATGTGTTTTCTGTAACCAGATGCCCACTCAAACTAAACTGACTGCACCAAACTGTAGGTCATCATGATGCTTTGGAACTATAAGAGAATTTAAGCTTCATTACTGATAAAATAATTTAAAACTACTTTTTATCATCATCGATCTTCCCCAAATGATAAATAAATAAATGTTTTCTCTAATTCAGGATACAGTTTAGGATCACATATTTCAACTGGTTGTTGTGGACCCACATTCCAGCAGACTCTGAGCCTCAGGTGGGTGATGGCCTGGTGAGACCAAAGACCCCCAGACAGCAATGGAGACATAGGTTAATTGGGGGAACTTACATATAAGGACTCCAGGAGCAACTGACTAGACAAGGCAATCCCTGCTGGGATCTACATGCAGCAAGTTTTAATATCAACTTAACCTAGTAAATCTCAGTGGCCCGTCCCCCTCCTTGAATGACCAGCATTTCTAAGTAGAGTAAAGCTGGCCACCTGGACAGGAAGGGAGACGCTCTGGGCTGACCACCTGGGGAGCCCCTCATCTTGAATGCTGAACAACACATTCTTCTTCACATTACGCTCAATGGGAATGGAGAGGGAGGACAGGGTCTTTACATTTTCAAGATACTGATTAACAGGGGCCTTTAGGATATGCTTGCACAGACTCACTTTCTAACATATACCACAGAGTTGTTACATCTCTTGTCATTCCCCCCAACTTTTCATTGTGGAGTTCAGATATACAGAAAAGTTGAAAGGATAGTACAATGGTCACCAATGTACACACCACTGAGATTCAAACTTTGTTTATATTTTGTCATGTTTATCATGTATATATTAGGTACATTTTTTTATAAACTCTTTGAAAGTAAAGTTTAGACACCATGATATTTTATCCCTAAATAGCCATGCATCTCCTAAAAAAGTCATTTTTCCTACTGTACTGCAATATCATTAATCATGTAAGAAAATTAACATTTTTCCTAATATTTCCTAATAATCCATATTAATTTTCCTCAAACACAAAATGCCTTTTATACCTTTTATATCTTTTTTGCACTCCTAATTTTGCATAGAATTATACCTTTTATACTAAAAAAAAAAAAAATCCAAGGATCCAGAGTTTACATATTTCTATTGGTTGGTATGTTTTTTTATTTTCTTTTACTTTAGAATGGCCACCCCTTCCTTACTTTTTTTTTGATGACATTGATTTCTTGAAGAGTTCAAGCCAGAAGTTCTTGTAAACTGGAAGTAAAAGATTTATTTAGATTCAGGTAATTTTGGTGCACATTCGGGTAGGTTATTTCACTCTAACTAATTTAAGGTTGATCCCTGGGTTAAGGGGGTAACCTCCTGATAACTGTACTGTAAAGATACATTTTCTCCTTTGTATGATGTAAATATTCTACCTTGTAACAACTTTTCCATCCAACTTTAGGCATACTCCAATAATCCCCTGCCTCATTCAGTTATTTCATGGAGGGTTGCATAATGTTGATTTCTAATTCTATTCTTTCTTCTGTATTTATTAGCTGTCTTTTTATTTTTTGTAAAAAATGAGAAAAAAAAGCTATTATCAATGTGAACTGAAATATCTTTCCTCCCCAAAAGACAAAGTCAATGATTAATTCCTTCTCTTTAATTAGCAATTTTCAGAGTAAAGATTTACTGGAAGATTTACCTCCAAGGGTGGCAAATGAGTTTTATTCTTTTGATTAGCGACTATTGGGTTCATAGATTTTAATTTGTTCAATGCTTTACAATCAATTAGAGTCATTATTCTTTTTGATATTCAAATTATCACAAATTTGGCTAGTGAGAATCCCAGCAAGTTCAGTATTTGAGTGTTTTCTTGTTTTCTGAAATGAGACATCCTAAGTTCAGCTTTTCCAGAATGATAATCATCTCTTTCTCCAAGGAACCCTGGTTCCTTCTGGTGGGGAAAGTAGGTATGGTCCTCACTACTGGAGTGTCATTCTTTCATGAGCCATTTCAGTGAGCAGACCTAGGAAATGTACGTTAAAAATTACAAATTTCTACTAAAATTTCTGATCTCTTTTATCTTCTTCCAAATATTTTGTTCTGGAAATTTTGTATCCTAATAACATTATCATATTTACTTTTTTTATCCTAAAATATTTACAGAACAGTTTCAAATTAGCTAGACAAATAAAACAATGAAAATGAGAGACAAAAGCAATACAGCTATTGAGTTCAATTTTCTCCTTCTAATATATCCCACTAAGAAAGTACTATCAGAGTGAAAGGTAACTCAGAATTATTTTTCCTCTGTGATTATGTTACCACATTTATATACAGTTTTATTTTAGTTTATTTTCAGTTATGTGTTTTGCTTCCTCTTTGAATTTATTCAAGTTTTGAATATATGAAACTTGTTTTTCTCCCTCCTTATTTATCCATATACATTATACTGAACCTTGGTTCTTTTCCCTTAAAAATGTGTTCTAGAGGGGTGCCTTGGTGGCTCAATTGGTTAAGCATCAGACTCTTGGTTTCATCTCAGTTCATGACCTCAGAGTCCTGAGATCAAGCCCCACATTGGTCTCCACACTTACCATAGAGACTTCTTGAGCTTCTTTCTCTTCCTCTCCTTCTTCCTATTCCCTTTCTCTTTCTCTCTCTCAAATAAATAAATCTTTAAAAAAAAAAGCCTGTGTTCTAGAAATCATTCAAAACTAGTTCATAGGAATATTTTATTCTTTTTTATGACTTTGAGAATTCCATTCTGTGAATATTCCATATTTTATTCAACCAATAATTAACATTGGATTTACTTCTAGTCTTTTGCTCCTAAAAAGAATGCTTGTGATATATTTAATGCATATTTTTGGTGATGTATTTTCAGGATAAGCAACAATAACTTTAAGCAAAGTCAAAAGACAAATGACAACTTGGAGGATAACAATTACAGTGTACATTATGCATACAATTTTAGTCTCTGATATATAAAATAGAACTCTTAAAAGCTGAAAATTAAAAGTAACTCGCCCCTATATTGATGAAAAGTAGACAAAAATATTAATAAGTAATTCATAAGGAAAGAAAGACAAATGACCTTAAACATATTTAAAAATGTTCAGTTTCCCTTATGATAAAAGAAACTGAGAATAAAATGTGTAAGTTTGACAATATATGCTTTGGACCAGCTGTGAAAAAAAGACTCTTATGCCTTGACAGTAAGAATGCAAAGGAATACAACCCCTGTACAGGGGAATTGAGAAAAATTTTAATCATTCTGAACCAATGTATATTAGGTATCCCTCATGTAAGTAGCATCAAATTGAGCTTTGCTTGGGGAAACTCTCTAAAAAGCTTTATTTTATTAAGCAAATTAAGCCTATTTGCATTTATTGATAGAATTCATGCATTTAGCCTCATTTCTATTCTTTTATTTTGAATATTTTGAGTGTATAATATTTGTTGTGTTTTTCACTTTCAGTTTTCTTTGTTTTTTAAATTTTGCTTTGCTAGGTTTTTAAAATATATGTTTGTTTAAATGATTTTTACTAATCACTTTATATAATGCCCTATTTTTTCTCATCTTTTTTATTACTTAGTCTGATGTTACTCCATTTGCTTTGCTAGGTTTTTAAAATATATATATGTTTGTTTAAATGATTTTTACTAATCACTTTATATAATGCCCTATTTTTACTCATCTTTTTTATTACTTAGTCTGATGTTACTCCATTTGTTATCTTTATTCTCTTGCACTGGAAAAGCACCATTCACTGAGTTTCTTATACTTTCCCTTTGCCTCTTTCCTTTCTTATCCCAGTTTTAAGTTGTGTTATTTCCTATGTTCAAGAGTATATGGCATTTATTTCACCCTCAGAACCACTTTTGTTTTAGGCTTATATTTATTCTATACCCACAATTCTCTTGCGTGAATTTCCCTAATGATCATTTGGTTGAACCAAGCTTATCCTCCAGTTAATTCCTTGGGGAAGGCTTATGATTAGAATAGTCTTGCCAATTTTAAACCAATTTTTCTATAGTATTGATACTGTAAGATGAATTTTCCTGGGCATAAAATCCTTGGCTCTTTATTTTCTTTCCTGGATTTAAAATGTTGCTCTTTTATGTTTACTTTGTATGTTCCTGTTGAAAAGTCTTATGCCAAATGGATTATATCCTTTGTAGATTATTTGGGTTTTTTTGTTTGTTTGTTTTTGGTTTGGATGCAGAGGAAATTTATTTAAATTTACTTATCTTTCGATTTTACTGCACTATATCTCAGAACTGACCAATAGGTCTTATCTATTTGAATATATCTATTCAGATCTTATTTCATTTCTTTAATTGTATTGAGAGAGTTTCTTTAAATATCCTTTTAAGTATTTGTTCTGTCATCATTGTTCTAGTCTTTGGCCACTCCAATTATATACACATTGGATCTTCTTTATCTCTTCTCAATTAGTAACTTTTTGTGTGATCCCCATTATCTTTTCTCTTATGTTACACTTAAGTCCTTTTTATTGGACTCTTATCTCCTTGATTGCCTTGCTATTTTCTGTGCTACTTACTGTAATTTAATCATATGGTATTCTCCCCTGGTCATTTAATCAATAAATAATTAATTTAATATAGTTTGGTATATATTCTAATATATTCTTATCTTTTTCTTCATGTTTTTCTCGAATTTGATGATCTCCCTGCTTATATCTTCCTGTTTTTTTATTTCCATTTTGACTAATCTAATTACATTTAATTTACAGTGTTGGTTATAGCTTTTTTTATCCCTTTTTGTTGTTTATATTCCTAGTGTTTTTGTCTCATGTTGTGTTTTCTTCTTATATAAATTTCACATGGATATTAAATTCTCTTTATTTAAATTCATAATTAGTTTTTACTGGAATAGTAGGCATTCCAATGGGAGAGGTTGATATGACTTGTGTGGGTTCTTAATTTAAGAGCATCTTCTGTTGCTATAGTAAAGTACAATTTCTTTTAATTAAAAATGGCATCTTTTTTGTTGATTTAGTTCTGTATTCTTCTTAATGTCTTGTTTTACCATGGATTTTAACTACCTTTGCCTCTTTCTTTCACTTTACCACCACCCCTTCAAAAGGTAACTCCCCTTTCCAAGATGGCTCCCTTTCCTACAGAAGTATTATTTTTTAGGACCACTCAGTCTGCTCAATAATTCCAAATCTTTTCCTGTTGCACTCCCTGGGAACCAGTACACTGTTCTACCAGATTGCTGAATTGTTCTTGAAGTTCTTCAGACTCAGGGTATGACCCTTTCCTTCTAGAAATGAACTCCAGTTGGTGTTATCTGTGTTCTTTTAGTAGAACCTCACGAAACTCCCCTGTCTTCAACAGAGTTGCTGCCTTTTTCCAAATGGGCTCCAGATATCACTCTGCTGGTTTAGGCCATTCAGTTTTCCTCTTACATGTGAACTTAATTTCCCTCTATTGTCTTCTCTTAGAGTGTAGTCATGGGGTATGGCTTTTTCGAATTATAGGGAGAGATTATAATTTACTCTTCTGCCATCATACTAATGATTCCATACTCTTGAGTCTCTTTTAATATAGCTCAAACTCTTCCTTCCTTTCTTTCTTTCTTTCTTTCTTTCTTTCTTTCTTTCTTTCTTTCTTTCTTTCTTTCTTTCTTTCTTTCTTTCTTTCAACAGCACTCACCTGTTGAAGAAACCAGAGCAGCTGTCATGAAGAAAGCAAATACTTTATGGAATAATCTGATTTTTTTTTATTGTTTTGTTTGGCTTCTTTTTGAATCACAATAAGAAAATTTCTTAGGGCCATTTATATCACTGTATTAATAGCTTCACACCTTCCCCCTTATATTCTACTAGGAGCAAAAAATAATTCCTTGACTTCTTTTTTTTTTTTTAAAGATTTTATTTATTTGACAGAGAGAAACACAGTGAGAGGGAACACAAGCAAAGGGAATGGTAGCGGGAGAAGCAGGCTTCCTGTGGAGCAGGGAGCCCAATGTGGGGCTCGATCCCAGGACCCTGGGATTATGACCTGAGCAGGAGGCAGACGTTTAACGACTGAGCCACCCAGGCGCCCCTCCTTGATTTCTTTATACAGAGCAGCTTAACTATTTTTTGGTTGGGGTCTCATTTATATCTCAACTTTTGCATAAAAGGGTTTATTATAAATATATTATAAATCTTGAGGAGTCAGTTCTCTTCATGAGATAATTTTGGTAGCAACTTCTTAATAATAATAATAGCTAACATTGATTGTTATGTTTTCTTGTTCTTGGTGGTGGTTGGTTGGTTCCAGATGCCTCTCCACAGCATACATCACAACTTTCTTCACACTGAAGGGAAAAATCCTTCAGAGTTCACCACATTTGGATCTTGTTAATTTTAGTATAAGCTTTTGTTCTTCTATAAGAAGTATCTCTCTGCATTCATACCACAAAATGTGAATTAATGTTATTTCCATGTAATCAATTAAAAGTCACCTACAGATGGCGGAGGTAGTGGTAGTAGTAACTATTGTTAATGCCAAGCCTATCCCACTGCTTTACATATTCCTAACACCTCTATCAAATAGGTAATATTACATCATTTAATATATTTAAAAAAAAAACTGAAGCACAGAAAAGTTAAGTAAATTGTGCGAGGTTGTATAGGAAGTTAAATGGGAAGAATGGGGCAAAATTTAATTTTAGGCATTGTGGTTTTCTAACTCTTCCCAACTTAGCCATTGGCATGTACTCCCTCTTCTTAATATTCTCTTTGTTATACAAGGATTACAAATCACTTTTTAGGGTATGTATGTGTACTGAGAAGAGAAGGATATAACAGACATATACCAAACTGATTTAAGCAAGCAAACTGTCAAGATCATATGTGTGTTTGTATAAGTTTTAAAAAAAAATTATCTGTAGGGCACCTAGGGGGGCTCAGATGGTTAAGAATCTGCCTTTGGCTCAGGTAATGATCTCAGGGTCCTGGAATGGAGCCCCACATCAGGCTCCTAGCTCAGTGGGGAGTCTGCTTCTCCCTCTCCCTCTGCCTCTCCCTTAGCTTGTCCTCTCTCTTTCTCTCTCAAATGAATAACTAAAATCTTTTAAAAAAATTATCTTTAATGATTTGGGTACAAATGTATCATAAGATGATATGGTTAATATTCTTTAAGCAGAGATATAAATTTAAAAATTAAGTTTAAAATGAAGATACTAAAAGTCTAAGCCAGAGAAAAAGAACAGACAGAATAAAACTCTAATGAACTAAGAGAGATAAAATACAAAAATAATTAGCAATCAGAGAAGCCTGTGGACCCAGATAGTCTGTGAGATTGCAGATAGTTTTGTGAGGCCCATGCGACATTTTCCAATGTCTCATTTGGAGCTATATTAGAGTGAGAAGGTTAGCACTGAGAGACACTCTGTCTAGAGTTCTAGTTTTGAAAAAGGAAAGGGTTAAAGTATAGACAGAAAGAGATAGGGGCCCCTGGCTGGGCTCGGAAAGAGAAGCGCTAAGCCTGAGTGACCAAGAGATAAGGAAATAGACCAGCTGGCCTGAGAGGGTCCAGAGTATTTTTCTTTAATGGCTACAGGATATCATAAGAAATGGCTAAACCTCAAAGAATCAAGCCATGAAGGGTGCTATCAATAGTCTGTGCTCAAACCAAAACGGCACAAGAAACTCAAGGCCATAAGTTTCCCAATCAGTTCTCAATAAAAGACTGCCACTAAAAGCCCTCAGTGGCAACCCATGCAGGACCCCTCTCACTCCTGAGAGCTTTTTCTGTCTCCAGGCTTAATAAAACTCTATTGCATTGCTCACTCTCCTTTGTCCACGAGATTCATTCTTCAACTCCGCGAGACAAGGACCCTGGCATTTCTGTAACAGTCTCACCCAGTCTGACCGGACAAATTACTTAAAGTCTCTGTGCCTGAGTTCCCTAATCTGTAAACCAGTGAAATAATAGGACTTACCTGAGATGGAGGAATGAAGAATTCGTGCAGAACACCCAGAAACATAACCAGTCCTAATAAACAATCAGTGGTGGCTACCATCGTTCTTGGAGTCCATTCCGTTTATCAGGATGCTGACTCAACATTAAACTCACTTTCATCTTTGGTTTCATGGTCCAGGAATCCATATCCCCTCAAATCCTGCTGTGTCCTGCTAAGGGAAAGTTGTGAAACAAAACAGAAAAATAAAGAACATTCCAAGTACCCTTCACTAAGGTCAGCACTGTCTCATTAAACATACCAGCCCCTGGCTCTTATTTCCCAACCAGAAAGTCCTCCTGTCTTTCTTTTGCCCAGTTCCACACTGTGACTATTTGCAGAATTTGCTCAAGACCCATGACATCTTCTAGCATCCCAGTGCCCTCATTGATCTCCCCGTCCTGCAATGCCGACTCTCAGAATTTGTTGTATGGGCTCTAGAATTGAATAACACACGCTACTGTCTTTTCTCATCTTTTTTTTTTTATGTGTGCATTTCTACTACCATTTCATGTATGTATCTCAACTCTCTGCATCTGGAAAATAAACTCGGTAAGGTCAGAGACACTTCAAACTTGTTTACAGTCCCTACAGCAGGGGTGAAATGCCGCATACTTGTAGGTGTTTAGTAAATTGCATTTATTTGTTCTTTTTTTTTTTTTTCCTAGTTTGAATAGAATCAGAAAAAGCTAGGAACTCCAGTACTTACCTAACCTCCAATGTCTTTGTGTTAGGCTGAGTTCATCCCCTTTGCGGTTTTGCAGTTCAGGACGTGTGACATGTGAGGCCGAGATGTGGACGCTCTCTGAAGAGTCAGTCTGAGATTTTCTGCAAAATCAACAGGGTGGTGGTGTTTAACGGCCCATTTTCTTTTTTGATGCCACTGAAGGGAGTGGCTTCACTTCTCGGCCTGACTTTTGGTGTCATTTGAGAACTAACTCACAGCCCCATTCTTTTCAGGACATTGGTTTATCCTGGATCCTGAAAATGGTTTTGAGCTTCCAGATGCCACTTCTAGAGGACTGAAACTCTCATCCTGTATACTTCTTGTTTTGGCTCCCAGATAGTAAAAGAGAACAGGATTTTTTTGTTGTTGTGGTTGCAGTTATTATTTACAATGTAAGATTTATACAGAATGCACTGTGATTTCCTTAAATAAGGAGTATGTAAATCAAGCTCACACTTAATAGTGTTATTGACTACCATTAAGTTGTAATAGCCAACTCTACCCATATGGCCATTTGGGGGAAAGAAAATGTGTGCATGTATGTGTGTCTATGCACTCACACATGCCTGGGGTTGGGGACCAGGGTGTATAGCAAAACTCAGAACTCAGCACATCTAGTTAGCAAGTTCAGGTTGTAGGTTTATGGATTCAAATGTACCAAGTTTCTCAAGTCTGTGCGCCAGTGCCAGCACTGAGCTGATGTTATTCTTAAATAAAATGAAACACTACAAGCCAGAAGCAAAATGTAACAGCTTTGCCAGCTGTGCGCATGCTGCTTACATATTGAACTTGGGACCAAAACCGTTACATAGTATAATTTATGACAACTCAAGAAAATATGTTTTGAAAAACAAAGGTCTTATTAAAAAAATAAGCAGGTGCAAAGATCTCTCTTCTCAGTAGAGTGCAAACATTCTACAGTGCTTTCTCCCCTCTCCCAACTGGCTCAGTTTAGATTTGGTCAGAGTAGAGAATGATCTTTACTGGGAATAAGCAGGACTTAGACATATAGAAGGCATATATATCTTTATAAATAGATGATCGGTAGATAGATAGATCTTTATATGTATACATCTTTATATACATATATATAATCTTCATATAAATAATTGCTTATCATTATAATTTCTCTCTATATATTTTTTCTTCTTTCTTTCTGGGAATCCCACCTCATTTTAAATGCTGCCAGGGAAAATGATAAGAATTAAAAGCTTGATTATCTCCCATTGTCCTTGACTGTGAGTTATTTGTCAGTTTCGATAAATAGAACATATTTAGGCAGCTGAGCTGTACATGTCCCTAAATATTTTTTTAAAGAAGCTGTAAATTGTATTTGCAATATTCTTGAACTTAGGGGTGAGGCTATATAATAAAACTGGAAATGGGTCCTAGAGCAATTATATGAATGATTCTGATAGTTTCATCAATTATTTGGGTAGTTCATTTATTGGTAGACATGTACTCAGTATATTAAAACTAGTTCTGGAGTGAAAATGTTGCTTTAGGAAATTGAACACAATCTTATTTATTACCTACTATGAAATTGCTACTGAGGAAAGCCCAAGGAACACAAAAATATGTAAGATGCCACCTTTCTCTAAGTGATTCAGTGTCTGTCCATTGGGTTGTGTAAGTCATCCATTCCATATTTCATATGCAAATTTTTGGTGACTTACTATGGGGTGTTGTCCTGATAAACCCATCATAAGTTGACATTATAATAAGTTGAAAGTATATCTAATACAGCTAACCTCCCAAACATTACAACTTAGGTAAGGCTACCTTAAACAAGCTCCGAGCACTTACATTAACCTGTCATTGGGCAAAATCAGCAAACACAAAACCCGTTTTATAATAAAGCACTGACTCTCTCATGTAATGAATTGACTACTGCACTGAAAGTGAAGAACAGGATGGTGTTAGGTACTGCTGGTTGTCAGCGTACCAACTATTTACCCTCATGCTCCTGGCTGACCAGGAGCTGTGGCCACGCCCCTGCCCCCCTGACCAGCATCACACCAGATGATCCCACCGCACGTCACTAGCCCAGGAAAAAGTCACATCCAAAATTCAAAGTATGGTTTCTACTGAATGTAAAACTTTTGCACCATAGTGAAGTTGAAAAATCGTAAATTGAACCATCATTAAGTTGGGGACCATCCGACTTACAGTCGACCATCTGACCACACCCAAGAGTAAATCTTTAGAGAAATCACAGAAGCATGTGATTTTAAGAGAATAGCCATCTTGATTGTCCAGTGACATAGATTAAAGAGAAGAGGGAAAACAGACTTCCACACATAAAATTAAAGACATTCCTTTCTTCTGTTCCTTCCTACACAGAGGTGAAACATCTTGAAAAGAAGAAAATGTATTTTTTGATATTTTATTTATTTGTCAGAGACAGAGAGAGAACACGAGCACAAGCAAGGGAGCACAAGCAAGGGAGCAGCAGGCAGAGGGAGAAGCAGGCTCCCCATTGAGCTGGGAGCCCAATGCGGTACTCAATCCCAGGACTCTGGGGTCATGACCTGAGCTGAAGGCAGATGCTTAACCAACCGAACCACCCAGGCATCGGAGAAAAAATGTTTATTGCCATCTTCATTATATGAGTTACTTGAATATGTCATTAATATGCAAAGCCCCGGCTCTAGTTAAGAAATGACTTAGAACCATTTGTTATGTTTGAATAGGATCAATGTCTTCCATGTTGCCTAGACACATGTCAGACAACTGAAATTCAATATACATTTCCCAAAGACATTTTAATTCATAATCTCCCACTGTCTTTACTCTGCTGTAGAAGTCCTATTAGTTGTAGCATTCCGAAAACCTGAACCGACCCATAAGCAGTAAGGAGATTGAAGCAGTCATCAAAAATCTCCCAACAAACAAAAGCCCAGGGCCAGACGGCTTCCCAGGGGAATTCTAGTTGTAGCACTCCTTCAAGAATCAAAGAAACAGAAAACACTGTCCTGAAAAGAATGGGGTTGTGAGTTAGTTCTCAAACACCAAAAGTCAGGCTCAGAAGTGAAACAACTCCCTTCAGTGGCATCAAAAAGAAAAGAGGATGTCTTTTTACCTTACTTCAATCAAGTAATGCAGTCTACAGATATTGGAAATTCCAAAAATTAAAACAAATATAATACTTTTTTTTTTTT
>CM053616.1:14607139-14628119 GCA_028646535.1 Procyon lotor
AAAATATAGAAATACATAGGGAACATAATAATCTTGTGTTCTCTGCACAGAGTTAAGAAATGTTACTATTTTATGATTTTATCTTCAAATATGTTACATATAAAAAATGTAAAATGTAATCGTTGATGGTCTCCCTTATTACTTTCTCAAGTTCCAAAATTCTGTCTTCCGTCAAGAGGCACCACTATGACATTTTATATGGATTCTCCTAGTTCATGTGTACTGTACATGAGCAAGAGTTTGCTAAAGGACTGTAATTGGGAGTATTTTGAAATTGTACTGAAGCACAGTGCCTACCTTTATAGATACAAATTTCCACCACCATGGGTGGACCAGAATTTAAGCTTTCTATTTTCCCATCTCTCTGCCTGCTTAATATTTTTAGACTTCACAATTTTTGCCAATTGGATGACTGTTAGAGTTTCCATTAAATTGCATTTTTCCTTGATGTTCTTTAAAGCATCATTTATAACAGTGAGTCATCAGATTTTTTATTTTATTTTTTAGTGCAAACCATACTGTGATCTAAAGTGATACACAGAGGCTGAAGTAGGCCAATACCACAGAAGGCATGTTCACTTCATTCACTTGTGAAAATGATCATTCACTCTGATCCTTAGAGCGGATTCACCCAAAATCAGTGATGGAGTGTTGATCTTAGCTGATTCTCTAGGTTTCCATTCCCTCCATTTCACTCTCTGAGAAATTGAGAATCTGAACACCTAGGTCCTCTATTTGAGAACACTAGATTTTTAGGTTGGTGTTGGGACTGCAGTTGCATATTTGAGAGGCCATCTTGGGAACTGGGGAGGGTAGAGCATGGTGGTGTGGACAGAATTAGGCAAACTGAACAGCTGTGGCCCCAGAAGTAGAGTCAGGCCAGGCCACTTCAAGGTTCCCTCATGCTTTCCGATTCCAGATCCAGGAAGCCAGACCCAGCTGCGATGCTGGTCTTGGTAAGCTCTGGAAAACCTCCCCTGAGTGCTGATAATAAATCACCTTCTGTTCATGGTATTGTCAAGTGAGCACTTACCTAGATCCAGCAAGTGCTGGATTAGGTATAGCAATCATTTTATCGGTTTAGATATAGCAGTCATTTTTGTCAGTGGAGACATTTTTCCATTATGGCAAATAAATACCAACACTAAAGATCAGACACTTTTGTACTTGTTGGGAGAAGTTAAACAAAGACTAAAACAGCAGGTGTTACTCTAGGCGGAGTGGAAAGCAAAGTGAATTTGGAGTTAAGAGACAAGAGGTAGATTCTTTGCCACTTTCTAGCTGCTTGAATTCAGGCAAGGAACTCTTCTGAGTATAAAATACTTACCCATGAGATAGACAATATCTCAGAATTGTGGTAGAGACTTTATGAGTTAATAGATGTGAGTGGGTTTTATAAAACATGTCGCCATAAAATAGAGGCATTAGAACTTGAGAAAAATCAGAGTAAGATGGTCAACAAAAGAGCTTAATTTTCCCACCTATTTGTGTTTCTTCTATCTCCTCTGGGTTGTAAACACACAGGTCAGTTTCCCAGGGCAGTTTAAACTCTGTGGGAGAGGGAAACATTTTAGTGAGGCTTCTCTCTTGGGTAAGCCTAAACTTAGGAAGGAAAGAAGGAAGTCCGAAGCACCAGCCACTTTCTCCAGTGGTTCATGCACTCTCTTCTGTCCCACTCTCTTTTTTTCTTTCTCGACAACAATCTACGGACATCACATAAGACAGTAAGAATTTCCTAAAGAAAGAGACTCTTAACTGATCTAGATGAAAGGTAGCTTTGCCCCTGATTTGCTGGGCAACCTGGAAATGTCAGGGTGATAGAGTTCATGTGGTAGGAGTTTAGGAATGAGGTTTAAAGATGATTTCAAGGTCAATGCAAGGTTAAGACCGGCGATGGACTTGGATTTGAGGGACTCACATGATTGATTGTAGGTGTGGAAGGGGAGGGGCATATTCAGGGACTTTATTAAGCCAGTAGTTGTTAAAGAGCTCATTCTATTTTTTTTAAAGGTGTAATTAAGGTAAAATATCCAAAATATAAAATTTGCATCTTAGGCATTTTTACACGTAGAGTTGTTGCATTAGGTACATTCACGCTGTGGTGCAGCCACCAGTCTCCAGAGCACTTCCCATCTCGTGAAAGTGAGACTCCACACTTGTGAAACAATTACCATGCTCATTATTTTGGAACTTCATTTCCTTGAATTGTTTGGTCGTGTACATACTAGATCAGAAATAATGCACGTTGTGCCTTGTGTTCATGTAAATTTGTCATTCTTAGATCACAAAGGCATAGAGAACTGGCACAGGCCCAAAGGATTTGTACACAATTTAACGCAACGTACTTAATAATTAAAAGGACGGCGACAGCAGGGATGTACCTCCAAATATCAAAATCTGACCATAGATTTGATCTAAGGGCCAAATTTGAGCTGATTTAGTTCATTTTGCTGGTTGATGAATCTGTTTCTTAAAATGATAAAAATTCATCATCATCAGAATTTTGATTTCATGAAACAACTGATTTGGATAAGGAATGCCTTACTTGGCGAAGGCTCATAAGCACTGACCTCCCCGACTTATTTTTGAGTGGTTAATGTGGACTCTTCAACCATCTAGAGATGCACATTACTGATTTTTCTCCACAGGAGACTTTAGCTGACGATTCCTCTGTGACATATGCATAGGGCAATAGAAAATTGTCCAAATTCCTTTTCATGCTTATTTCAAGCAATTGTCCAAAAATGTCTCATTGCCTCTCCAAACCTCAACACTCAGAACAAGTTGGGGTTAAATCAATTTCACAAAACAGCAGCCTGTTGGGACGGAAATCGACTGGAAGTGCAAATAGCAATGGCTTTTCTTTGTAATTTTTCTTAGATCTAGGAAAACAACTGAAATAAAAAAAAATTAAATATATTCGATCACATGATCTTTCTTATCCATAATCAAGTCATTAGATTTTAAAGTTTTCATAGAGGTAGACCAAGTCCTGTATTACTTGAAAGATGAAAATGAGCCCATGATAACTGATGTATATATTCCTCTCATGCTAGAGCAGCAGAAGAGCTGGAGGGGTTTTAACAGATGCTGCTTCTCCTAGCATGACATGGATTATTATTCCTATTATCATTTACTCCTCCATCTGAAGAGAACAGGCAGAACTGTCACAGTAGGAGCAAAAGAAGAAAGCAATAAAAACGAATGTTCTTCCCCAGATGACAAGAATCTATCTTGCGAAGTCTGAAATACTATTTAGGTAGAGTAAAAAACAAAATAGGTCTGACTGTTCAACCAAGACACATGCTGGAGATTTCCATAAATTAGTTAAGTTGTTCCATAGACACCTTTATGGAGAACAGTTGAATGCAAAATATCTGGAGGTTTGGTAGGAATGATTTAAATTAATGTGTTTTTTTTCTTAATTAAATCCTATTAATCTGAAGAAAATAAGATGGCATAATGTGGTGTCAGTTTCACTGAAAAATGTACTGTTATGAGTAAGAAAAGAGCTCCTGCTCAACATTTATTGAAAATAAAAAATTATGTGCAATGGCATAGATGGACTTAGAGAGTACTATGCTAAGTGAAATAAATCAGAGAAAGACAAATACCACGTGATTCCACTCATATGTGCAGTGTAAGAAACAAAACCAGCAAAGGAAAAAAAAGGAAAGAGAGAGAGGCAAACCAAGAAACGGACTCTTAATTGTAGAGAACAAACTGATGGTTGCTAGAGGGGAGGTGGATGGAGGATTTGGCTGGGGGATGGGTGAAATAGGTGATCGGGGATCAAGGAGTGCCCTTGTCCTGATGAGCACTGGGTGATGTTTAGAATTTTGTTGAATCACTATAGTGTATACCTGAAACTAATCTAACACTCCATGTTAACCAAATGGAATTAAAACAACAATTTTTTAAAAAGAAAATAAAAAATTATATGGCAGTAAATATTTGAAAAAGGAGAATCAAAAAAAATTAGTTACCTGTCATATTTATTAATCTGCTCATTTTATATCCTTAAAGGCAATGCATTAAAATAAAGGTACTTGAAAAACATATATGCAAAAGAGCAGGAACAAATGCTTGACTGTTTATGGAAGGTTGTAGTGAAATAATTTTGATATCACTCATGTTTGTGACATTATTATTCCTACAAAGAGATTTAGAAATTTACTGGTATAATTCTGCCAAGCTAGGGAAACAAAGGAAAACTAACCAAACGAGAGCGAGCAAAGGCTTTTTGTTCGGAGAGAGTCAGCCAGTCACTTGCCTTTTGGCAAAGACTCAAAGGCAGGCAGAGTGGGAAAACTTTATAGTGGAACAAGCGAAAGTTTCATGTCCTGATTGGAGGCTGTTGACATGAGGGTGGGCCACCTAGAGGCAAGGCGTCCTATGTGATTAGCTAGGGATGCATTTTGGGTTGCTCTTGCTGGTCTTAAACTGGAAGAAGGGATGAGAAACTGACATGAAAGTGTCCATTATTAATCAGGTGCGAGCCTTTTGGAGCTGGTTGTTGCAGGGGATATTGTTTGGCTTCTGGAATTGTTGCTATCAACAACAACCTCGCTTCTTACATGTCTGCCTGGTCACAGGCTGGCTTCCTGGGCTTGTCATTGCAGAAAATGGCTGGCTTCCTAAGACCGGTGGCTGCAGGTTGTGGGTCAGAGGTCTGTTTTTCGGTAGGGTCTGATCATTGTCCTTTTGTATATTCAATCTCAAAACCAGTGTGAAAGACAAGATGCACAGGACAAATAATGAGATTATTTTATTTAGGCTCTTACAATAAGGAGAACATTCATTAATGAAAAATGACCGACCCAAAGAAGAGAAAGAAAACCCAGAGTTTGGTATATTTAGGCAATTTTAAAACATTTATTATTTACCTACAGACCAAATATGATAAATCTGTTCTAAGTATTGTGTGTCAACCCACCGTATGGAGCAGTCACAGTGTTATTGTAGATAATGTATATTAAAAATTGTGAAATTAAAAAAAAAAAAGAGAACCCAGAGTTTTATGAAGGCAAGTGGAGTTGTAAGGACATGTGGAGCTGGGTCTCATTTGGGTTACTGAGAAAGAATGGAGATTGGACTTAGCTTTGGAATATTCTGGGGCTACTCTAATATAAGGGAGTGGGGTTATTTCTCAACTCTTTTGCTTCCCAGAAGCACAGGGGTGTTCAACATCATCACAGGGCACTGCTTGAAATAAGTCAAATGCTTAGAAATAATTAGTTGCTTGATTAATGTTCCCTCTTGCCATTGTTGATCTGTATGCTGGCTTGAGCCTGAACAACTTCCACAATGTGCGTGACAACTCTGAGGAAGAGCCATCACTTCGGACAGGAGCAATTTAGGAAGGCGTCATGGATATACACGCACATCTGAACTGCACTTCGAAGGATGGCTAGAACGTGACTAGGCATTGCAAGAGGATCAAAAAGAACGTCACACAATCCAAGGATGGCAGCAGGAAAGCCTCAAAACTTTTTGGGTGGATCGGCAAGCTGTTATGGTCTCATAAAGGCTTCATGTAGGGAAATCTGGCCATGTGAATCTGGAAAAGTGAACAGGAAGACAGAACACTAAAGGCCCGAGGGATTTAGATATCAGTTTGCAGACAATGGGTGAACTAGGGAAGATCTGGGAGCGAGGGAATAAGTTGTCAAAATGATTCCTTCGAAAGAGCCGTCTCTTCCTGAACGAATGTGGTCTCCTTGTGAGGCAGTGTAAAGCCAGTATTCTTAGAAAGATACTAATGAGAAATTGAGGAAATGTCAAAAACTAAGGATGGAACTAGAGGGTGACAGTGGTTTTTGAGAGGAACATGAGGACAAGGGCTTGTCCCGTTTGTACTTCACCGTCCTCTAGTCCCAGCACATTGGACTTCCTTTCTCTTTCGATGAATCTTCCTCCCACATTCTCCTGTGAAGCTTAGACTTGTTTATTTTTGAGGTGCCAGGGGGATAACCACATGGGGATGTCCAGAAGATAGCTTGATATAAATGTCGAGAAGTTAACTCATATTTTTGGCCCCAAACTTCCTCTCCTTCTGGTTTGCCCTGTCGGTGGAAGGGACCAACTTCCATCAAGATAACCTGAGAATCCTGGGGAGGTTTCTTGACCCCTTTCTCTCCACAGTCTCACAAATTCAATCAGCATGAAGTCTTACCCATTTTACTTAGTAAATAAAATCCAAGTCCACCTACCACACTCTCTTAGCCTGACCTTCTCATCACTTTTGAACAGGCTTCTGAATACCCCTCAAAACTCTCCACATGCCTCCCTTGCTCCCTTGATCCAATCCCTTTATTACCATTGAGACTTTTCTAAAAAAAAAAAAAAAAAAAAAGTGCAAATATGGTCATGTAATGCCTTTGATTGCTCCTATTTTCTATTACCCTTAAAATAAAGTTCCAAACTCTCATACATGGATTACAAAGCCTCATGTGACCCAGCTTAACTATTATCATCATCCTCTTTTCTCAGATCTACCCTTTCTCTATCTATGCTTCAGTGAGATTGATCTTCATTTAATTCTTTGGATATACCATTTTCTTTTTTCTGCCTCCAGTTTTTAAAATACGCTTTTCTATCCTGTGGTTTTCTTTCTTCCCCAGATATCCTTCCAGGCAGCTCTCTTCACTAATTATTAGTTATCCTTTAGATAACATCTCATGTTTCATTCCCTTCATGGGAGCGAATGAGCCTGAAGCTTGTGGAGCATGTCAGGGCTAGACGTATGTAGGCAATTAGTGAAATCTCAATATAGATGGAATGTCTCTGAGAGAACAATGAAGCAAAAGAGAAAATTGCCAAAGGTGGTTCCTTGGAAAGTACCAACACTTAATGGAGAGGCAGAACAAAATGAAAAGTTGAGGGTAGACAGAACAGTCACAAAGGGATAGGGTTCAAGACAAAGCTAGCAATCAGCAGGATTGCTGCTTTGGATAGGCATCTCTGAGCTCTGCTAAGGTTAAGATCTTAAAAGTGTTCTTGGGATTTGCCATTTAGGAATTGGCTGATGATTTGAAGAGTATTGTTAGCACAGTAGTGAGGATAGAAGTCAGGTGGCAGTGACTTAGAGTAAAAGCATGGCAATGAAGTAGAGATAGCAAGAGTAAAATAGTCTTTGGAGAATTAAGGATGACAAAGAATGGAAAGAAGTTTTAGCATTGTAGTTTTAGAGGGATAAAGATGGATCAAGGGCTCGTGTGTGCATTATGAGCTATAGGTAGCTAATAGGGGGCCAGGGAAAAAAAGAGATATTAATTTCTTGCTATGTGCTCATGCTTTGTCTGAGGGCTGATATCTTAAGGCCTGTAAAAAATGGCAGTATGAGACCACAATATGGATAATCACAGGTAGAATCTGTAATAATCTTTTAATTGGTTTTGGAAAAGAAGTTCCATTACTATTGATATATGGTTGTTTATGATATGGTGAACATTATATTTATTCTGTGATTGTTTGAAGGCTTGAGTCTCTCTTTGTCAAAACAATCTGAGTAGGAAACCATGTATTTCGTTCCTTAAATGCTCTCATCTCCTTCCTGCAACTCACTGTAGACTAGGAAAGGAGAGTTTGTGAATCACACTGGCATGAAAATGTAGCTTAAACACGACTATCATTTTCCTTCTTCCTAGAGCACCGATTTGGTCCAAAGATAGAATAGGTTGCCTCAGGGAGTAGTGAATTTCACATGACTGGGATTGTTTAAGCTTCTAGGAGCCTTTCAGATTGATGATAGGCCTAGATGATTTTTAAAGGCCCTTCCATCCACAACAGTCTATGAATTTCACATTTCTAAATGACTTCAGAGGTTGAATATAAGCTACACGCCAAGTTAAGAATAAATAGATGTGAGCTGTTAACAAAATCAGCAGTGAAGTGGAATATTGTTTTTGCTGGCAAGATTATTCTTTTTTTGCCGAGGATAATCTGCTTTAAGAGAACTGAAAGTTGATTCTATTAATGTTCATTGTTGCTCTTTTTAGAAAGACTTCCATTTGGGCTTAACTTCCAAGTTGTATTTTCAAGAAGACTATGAAGGTAGGATGAAAGCCTAGTGATAGGGTATCTGTCTAGAAACTGAGAGGTAAACAAAGCTTTGCATTCATGGAGTGCTCTGAGGAAAGTGCTTGGTTCACCCTCCCTCCAGGTGAGGGTGGTTATCATCTTTTCACATCATTTCCTTGTGCCTTTTATCATCCACCCCCTTTCAGATGAGGAAACTCAATGTGAGCCATTGCACCTGGTCCAAGGTCAGGGAGGGAAGTGATGGAGAGAAACCACCATGTACGTCAAGAGAAAACATCAATAGCAGAACGATCAATGATGATTCATCAAGATCCTGTCTCGATGCTGACATTTCGCCTTACACTTAGCATTTCTGCATGCCCAGCATTCTGGGCATATTTTCCACCCAGTACAAATTGAATTACTGCTGATGCCCACACATTATTACTTGTAGAATAACTCAACAAATATTAGAAATAGTGAAAGTCAAATTTGTATTAAAAGACTCATTTCTCCTGCCAAAACATCTGAACATTGCCTTTACTAATAATGAATTCCTTTATATTTTTGTTATTCAGAAAAAGAAGTACGATAACAGAGACAGAAACGTGAATTTGAAAAAAAATTACCTCAAATGTTTTCTAAGCTTTGTGTTTCATTAAAGTTGAAAAAAGAAGAAGCCACAACAAAGAGACACAATATTTCTGTGAGTTTTATATATTTGACAGGAAAAAAACTTAACAAAACTATTCAACAATTTGTTTCATGAATGTAAGTGGTAGAAAAAAAGTACATTAATTTGATGTAGATTTTATGCAGATAATTCTAGTTTTACTTCCTTTTCTGAAGGAAGGGTAGTTTAAAATATTTTTTTTAGGCAGTTTTTATTTTAAAATGAGATATTTGAAGCACAACTGTGTACCTCAGTCAGTTAAGCATCTGACCTGTCATTTCAGGTCAGGTCATGATCTCATGGATTGTGAGATGGAGCCCTACATATTGGGCTCTGTGCTCAGCGCCAGGGTCTGCTTGAAATTCTCTCCCTTTACCCCTTCCCCAACTCTTGCTCCTTCTTGCTCTCTCTCTCAAATAAATAAATAAATCTTAAAAAAATAAAATAAGATGAGATACTTCAACGTAATAATATGCTCAATTAGATTCGATATGTTTCTCTCAGATAAACAGGTAGGATAGAATAGAAACTCCTTTTCTCTTTCCCATCCCTCACGTGAGGAGAATTCAATGGAATTTAATCTAACAAATATTTATTGAATGTCTACTCTGTTTCAAACACTAGTATAGTCATTTGACATACAGAAATGGAAGATACAGTCACTCTCTTCAAGGACAAGGACATGGCTCATGAAGGAATTCATAGCTGTGTGAGTGTTTCTTAAAACACTGAGTCCCATAGATTCTCATTGTTGAAGCCATTTCTGTTTTCAAAATTGCATTAATTCTTGTCATTTTGTTGAAGTATGTCTCCAGTTCTGCCTTCTCAGTTTTCGTAGAATGATATGAAGGATTGGATCCGAAAATGTCTTGAGGAGAAACCTGGGCAATATCCTTAAATATGCAATGTCTATATTGCTAGAGGAATGGACATTTTCCTAGGCTCCAGCCTTTCTCATTTTGCTTAACATATTTGCATGCATTTTGATAGGAGCCTTATTTTTTAGTTACTCTATATCTTTTCTTATAAATAGCATGCAGCAGAATATCAGAAGAATGAACAGTAAAATAAGAACGAAGACTCCAAATTTAGAGTTTCTCGGCACTTTCTCTTTAGTCCTTATGAAAGTTGGCTGTGGAGGTGGGAAGAAAAAAAAAGAAGAAAAAAAAAAAAGAAGAAAAAGAACTGATTAATTTGTAGGAAACAAACAAAAAATAGATGGTTTCTAGAAAGCCAGGGTGGTGTGGTTTTCCTACCATTAGAACAGGTAATTAAAAGTAATCGACTATGCCTTTCTCATAAGACTCAGATATCAGTATTTCACTATACTGAATATCAGTTCAGTGTTTTGTACCAAATGACTTGGGAAGCCAAAGACAGATCATAGGTTAGGCAGTGCTTTTCAAATTCTGAGTTTACAGCTTACCTGGAGGATTTTGTTAAAATGCAAATTGTGATTCGGGGTCTGGGGTGAGAGCTCCTCTGTATTTGCTCTGTCCAGTACCATAGCCACCAGCCACATGTGGCTATGGAGTGCTTGATTTCTATTTCTTTTTTTCTTTTTCCTATTTTCTAGATAGTGGTCTGTTTTGATTATTTTTGATTATCTTGAATTTCCTAGTAGAATCTTTGAAAAACATGTGGTACTTTTTTTGTTAAACCTATAAAACCCTGGCTGAGAGAAAAGTCAGTTAAGTATGACATTTTGTTGGCTTTTCTATAGATGTCATACCCCCACAAAGGACAGGGTCTGGAGCACAGTAAAATGCTCAATGAGAGCTGATATCCTACATTCACTCATGAAAAAAATCACTTCACGTGACAGATATTAGAATAAGGAGATTTATTTTTGAATATATTTTATTTCTCCATTTAAATTAAAAGATTCTTTGTACCTCTTTGTCTTCAGAGAGTGCAAGATACTTTGAAAAATACTGAAGTTAGCAAGTACAATTAGTAGGTAAATCATCTAATTAATGTTTATTCTGAATAAACATAAAGGCCATTCCTTCCAGTGATTTATCCTGAAAAAATAAATCTTCCCTAGGGGCATAAACAAAATCTGTCAACTTAGTACATTAAATAGGCTCTGGCTGAATTGATGATACTCCCATAAAATTTTCAGATGATTATTATTAATATATATTTACATAGTATTTATTATGTGACAGGCACTATTCTAAGTGATTTTAACCAATATTTATTGAACCCTCATGACAACTCTATTAGGTATTAGTATCTTTCCCATTTTATAGATGAGGAAACTAGAGCACAGAGAAGTGGAATAATTTGTTAAAGATCAAAAGGCTAACAAGTAGGAAGTAGGTTTGATACTTGGCCATGCTCTAAATTCTGTGCCAGGCTGGGTGACTAGCTCATTATTGGCTTAGGATTAAAGGATAGGCTTACTCCTGTTAGACCTTGTATTTTCAGAGTATTTCAAGAAGCAGTAATCCTTTACCAGTCTTTGAAAGATAAAAGCATTGTCACCATTTTTATTTCTGTTTTCCTTATGGTCAAACAGTTGAATTTTCTATATGGATATGGAAAGGCTCTGGAATTTAATCCCCAGCTCTGCCTTATAGAACTTGTGTCATTTTGGACAAAATTCTTCATCTTTAAACTCTAATTTTCCTACCCCTCAATGTGGTCAACTTCACAATGTTTTTGTTAGAGTAAAATGAGAAATATATAATCCACACCAAAGACCTTGATTAAAATGTTGATCAAGTCCTCAGAAAATGTTAAAGTAAGCAGAAATTAAAAAAAAAAACTTGTGTCAGTAAGTGGTATTGGTTGAGCCTGGCTCCATATAATAAAATCAAATACAAAAATTGCCTGTAAATTTGATGAAATTTAAACATTTTAATCACATTGTGCAATAAGGTGGAACACTTTACAAAACCTATTTGGAAAATAGAAAGAAATTAAGTGCGAGTGCCTGGGTAGCATAGTCAGTTAAGCATCTGACTCTTTGTTTTGGCTCAGGTCATGATCTCAGGGTTATGAGATCAAGTCTGGCATCACTCAGTGGGGAGTCTGCTTGAGATTCTGTCTCATCCTCACCTTCTCTCCCTCCACACTCTAAAAAAATAAATAAAAAAAATAAAATTTAATGGATAAATTGCATGGTTTCTGCATTCCATATATGGATGTTATATAATATATAAAATGTAGTCCTAATTTTTATTTGTGTTTAATTGATACATTTTAATGGAGATTCAGACATAAATGGGTTCAGTATAGTACAGTTTCACCTTTCTAAAAACATTTAGCACCTTTAAAATCAAAATGTTACTATGAATAATTGTGCCTACAAAATTAATCGTGTGTTTGAGGGATATTTGGGACAAATATCTCAATTGACTATATATAGTTAATTGTCAAAGTAAGCTTTAGTTTTTCTTTAAAAGCTTAAGGTAAAGGTTGAGGTATGGTTATAAAGTGATAGGATTTATTCTATTTTTTAAAATATTATATCCCATGTGAATTACCTTTAGCTTTTAAAAGAGGTCACTTGGAAATTTTATAACAACAATGCTGCTAGGACCCCCAAATATTTTTGAACTCTTGACTTGAAACTTTCTTCATATTCTTTGAAATATTCATAAAAGTTTAGCTACTGTATTAGAGAGTACTACTCTAACTCATTCAGAACCATATCTATGGAATAATGTGGATGGTTAAAAATTCTTATTTTGATGATAAAAAAGTAGAGTTGACATACAATTTTAACACACAATTACAAAGAAATGAGATATTGCCAACACACCTAGGCTAATAATCTTAGTATCAACAAGAGCTTGCTAACGTTTTAGGATTTACTAGCCACTGTATTATGCACTTAATTCATACCCTTTTATTTAATCTTCACAGAAACTCACTATTATCTTTTGCATAATTTAGAATAAAATAATGAGACTGAAAGGCTTTCATAACATCCTCAAGGTCACATAGCAAAAAGTGATATAGGATTTCAAATTTAGAATTGTATAAATCTAAAATCTCATGCTCTCCCTACTCCTTACATATTTCTGAAGTAATACTTTGCGAATGATTTAATCATCCTGGGCAAGGGCAACATGAAGGAGCAAGTACATAATCTAGGTGGTGAAATTAAGGGCGATATTTATTTGGATGATGTATTTGTAAAAATTAACTCTATTACTTTTAGGACACAGTTCAGTATTATGGTAATTTTACAAATTCAAGTGCAAATCATAAAGTACTGATTTTATCTAATATTATGTTGAGTCAAGTATTTGTTCATCTAAGTGGAATTGGACTATGAACTATTCGATTGGATAAAATGTAATATATTTAAATATATGTAGTTTGTGTAATGATTAAGTTAATGAAAATCTTTGTTGAAACTTTAATATTTACTCTTTCACCTATAATTGCAATGACTAAAGAAAGCAGTCTTTTAAAAATTCTTTATTAAGTATGTATTTATTTTTACCATGCCCTTTTCTTTAAAATTCGTGACTATCTTTCTTAATAATACTAAAACCTTCTTATTTCCCTTCTGCTTTTCTTAATGCTTATTCTCTAACTTTTTTTTCCCCCCCTCTCAGTTTGGCTCTTTAAAATGGATAATGCTTAGTTCTGGTATTGAACCATTTTCCTCTTATTCTTGTTGTCAGATTCACCCGGGTACCCACATGCGTCTTCTGCAGGTCCCTCAAAGTAGCTCGTCTTGCCCTAACCTTTAGCTCCTTTCTTCTCCGAATCTGCTCCAGTACCAACACCTGCTTTCTTGGTGAATGGCATTATCATACAGCAAATCATTCAGAATAAAAACAAACAAACAAACAAACAAACAAACAAACCGAACAAACCCGAAAAGCTAAAACTCAGAGAGGTCTTTGATTTCTGATTTGGAAATCCCTGTGCAGCTCTCACCAGACCCAGCTCCATGTCCACCATTTACCAGGGCAACATTTCTTTTCAGCGTTGCACAGGTGGGGCAACTTTCTCTAGGTATTGTGTTTCAGTTGTCCACTGCGCAAACAAGAAGGGGAAAATTCTATCCATGGTATGGATAAAATAGAGAAGTTTCTCCTTTCAGTGCTTTATTCTCACCTACCTCAATGTCCCTGCCTAGTGTTTTCTGTTCTCTGTGCTCACTGTCTTCTTGGCAAGCAACCTGATGAACCGATCCTTGTTATGCTATAATAATAATGATGATAATAATAATAATTCAGTTAATAATAATGACTTATAACTAGCATGTTTGAAGTGGCTAACATATACTAAATATAAATTTATATTTATATGACATATAATGACAAATAAATGACACAAATGACACATAAATATAGTCATTTGCCAGAACACTGTGTATATAATCTTTAGCTTTATCAACTTCTCTGCAAAGCCAGTATCGATTTTTCATTGATTGAGATCAGGAGACAGAGGCTTAGAAAGGCACAGTGACATGTCCAAGGCCCCACAGATAATGAAAGGAAAGGCAGATAATGAAAGACAGTCCGTATCAAGAATATCCCAAAGCTGGTGCTCTTTTCCCTGTCTCATGTTGGCTATGGCTAAATACTTTATCTCTTCCAGAATTATTTCCATTTAAACAAAGAGCTTGTGGAAGCAATATCTTCAAGCCAATGAGAATATCTCTAAGGCCAGACTTTCAGACTACAGATTTAATTCGCATTGTCCATGTTTATCCATTCTTCCAGCAACATGTCACTTTTTTGCTTTCCTCTTTTCCAAGAATTCTAAGATTTGTCCTGTGACAGACAAGAAACCCAATAACTGGACTTAAAACTTTCAGATCTCCATTACAATAAACATCATCATACTCTGCATGATCTAACGCTACCACATCGACTTGCTATGAAGTTTTTTTTTTTAAAGATGAGATTATCAGAAAAATTTATTTGCAAATAGTTTAAAACAGATATGAGTTTATTTTCAGGAAATGTTTAAGCATAGGCAGTGATAGGGCTGGTTCGCAGGCTCACTATCATGAAGGACCTGGGTTGTTTCCTGGTTCTTGATTTCCTTGATCCTTAGGGACCTGAATTTTTACCTCCTGGTGAAAAACTTTTGCTGCTTCAGACATCAAACCTTCACTCAACTTAGGAAGAATGGGGAAAGTAGGGCTCTAGCCACATCTGTTTTCTTTTATCAAAATCACAAAAGCTGTCCTAGAAACTGCCAGTAGACTTCCATGCCCATTTCTTTGGTTGGAACTGTCAGGTGTCCACCTCCTGCTGCTAAGAGATGCCAGGTAATCAGAGCTATTCTCCAGGGCTGTCCATCTGGCTGTTGGACTCGACTCACCAGGTGGAAGGGGATAGTGGACCTGAGACGGGCTGCTTGTGGAACCTGCCACACCTTGCCAAGTATTCACGTTATCCTCTTGTAACCCCAGGCACGAGTGATTACCCCCACTCCCTCTCATCCTGGCAGAATCTCTGTCTTTGTCATCTTTCCGTTTTTGTTAACTCTCACAAAACGCGGCCTTTTGTTAAGTGCTTAATAATTCCTTGCTTATTGAATACAAATGTGTACCTAAAAACGCTTTCATGTATTCTTCCCAAATCAGCCTTAAAAAATAGCTTTGAATAGAAATTGGAAAAGAGGAGAAAAAATGAAAGGAAGCAGAAGGAGAGTGAGAGGAAATGGGGAGAAGAAATGAAGTACTTTAAGTTGCTAGCCATCCTGGAAAGAAGGAAATTAAAATTCCAGGCTAAAGAACTCTAGTTCAAAGAGAAAGAGGTCATCTTGACTTTGCAGCCCTCAGCTCTCTGCCATGACTGTGGGAACAGGGGTCGCCCACGCTGTCCTTCACGGGAGCACCTGCTACACACTCAGTATTGGGATGGGCACTGTGGGTCCTGTCGGGGTTCTTTCCTAAGCTTCTTTCTGGAAGCATGCAAGAGACGGGGAGCTCTATGGTCAATCATAACTTTTCCAGTGAGGAAGCATGCCAGTAAACTATGTTTGTGTTTCCTCCCCACCCCACAAAAAAAACACAAAATGTTTGCCCATTTCTTTCTCAATTTAATTTGTGCCATATCTTTTAGGAAAAAACTATCTAGCGTAGTGCTCCTAAGGAAAGATACATTTCTGGACGGAACTGGCATAAATATCTGAAGTGAAGATTATTTTGGCTTTGCAGCCAAATTCTCTCCCCCTTTGTTTTCTTGATTTGTTCACAGTTAGTAATCAAGGCACTCTCTATAATCCAGTGGAATGTTTGAAAGAGTGAGGTGTCCAGTGACAGGGTGGCTGAGGACAGAATTTGTGTTTGTGGGTCATCAGAGCGAGGCTGCTGCCAGTATTTTAGGAGAGGTTGGTCTGCTGGCCTGGCTAGTCTCTTGACCACTCTGACACAGTTTCAACAACCACTAAGCCTATTAAAGTGTAAATAACAGTATGACAGGTCTCCATTCAATTTATAGGGTTTTTATTGCAGGTGATGACAGCAAGGGATTTATCTAAGGTGGAATTCCCTAATGACCACAACCAGTCCCAATGCATAGGCCAATTTAAAGCCAGTGCTTACAAATTACAAAATACTTGGAAACAAAATCAAGAAAAATTGATTCTTTGGTTCTAAATTTAGTTAGTTCCTAGACAGTAAATATATGGATTTTTTAAATAGCCATATGGCTTAAACAAAACCAAGCAAGAAAATCCTCTCCCAGTAAATCACATAGTAGAGAAATGTCTTGGCTTGAATTATCTTCCTTAGAGCTTGATCAAATAGTAAGTTTCTAAGTCTATTGTTTTTCAATAACAGCCTTTTCCTGCAAACTCCTATTTGAAATATTTATGCCAATGCTCTAGTGGTTTCTTTAATGGGGTTTCAACATTGAAAAGTGGGGGGTGAGTACTGCAGATGGTGTCTGTGTTTTGAGCTATGCTTTCTGAACAAAACCAGCTAATTCACTAGGTACTCATCCTGCCTTGAGAATTTCTGGGTTCTCTCATTACCAACGATGGCAAAGCACACCTGTGGCCAGGCAATAGTTGTTCCACGTTCAGGGGCCGCTGGGGAAAGAGTTCCCATTAAACCATGGCCCAGAAAAATGAAAGTTAGTTATTATTGAATCACAGTTAAGCTTTTCACATAGCTACATACCTGCCCTAGAGTTACAGGATCTCAGAATTTCAGGGCTGGAAAAAATTCACGAGGCACACAAAATCACAAAATTGCCTCTTGAAAGAGACTCCTGTTGAGAGCTTGGAAGCAATTTGCATTATGGAAAAAAAAATATATCCATGGGTCTGGGATACCTAAATTCAAGGGCAAAATAACTGTTCGACTTGACTAGTCAGAATTATCCTGCAATTGGATTCCAGCTTGTGTCTTTCATAGGTCAGTTGCTACCTGAAGGCTACATGGGACATTTTAAAATTTAACAAGGGACATGTTTTAAAGTTAAGACAAACTAAATGGGTAGAAACATCAGAATATGACTCTCTAGAAATGCTGTTATCTCATTGGGAACAAGGACGTTTTTTATATTTCATTTACATTAAACTTCTTATAGGCATAGAACAAACCTGACTTGAGTTTTAGCTCTAGCGTCTCACATGTTCATTCTTTAACAAATATTATTCAGTGCAATGTCTGTTATATGTTAAGCCTGTCTAGTCACTGGGAACACAGCAGTTAATGAAAGAGACAATAATCCCTGTTGCATGGAACTTTTAGTCCAGTGAGAGAGGACAGATAAGAAACAAAATGAACAGTAAATTATGTAATGTATCAGAAGGTGAAGGGTACCAGGTTAAAAAAAACACAGGAATGGTAGAAAGGTAATTGCAGTTTTTAAAAAGGTGGTTCAAAAAGGCCTCGCTGAAAAGGTGACATCTGACGGACTCGAAGGAAGTATGGCAGGGTGATAGCTGAGGGAAGGCCATTCCTGGAACAAGATGGACAGATGGCGAAGGCCTTAGGTGGGAACATGCCCGGTCCTTTGAAGGAACAGCAAGGTCACTAATGTCCCCGGACTGTGGTTGGGAGGAAGAGTAGGAGAGAGGTCTGGGAGGCTAAGGAGTCTGGATCACAGAGAGCCTTGTGGGTCACTGTACGTTCCTGAATGTGTGTTCTCAGTGAGAAGCCATTGCAAGATTCTGAGCATAGGTATGTTTAAGAGTCACTCTGATTCTGTGAAAATAGACTGTAGGTGGACAAGAATGAAAGCAAGGAGACCAAGTAGGAGGCCATTGCAATAATACAGGGAAGTGGAGGTGATAGCTTGGAAAATGATAGGAAATTGTCAAATTTGGATATATTTTAAAGCGGACATAGGGAACTCTGTGGAGGCATTGAATGCTGGGGACAGTTGAAGAGAAGAGTTAAAAAGATGATTCCAAGAAATTGGTCTTGACAATTGTACAGACTGTCCGTATGTGTGTGTGTGTGTGTGTGTGTGTGTGTGTGTGTGCGCGCGCGTGCACGCATGCACGTGCCTATGTAATTGCCAGTATAGAGATGGGAAAGATTACAGGTAGACCAGGTTTGAGGAGAATCATAAAGATTTCCTTGCATATGTAAAATTTGAAATTAGACATCCAATTGAAAATGTTTAAGAGGAACTTGGATATGTAAGTTCAAGACAAAAATGAGTGCTGGAGATGCGCATTTGAGATCCAATTTTATGTCTCAAATGTTGATTTTGAAAAGTGAATTTTTGGTTTCAACTGAGTAGTTTAAGTATTGAAGAGATTTTTCTCTTTTGGAAAGCAAATCTGTTCCTACCTTCGTATCTATTTTAATGAGCTTTTGCTCATTAAATAATAATTAATCCTTGTTTATGTACCTGGCAGTGTCCTCGTATGTGCATTTAATAATGTTATAGGCTGCTCTGTGCTCTCGCAGGGTTCCTGGGCAAGAAAAGCTCAAGAGAAGAGCAAGATCATCACAGTACTTGGTGTCAAATGCATGTTATGGGCTGTGGAAAGTCATATGGGACTGTAGTGGCACCTCACACAGTTAATGACTGAGGGAAAGCTTCTTGGAAGAAATTACCTATCAAGTGAGATTTTAAGGAAATAGAAATGTAAAGACAGGGGAAAACTATTCTAGGCAGATCAAAACAATCTATGGAAGAGCTTAGAATTGCACATTGTATTTGTAAATTATAAGATGTTTGGTTTAATCGGACATGGGTTACAAGTTTGGAGTGGAGTGAGGTAACAAAGACTGAAAATGTAGAGGGCCTTTTAAATGAATTTGGGCTTTACCCTAAGAGCACAAATAAGAATAAAAACAATAAAAACTTCAAAGCAACAAGTGTTTGTTTTACCCATTCAGTGTTTAACAACCAAAGATTTCTTTTCTCACTGAAATTGGGTCCACTGTGTTTCTCATTTTGAAAGAATTTTCCTCTCAGATCAATACTGACTTATTATTTTATTATTCTTGATGTGCATATTCATTTTTGGTAAAGTATCTGGTTGTTTCACTCAATTGCTAATTTGTAATTCAGGTTTTGGTGTACATGCAGAGATAATTCTGAATATCTGAGAATGTCAAACTCATGCTTGTTCATACTGCTGAGAAATCAATCCTCTGTGTTTCAGATAGTTGCAGATCTTGAAAAAACAAACAGAGCCAAGAACTGAATGGTAGAGATATAGGTATTACTCATATGGAGTTTGAAATTGCAATAGGTTTTAAAGATTCAAGACAGAGCAGTTTTCTACCATTTGTTGGTGGCAATCATTGGAATACATAGCCAAAATCAAGTGTCCAGTAACTTAATGACCATCCATGGCACCTCAGGAATTTTTTTCCAGAAATAGGTTGAATGGAGTCACTTGAGAGAACAAGTTGGATGAATGAGAAGACATGGCAGAGGAATAAAGGCATAAGTGGAGGCAAATGTAGATATTAAAGCCACATATCTATTGTAGAAAGGGGGGCTAGAAAAGAGGTCAAGAGATAGCCTTTAATCTTCCATCAAGATAGTGAAATTTGCTCTCAGAAGGAACATGGTCCCAGAAGTGAGGTTGCCAAAGTGAAATTAAATGGTTCAGACTACCTTTCAAAGCAAATTTATCAGAACCCCTTCACACTCAGCCATGTACATAGGCAAATGCCATAGGCAGTGACAAGCTACTAATGTCCTTCTAGATAACCCAAAGGTTTCAGGTAATTTGTAGGTAGTGAAATTTAGTGAATAAAATTCTATTCTTTCTGAATTCATTGAGTATCATTGCAAGGTCAAAACCAGCTATGAGTGAAAAATGGCATAATCTCATTCAACTTAAGAGTGAGCTTTCTTTGGGTGCCTGGGTGGCTCAGTGGGTTAAAGCCTCTGCCTTTGGCTCAGGTCAAGATCTCAGGGTCCTAGGATTGAGCCCTGCATTGGGCTCTCTGCTCAGCAGGGACCCTGCCTCCCCTTTTCTCTCTGCCTGCCTCTCTGCCTACTTGTGATCTCTCTCTCTCTGTCAAAAAAGAAAAAAAAAAAGAGTGAGCTTTCTTTCTAATATGAAAGATAGATAATATCAACATATAACTTTTATGTTATGGCCGTAAAGTGGGTAAATGGTGTTATAGAGCAATTAATCAATTCAACTATTTGATGTAGACTACTTGTTCTGTCTTCTAAGTTTCAACACCCTATTTTTGTATGGGTTTCTATTGCATAGTTCAACAAGGGGATTTCAGGGGAATATAAGGAGGTAATGGGATAAAGTGATGGATTCTTTCTGTGGGTCAACGTGGTCAGAAGTTTGTAATTTCTCACGAGAATTGTGAAGTTTCTTATCAAGGCCAAAGAGACTGAAAATGCCCATTTACTTAAGAAGGTCAAAATAGCTAGCTCATAAGGAGAAGGCACATGAAATTTGGGCAGCCTTACATTTTAAACAAAATATTTTATCTGTGTGTGTTTTTATTCTTTGGATTCCAAAACTAGCAAAGAGGATTGGATTATAGTCAGCTCAGCCATAGCAAGGAGAAATGTCAGACCAATCTAATTTTCTTTTATGATGGAGTGACCAGCTTTGTAGATGGAAAAAGCAATAGGTATAATATATCTTTCCTTCAGGAAGGCTTTGACTTTGCTTCCCAAGATATGCTCATAAACAAGCCAGAAAAAATATTGTTGTTTATTTATGTCAGATGTCAGATGTTTGGAAGTCCAAGAGACTACTTATCAATGATTCAGAGTCAACATACCAGAGCCCATTGAGAAGCTCTCTAGGTGTAGCTAAAGTTCAAAATGTACAACAATGTCACATCATATTTCCTTAGAATTTTGGATAATTTGCTGATGACTTAGCAAAATGATTGACCTGAAA
>CM053616.1:14628619-14643749 GCA_028646535.1 Procyon lotor
ACGGATGTTGAACCAACCTTGCAGCCCATGAATAAATCCCACTTGGTCGTGGTGAATGCTCCTATTAATGTAATTTTGGATCCTATTAGCTAGTATTTTGGTGAGAATTTTTGCAACCATGTTCATCAGGGATATTGGTCTGTAATTCTCCTTTATGATGGTTTTCTTTGGTTTTGGGACCAAAGAAATGCTGGCCTCATAAAATGAGTTCAGAAGTTTTCCTTCCAGTTTTATTTTTTGGAACAATTTCTGAAGAATAGGTATTAATTCTTCTTTAAATGTTTGGTAAAATGCCCTGGGAAGGCATCTGGCCCTGGGCTCTTGTTTGTTGGGAGATTTTTGATGACTGCTTCAATCTCCTGATTATTGGTCTGTTCAGGTTTTCTATTTTTTCTTGGTTCAGTTTTGGCAGTTTATACATCTCTAGGAATGCATCCATTTCTTCTAGATTCTAATTTGTTGGCATATGGTTGCTCATAATATGTTCTTATAATAGTTTGTATTTCTTTGATGTTGGTTGTGATCTCTCTTTCATTTATGATTTTGTTAATTTGGGTCCTTTCTCTTTTGGAAAAGTTCTGGCCAGGGGTTTATCAATCTTATTAATTCTTTCAAAGGACTAGCTCCTAATTTCTTTGATCTGTTCTACTGTTATTTTGGTTTCTATTTCATTGATTTCTGCTCTGATCTTTATTATTTCTCTTCTTCTTCTGGGTTTAGGCTTTCTTTGCTGTTCTTTCTCCAGCTTCTGTAGGTGTAGAGTTAAGTTTTGTGCCTGAGACCTTTCCTGCTTCTTGAGAAAGGCTTGTATTGCTATATACTTTCCTCTTAGGGCCGCCTTTGCTGTACCTCAAAGATTTCGAACAGTTGTGTTTTCATTTTCACTTGTTTCCATGAATTTTTTTTCATTCTTCTTTAATTTCCTGGTTGACTCATTCATTCTTTAGTAGGATGCTCTTTAGCCTCCACGTATTTGAGTTCTTTCCAACTTTCCTCTTGTGATTGAGTTCTAGTTTCATGGCATTGTGGTCTGAAAATATGCAGGGAATGATCCCAATATTTTCGTACCAATTGAGACCTGATTTTTGTCCCAGGATGTGATCTATTCTGGAGAATGTTCCATGTGTACTAGAGAAGAATGTGTATTCTTTGGCTTTGGGATGGAATGTTCTGAATATATCTGTGATGTCCATCTGGCCCAGTGTCTCATAAAGCCTTTATTTCCTTGTTGATCTTTAGCTTAGATGATCTGTCCATTTCAGTGAGGGGAGTGCTAAATTATGGACATTTTCTTACACAAAAAATATCGAAACTCGTATTTCATGAATACGTGTCTGTGTTTTCATAGATTCTGTATTTATCTATTTGGCAGCCACTCATTGTAGAGCCAATATAAGCATACCTCAGAGGTAGTTGGAGTTCAGTTCCAGATCACCGCAATAAAGCAAATATCTCAATAAAGTGAATCAAATGAATGGTTTGGTTTTCCAGTGCATATAAAAGTTATGTTTACGCTATACTATGGTCTCTTGAGTATGTGATATCATTATGTCAAAATAAAGTGTACAAACCTTAATTTAATGATACTTTATTGCTAAAAAAAAGTGCTAGCCATCATCTGGGCTTTCAATGAGACATAATTACAAATCACGGATCACCAGAACATGCATAATAATAAGTTTGAAATATTGTGAGAATTACCAAAAGGTGACACAGAGACACAAAGTGAGAAAATGATGTTGGAAAAATACCAATGCTTGCTAGATGCCGGGTTGCCACAAACCCTCAATTTGTAAAAAATGTGATACCTGAAAAGCACAATAAGGCAAAGTGCAATAAAATGAGATGTGTCTTATTATGGTAACTATACTTCGTTATTTTCTGTTCTCTCGCTGTGGCATTTGGGAGACTTACAGACCCAAAGACAGACCACTCCCCCTAGAGCCACCTTCTTCCTAAAAATGATAACAAAAAACAAGCCAATCCTCAGTCTATAAACCCAACTACCTCTTTATGTAACTCTCATACATGAAGCCGATATTTCTCTTATCTTAAACTATCCAAGGGCCAGGTATCAGACAGCTAGAGACCACCCCATAGCCCAAAGCCTTCCAGTATTCCAAACAAGCCAATCCTACACTGCTCACTCTGCCTTTTCTTACATTTTCTTTTCTTTCAGAAACCCCAGTAAAGGCTTCTGGCTGCAACTTTCTCCTTGCTCCTTTCTGCTTCCTGACCAACACTGCTGCCTTCCCCTGTGACCCTGCATGGTATGAAAGGACCCCTTCTTTGGGACCTGTGAGTATAATCAACTTCTTTACCATATCCAACATTTACATTCTTAGAACACTGAGTTAACATAAAGACAAATGTATTGACATTTTACATTTAAAAATTAACCAAAAGCTCATTTTTTCCTTCTGATTTCAAAAGAAAAAATCAGAATACTTTTGTAGGCTCCTAAAATTGTCATGGGCCCTTGACATAAGATCACTTACTATGCCTGGTAGATAAGTTAGCCCCACAGCCAGAGACTGCCTGTTCTGATAGACACCCCTGTAGGCTCCTGAGAAACTGAGTTATAAATAGACAATGGCCATCTCATATATAATCAGTTGAACCATGACCTACAACCTCACAAGGTGCCAGTCACAACTTCTTCAGCAATTGGTCCCAAATAGTTATGAGTTGGTCAAGGACTGTGAACTTCTCGATCTTTTGTCCTTGCTTCCAATTGAGAACCAACCAGAAAAAGTAAAAGATGCTCCCCAAACCTGAATCACACGAGATATTCCACTTCTAGTTAGCCTATTTTCAGTGATTCCATTAATGACATGCCAGTGACCTCAATCAGAGGATTCCATCAAATATTCTTTTCTGTCCACTATAATGTTTTCCCACTGTCTTGCCTGCCTTTCAGTTTCTGCCAAACACAAGTGATGGAAACTGACTCTCTTGCTAGAGCGGGCTCTAAATAAAAAGCCTCTGTGTGTTCTCATTTGGGTGGTCCTTGCTTATTTTTACATATCCCGTTTCCCTTGCAGTTTTTAGTTAGATGCTTTCTTCTCACTAAAAGCCATCTGTCCTGTACATCTTCTAAGGAAAAGGTTAATTGTGCTTTCTGAGATGACAAGCACATAATTTGATGAGTTAATCTATGTATATACGAAGACAGAAGATTTAGAAATTCCTTTGCTACTTATATCAAACCCTTATATTTCTTATATAAGAAATGTATTATCTTGGGGCACCTGGGTGGCTCAGTCATTAAGCGTCTGCCTTCGGCTCAGGTCATGATCCCAGGGTCCTGAGATCGAGCCCCGATTGGGCTCCTTCGGGCTCCCTGCTCGGCAGGAAGCCTGCTTCTCTTGCTACCATTCCCTCTGCTTGTGTTCTCTCTCTCGCTGTGTTTCTCTCTGTCAAATAAATAAAATCTTAAAAAAAAAAGAAATATATTTTCTTGTATTGAAACCAGAAATTCTTGAATCTCATTTTCTAAAGATTTTCTTTATCCCAAGGAAATATTAATAAAATGCTAAATAGAGTTAAATATAAGCCATCAGGATCACCAGCATCACCTGGAATCACATTAGAAAGGCAAGTTTCTGAGCCTCATCTCAGATCTATTTCAAGTGATCTTGCTGTACTTTGAAGTTTGAGAACCATTTGTCTAAACCATGCTATGTTGGACAAGTCCTTGAAATTCTCTAAACATTACTTTCTTCACATATAAAATGTAGTTATGGTTTCCTTGCTTCCAATTTAAAAAAATTATAGGTGAGGATCATGCTTTTTTTTTTTTTTAAAGATTTTATTTATCTAACAGAGAGAGAGAGAGAGATCATAAGTAGGCAGAGAGGCAGGCAGAGATGCGGGGGGAAGCAGGCTTCCTGCTGAGCAGAGAGCCCGATGCGGGGCTCGATCCCAGGACCCTGGGATCATGACCTGAGCTGAAGGCAGAGGCTTTAACCCCTTGAGCCACCCAGGTGCCCCGAGGATCATGCTTTTGATGTACTCGAGAACTTAATGTTTTCTAGATGCTTTCTCGGAAGAAAGGAAAAGACGAACTCTTCTGTATAATGCTTGAGAAATCTTTAAGAGAGGAGTTGGTTCTTTAGACAAGAAATTGAGGATAGGTAGGAATTATGTAAGTTAAGAAAAAAGGAAATGAAATTTTAGGTCAGTAGAATAGAGATTGTCACTTACTATACTTCCTTCACAGCCTTACTTAATAATGGTTCTGGGCTACATTTGACAGTGATTCTGAGTTTAGTCCCAGGAGCTATAAGTGGATGAGTCTTTTATAGATAACATTTATTAGGTCAGCTAATTCAGTGAACATGTTCCTTATCCTGTTTGAGACTTAGTTTTCTTTTTCTTTCTTTTTTTTTTTTTTTAAATTAACATACAATGCATTATTTGTTTCAGGGGTACAGATCTGTGATTCATCAGTCTTACATAATTCACAGCACTCACCACAGCATGTACCCTTCCCAATGTCCATCACCCAGTCTCCTTATACCTCCCACCCCCGTCCACTCCAGCAGCCCTCAGTTTGTTTCCTGAGAGTAAGAGTCTCTTATTATTTTTCTCCTTCTCTGGTTTCATCCTATTTCATTTTTCCTTCTCTTTCCCCATGATCCTCTGCCTTGTTTCTCAAAGTCCACATATCAGCAAGATCATATGATAATTGCCTTTCTCTGATTGACTTATTTTGCTTAGCATAATGCCTTCTAGTTCCATCCACATCATTGCAAATGGCAAGGTTTCATTTTTTGATGGCTGCATGTATATACCTCATCTTCTTTTTTTTTTTTTTAAGATTTTATTTATTTATTTGACAGAGAGAGAGATCACAAGTAGGCAGAGAGGCAGGCAGAGGCAGAAGCAGGCTCCCTGCCGAGGAAGGAGCCTGATGTGGGACTCGATCCCAGGACCCTGGGATCATGACCTGAGCCAAAGGCAGCCGCTCAACCAACTGAGCCACCCAGGCGTCCCTATACCTCATCTTCTTTATCTGTTCATCTTCCAATGGACATCTAGGCTCTTTCCATAGTTTGGCTATTGTGGACATTGCTGCTATAAACATTGGGGTGCACGTGATCCTTCTGATCACTACATTTGTATCTTTGGGGTAAATACCCAATAGTGCAGTTACTGGATCATAGGGTATCTCTATTTTCAACTTTTTGAGGAACTTCCATATTATTTTCCAGAGGGGCTGCATGAACTTGCATTCCCACTGACAGTGTAGGAAGGTTCTTCTTTCTCCACATCCTGCCAACACTTGTTGTTTTCTGAATTGTTAATTTTAGTCATTCTGATTGGTGTGAGGTAGTATCTCAACATGGTTTTGATTTGTATTTCCCTGATGTCAAATGATGTTGAGCACTTTTTCATGTGTGAGACTTAGTTTTCTTATCTGCCAAATGGTAATGGGAATGAAAATATTTACCTTATAGTATAATGGTAAGCAGTAATTAAGATAATATACAAAACATATTCTTTCCCAAGAAATATTAACTTGAAATATAAAAATAAGATATAAAATCCATATTTTCCTGCTTCACTACCATGCTTTGAGAAATGTATTTTGCCTTAAGGTCTTCCCAGAGAGTATTCTGAGAATATTCTGCAATATTTGAGTTGTGCACCAATAATCAGTCCTTGGGTTTAACTCTGGGTCATCTGTCATTTTCTTTTCCTCTTTTAGGTTGTTTTGTCTTTGATAAATGTCCCTGCGAAAAAGTAGCAAGTGAAATATGAGCCCACCAAAGTCAGGCTGTTATCCTGGTTGGTGCTGATGTTTACATGGGGGCTGATGACACCCAAGACCAAGGGCAAAAGTCTGTCCAAAAGCACTCATTCCTAAAGTGGAGTTGCCCTTGGTGGCTATTGGTATATAACCAGCCTAATGCTGTGGTTCCAATGGCACTTCCATCAGCACTACTATTATTATCAGTCCTGATGCCTCACATTTTAAATGTTCCATAGAAATTAAAGGGAAAAAATAGCTTTCATTTTTTTCTTCCCTCTTTTATTGAGATTTCCTAAAACTTTTATTAGCTATGGGGTAGTTTGAGTGACATTTCTATGGTATTTTTAAAAACCATACCATCTCATCAGTGCTGTCCAGTTGTCCTTGAACCAAACTCGGTATCTCTTATTTACCCTGAAGTTCCTACATCCTTCATATAAATGGCTCCCTAAAGATTCTGTCCCACTAATTCTTTGAGCATACTCAGAACTGCCTGAGTCCCAGACTAAAGACAGCTTAAGTTGTGTTTGCTACTCTAATACATGTATTCATAGAAACAAACATGTATATATGAAGACATTTTAGAAGAATAAAGCATCATAAGAAATATATAATGATAATCCATCATTATTGTCATTACTATAACCTTGGTGTGGTAGGCAGACTTTAGGGTGGGCCCCATGGACATCACTTCTTGGTATTCATGCCCTTGTATCACCCCCTTCTTTATGATTTGCTTTTAAACAATAGAATATCAAAGGTGATGGATGTCACTTCCATGATTGTTACATTACATAAAACTCCATCTTGCTAGAAAACCCATGACAGCAATCTCCTTTCCATAACTTTGAATAAGCAAGCTGTCATGAAGTAAGTGGTCATGTTGGAGAAGTCTCTGTAGCAACGAACTGTAGAAAGCTCTATAAGCTGAGACATCTAGCACGAAATTAAAGCCCTTAGTTCTACAGCCTCAAGGAAATGAATTCTGCCAAAAACATGTGAGAGTTTGGAGGTATATCCTTCCCTAGTTGAATCTCTGGTGAGAATGCAGCCCTAGGGGACACGTGGATTGTAGCTTAGTGAGATCCTCGGGTAGAGGACTCAACTAAACATGCCCAGATGCCTGACCTGCAGAAACTGTGAATTAGTATATGTGTGTTGTTTTAAATTGTTAAGTTTGTGGTAATTTATTGTGCAGCAATAAATACTCAATACACTACGTTAAAGGAATAAAAACCCAAAGGGAATTATTTTATTATGAGCCCCCATAATACATTTTTAGGTAATATATTTGCTTAATATATTTTAGGTAAAAATATCTTTACATATTTTTATATGCATCAGTTTTTATAGCTACAAAGTAGTACAGTTGGCTTTATTACTATTTCTATTATAGAAACAATTAACAGTTTATGCTGAATGAAATTATGAAGATATATTCCAAGGCATACAGCTTTCATAATAAAGATTTAAGGACTTCCAGTTAAATATGATTAAATGAACATACGTTTTATGTTTGCTTATTCAAGAAACTCACTAATTTAAAAAATAAGCATAAATTCAAAAGGAGCTAGAGAATATAAAAAGTGTCAGGGCTAAATCAAATATGCCTATAAAAATTTTGGTATTGGCTGGGTTACCTGGATGGCTCAGTTGGTTAAGCATCTGACTCTTGATTTTGACTTAGGTCATGATCTCAGGGTTTTGGGATCAAGCCCTGCATTGTGCCCAGCATGGAGCCTGCTTGAGATTCTCTCTCTCCTTCTCCCTTGGCCCCACCACCTTCAAAAAAATTTTTGATATTGATAATGCAAATGGACAAGTAGGAAGGTAACTGACATGAGAGAGTAAAGAAAGTTCATATCCGACTACCTATGGAAACTCAGAAAAGCTTAGGAATTCAACATAGCAGTAACTTATAAAGTTGGCAGTGTAGGATGGGATTAAAAAATATGAGGTTCTAAGCAGTCTCAGTAGGAGCCATTAAGTCCTTGGATATACTCATTTCACTCAGACGACTAACCCATCTGTGTGTGAACAGAAATAGAAGTTTGCTTTATATGGAGAGTGTACATTAGGTATTCTGGGATTGGAGTAGACATGAAGCATAGTAGAACAACAGCTGGACATTGAGATATAGGCTTTTAGAACTCCCAAGATGCTCCAGCTTTTTCTAACTCATGTCCCAGAAGAGTGTAGCTTATGACTCTCTGGGAAAACTAATAAGCACAAAAGAAAAGCTCTCTGAACATGGACAGTTTGGGGATTTAACAATAAAATATCCTAGCCAGATATTTTTTTCTGAGAACTAGCCCCCCCTTCCACATCTGCATATAAAGAGTTTCCAGTCAGATTCTCTTTTTTTAAAAGATTTATTTATTCATTCATTCATTCATTCATTCATTCATTTACTTATTTATTTATAGAGCTCGTGAGCAGGGGGAAGGGCAGATGGAGAGGGAGGGAGATACTCTCAAGTAGACTCCAAGCTGAGTACAGAGCCTGACTTGGGGCTTGATCTCACGAGCCTGAGCTCATGACCTGAGCCAAAATTGGGAGTTGGACATTTAACCAACTGAGCCACCCAGGTGCCTCTCCACTCAGATTTTTAATGCATTGAACTTAAATATAGATTCACAGTTTTCCTATTTCTAGGAATGATGGGCTACTTATTTTGGAACAAGTCTTTCACTAAGGACAACTGCAAAAGCCAGACAAAATGTTTTTAAAAATCTATTTGAATGCATCAAACACTCCTAAGATAATAACATATTATGGGTCCAAAACATACTCTGAGGAAGTTTTCAGCATTTTGGAGGGCCTGTTTCTTCTAAAACAGAGATTGGCAACCTTCTTCTAAAAAGGGTCCTATAGTAAATATTTTTGGTTTTGTGGTTTATATGATCATTGCCTCAACTAATCATCTCTGCCCTTGCAGCATACAGCCATAGACAATATCTAAACAAATGGGCAATCTTATGCTTCAGCAAAATATCATTTACAAAAGAAGATTTGACTCCTGAACCGCAGTTGGCTGACCCCTGCTCCAAAAGTATTTGTGAATTATGGAAGAAGTGGCTGATAAGATAAGGAGAGCTTCCAATTTACTCAGTGCTAGAATAAAATGTAGAGCTAAAGGCCCACAAAGAAGGGTTGGTAAATTTTTGAGGTTTGGGTTTGGACCCGAAAGGGCTAGAATTAGACTAGTTTTCAAATGGACAAAGCCCAGCTTCAAACCATCTTTACCCTGATGGGATTAAGTTGACCTGTCATGGTTGGTGCCAGTAGCCTAGCCTTCTTGAAGCAAACATAAATTCTACCAGGTATATAATATGATCATTCATAGTTTCAAATTAATACTTTTAAAAATATAGATGTAGCTTCCTAACTACAGAAAGAGACAAGATTAAATGGTGCAAAAACAAGAGAAACTAGTAAAAATATAGATCAACCTGCAGGAAATATGATAATGGAATAAGAAACCAGTTTTAAAATATGTCCAAGAAAATAAATATGCTGCAGAAAATAGGATACAGATTGATAATTTTAGACTGAGAACTGGAAGTTATATAAAAAATTCTAGACTGAAAAATAACTGAAATTGAGAACTGATAGAATGGATTCAACAATAGAATATACAGAGCTGAAGAAATGAATGAAACTCAGAGAAAATTGATAGACAGTGGATATTGTGCATATAAGACACATGACCTACTAGAAAGTCTGATATATAGATAAGAGGAGTTCCAGAAGAAAAGGAGAGAAAAATAAAGAGCAAAATTATTATTTGAAGAGATAATGGCTAAAAATGTTCCAAAATGACAAAATAACATCAATCCACAAATTTCAGAATGACTACATAATCCAAATAGTTTAAAAGGAAAAAAGAAAACAAAACAAGACAAAAAAGTAGGAAAGTGTTAGTAAAATTGCAGAAATTAATGTGATAGAGGTCTAACAACAGTGAGAAAAAAGAAAAAAAAACCTTAAAATAAATAGGAGTGAGACTAAGAGTTATTTCTCAAAAGAAACAGTGTAAGCGTGAAGACAATAGAACAATATTTTCAAAGTGCTCCCCCAAAAAATCACCCCTAAACCCCTAACCTAAAATGTCATATTGAATAAATTTATTATTCTAATAAAGTGGTCAGCAAACTATGACTTACAGGGAAAATCCAGTTTTTTGTTTATTTTTGTAAACACAGTTTGTTGTTTTTAACAAACAGCCATGCTCCTTCATTAATCTATTATCTATGAATGTTTTCACATTACAGAAAGAGTTAAATATGTGGATTATTAAAAAAAAGTGCTATTTGACTTTTTACAGAAAAATCCTGCTCTTTCTTCTAGAATAAAGATGAAATGAGACATTACTAGTTAAAACAGAAAATAAGAGAATTTTGTTTGCCAGTAAACTAGTTAAAAAAGAAGTTTGAGCTTAAAAATAAAAATGAGCAGTAGAAGAAGCTAATAAGTTATTATAGTAAATGAATATTGATGCTATAAAGTCATCATTATATTTTATGGGTTTAAAATGTGTTTAGAATAAAAATACACTACAGCAAAAGCATATGATTCAGGATAGTGTTACTCAGAATTAAATATTCTAATGTCTCTGCATTGTTTAGTAAGTGGCAAAATACTAATTTATATCACACTTGATACATTGAAATTGCATTTAGAAAAATCTAGAGTAAACACTAAAAGAATAGATTAAAAAAAAATACCAACCAAACTAGGCAAGTGGGGAAAAATGGAGGGGGAAAAAGAAGGAAACCAAACCCAAAGGAGAAAAAAAAAAAAAAGACCATAGTCTTATCAAGAAAATGAGAAGCAAATAGTAAGATGGGAGTCTTAATCACAAACATACCTTTAACTACGTTACATTACATGTGAATAGAATAAATACTGATTAAAAGTTTGCGTGTTAGACAAGATAAATAAAAAGACCCAAATTTATTCTGACTCTAAGAGCCACATTTTAAATATAAGCATACAGAAAAATTAAAATTAAGTATATAAAAAAATTGTACCATACAAACACTATCCAAAATAAACTTCAGCTATATTAATATCAGAAAAAGAGGACTTAAAGGCATAAACAATTGAAGTATAGTGGGATGTTTCATAATGATAAAAGGTTTATTCCATGAGGAAAGTATAACACATAACTACAAAACACATAAAGAACTAAGAGGAGAAATAGTGGGAAATTTTAACCCATTTTACTCCATACATAAAAGAACAAATGGACAAAATAATTCTTAAGGATAAAGTTTGAATGATGTCATTAACACCCTGCCCAACTGACATATAAAGAACACTACACACAGTAAAAACAGAATACATATTTGCTCTGAGTACACAAGGAGCATTTACCAAAATTAACCATGTGCTGGGTTCTCTCTGCAAGTTTCAAAGGACTAAAACCATTAGGAGTAGTATATTCTTTGAACATAGAATTAAAATGGAAATTAATAACAAAAAGATAACTGTAAAATCTTTACAAGTTTGAAATTTAAGAAATTTACATCTAGATAGTACATGGGTAAATAAGAAAATAAAAATGGAAATAGAAAATATTTGGCACTTGGTTATAATATTTTTATTATGCATTGAACAAAAGATAAGCATAGAGGGAATTTATAACATAAATACAAATATTAAAAAAGAAAAAAGCTGGAGATCAATGATCTAATTTTTTATCTCAATAAGTTAGAAAAATAACAATCAATAGAAAAGAGAAAATAAAATAATATAAATAGAGCAGATGTTAGTGATGTAGAACACAGACCTACAATAGGGTAAACAAAATTGAAATTATTTCTTAGGAACAAAAACCAAACTAATAACATGCATGAAAACTTAGGAGAAAAGGAGAAATACACAAAAAAGTCAGTAACACTAATAAAACAGTACTATAATACCAATTCTACAGATATTGAAAAAATGAAATATAAATAAATTTGAAAATTTAGAAGTGGACAAATTAAACACACACACAACTTACAAAAACTAAACTAGCAGAAATAAAAATTTATATAATCTTATTTAAGAAATTATATGGGCAGCTTAAGAGCAGCATAAAGTGGCTTCATTATTAGTATCAAGTTAAAACAAACTCTTCCATGAAATAGACAAAAGGGGAGATAATTCCTAACTCTTTTTAATCTAGTGGAAATAAGGACATGGGACTTGGAAAGTATTTCACAAAAGCAGATATCAAAATGGCCAATAAATACATAAAAAGTTCACAAATCATTAATAATGAAGAAAATATAAATCAAAGTTGATATAAAGACTGTTATTGTTGAATTTGTAGACAATGTAGAAAATTTAGAACTCTTATAAATAGCTTGTTAAAGTACAACTATGAAAAACTCTTAGGCACTCTTTACTAAAGTTGAACATTTGCATATCCTGTGATCAATTATTTTACTCTGGGTATATAGCCACAGAAATGCATGCACCCACACACCAACATTATGTATAAAAATGTTCACATTTGCATCTTTCATAAAACCTCCCCACTAGAAGCCAAATACATATTGGCAGTAGAATGAAATACTATTGAGCAATTAAATGAAGAACGGTAGTCATAATACAAAGTGTGGGTAAATACCACAAATGAAGTGAGAAAAACTGGACATAATATAATACCTATTGCGTGATTCCATTATACACAGATTTTTTTTTTTTTTTTTTTTTTTTAAAGCAAGACTAATCAACAATGTTAAAAAGCTAACCAGGGGCGCCTGGGTGGCTCAGTGGGTTAAAGCCTCTGCTCTCGGCTCAGGTCATGGTCTCAGGGTCCTGGGATCGAGCCCCGCATCCAGCTCTCTGCTCAGCAGGGAGCCTGCTTCCCCCTCTCTCTCTGCCTGTCTCTCTGCCTACTTGTGATCTCTCTCTCTCTCTGTATGTCAAATAAATAAGTAAAATCTTTAAAAAAATAAGCTAACCAGTGATCACCTCGGAACAAAAAGGAAAGATATAGTGATTGGCAACAGGCAAAGTGGGGCTTTTGGGGTGCTGATAATGATCTATTTCTTGACCTTCATAATGGTTATACATTGGTATTCTATATAATTTATAGTTATATGTTTATACACTTTCTTTCTGATGATATGCTTCAATAAACTATTTAAAAGTTAAAAATGTTAAAAATATGAACAGAGAGCTGTGATGGTCAGAGAGTAGAGCAAAACTTATAGAAGACTTAAACCAAAACAAATTGATAGAAGAAAAAAAAATGGAGCAAATAGGTGATGTGGTGAACAGAAGAAAATTTCAACAGAATTCATTGACATCTTAGGAGACAAAATAGCTTATTGTATTCACAAAATCAAAAAACTATAAAAAGTGAACTTGAAAAATTAAGAAGATATTTTGAAACTCAAAAAGTTGTAGCAGAAAATTAAAAAAAAGAAAATGTGGAAGATGAGTTTGAAAAAAATCTTCAAAATAAGAACAAAAAAAGGAAAAAGAAAAAGCTGAAGAGAATGAGAAAGAAAAAAAAAAGCCATCCCCCCCATGATATCCAATATACAAGTTAGACTCTTACTATTTTTATCTCTTATTTTGAGGGTCAGTGGTTTTTTTCGTTCTTATAAAATGGAGAGCCAGATTAATTTTAACCTGACCATTAAACTTTGGGATTGGGGAAAGTTCTTACCAATACACATCTCTTCACTGAGCCCTATGTCTTTACCGTGTATGGCAGGGTTTTCTAAACTTTATCAAATTAAGTGTTGATTTAAAAATGCTACTCTTATGTAATGAAATTTGTGACTACTCTGTATTTACTCAATGAAAAAATGAAAAATCTATTTAAATTCATATATAATTGTCAGCTTCCAATGAGTCATTATTCCAAAAATATAGTACTAAGGCTTAAATATTAGGAACAAGAGTATTAAAATCATAAGTGAATAGTAAAGGGCAACCACTTCATTGATTATATCTATAAAATGTGGATGTCCTGCCTTGTAGCATCGCTGCAAATAGTTCACACTGAATTGAGCTGATATAAATCTGTGCCAAAACAGAAAAATTTAAGTTAAACTGACAGAAGCTTATTCTGGGTAACTGCTCAGTTTGTTCTACTTTTTCAAATAATGAAGGTAGATTCACTAAACTCATGTTATTTTATAAATCACTATTAGTCTGACTAACCCAGTTTGAAAATTATTTGCTGAATTAAGAAAATCTTAAAACCTACTTTTATGGGGCGCCTGGATGACTCAGTGGGTTAAGCCTCTGCCTTTGGCTCAGATCATGATCTCGGGGTCCTGGGATCGAGCCCTGCATCAGGCTCTCTGCTCACCAGGGAGCCTGCTTCCCCCTCTCTGCCCACCTCTCTGCCTACTTGTGATCTCTCTCTCTCTCACTCTCTGTCAAATAAATAAATAAATAAAATCTTGAAAAAATAATAAAACAATTAAAAAAACCCCACTTTTACATTTATGATTAATAGAGTTATATTAGAATAGTTCCTCTGCTTTTCTCTATTTAAACCAAATATAATGTACTTTTAAAACTAAAACTAAACATATTTGAAAAGAATCTTGAATAATAGTAAACTTATTTAGATGTTGATTTAAATTATAAGTGATTCACACAGATCTCTAGACCTATTTTTCTGGTCCCTAATAGATATATAAAGTTATATACATAAAATATGAGTAAGTTAATGCATCTCACATGCAAAGTGGTATGGTATGTATTCTATCCGGATTCTTGTGACTAATTTTAAAGAGATTATTTTTCAAAGCCCCTAAGGAAATGGGGGAATGAAGGAAAGGTAAAGGCTTAAACTGAGATTAGAGAAATTTAAATTAGTTATGAAGACGGATGCCCAAATGAGAGAATGATTTAACACAGAAATGGGATTTTTTTAGGAGCCATCTTTCCTAGAGATTTTAAATAATGCTTTCCCAGGGGCCGGAGATTTCTATATCCTATTTCTCACTCTCTAACGCACTGTCTTGAGCCTTCCAAATACTAACCAAAGTCATTTTCTAACATTCTAAATGCCATCATCATACCCTCTCCAGTCATTTTGTAAAAACTCTGGTTTATCAAAAATCAGAACTCTGGTTTATGATACGGAGGTGACCTCACCTGAGAACTTTTGGAACACATTCCTGGAACAGCTTAACCCAAAGTCTGACATTTGCAAGGACCAGCTAATGTCTTATGGTCCCACCCAGCCAGGCAGCCCTAGGCCAAATTGTTTTTGTTGTTGTTTATTTTTATAATGGAAAAAAGGAAGCTCTCAAAGGAAGGAAGATCCATTTGTTGTCTAGATTCATGCAATTTTGCCATTTTGCCATCTGGTGGATTTCCACCGTAATTGCAACCATTAGACAAATT
>CM053616.1:14644249-14695767 GCA_028646535.1 Procyon lotor
ATGTAAGGGATGAAGAGTATATAAACAATGTCCCATGTGTGCTGTTATGCTTTCCTCTCAAGCCAACTGTAAACCCAGTGCTGAAAATTTGCCAAATGGGCAAACACTGTCATGTTTCAGTGTTTCTTTCCTCTCATATGTGAGATAAAGCCAGGTTGCACAGAGAACTCCTCTTATAGGTCTCAGTTTACATGTAACGTTCTCCGTCACACCCACCATGACTCTGTTAAGTCTGGGTCCAAACTCAGTAAATAGAAGCTCCCTGCATTCAGGATGGTGTCTGTCTCAGGTGATCAAGCATTCCCAGAGCATACAGTGGATGATCAGGAATAAATTCCCGAAAAGATGCTAATACATGAAAAGATTCATGGGGTTAGAATAATGAACACGGCACTTTTGGCAATAGCCTACATGCGATGACTAAAGGTTCTGAAATCAGACTGTTTCTTCACTGGCATTTACTATTCAAATATTGCAGAAAAATTCATGAACACAAAGCATCAATAAATTTTTATTTTTTCCTGATAGATGATGCTCATTTTGAATGAGATTTGGAGGTTCTTAGCACTCCGGGGAATGCCAATGTCTAATATGGAAGTTTACTAGAAAAACAAAAGGACTTCTTCAGGACAGATTTCTTGGCTGTTTAAGACTCTAGTTACTTCAATGGTGTAGAAAAAAATAATTCTAAATAGAAACATTTTTATCTCTCCTTTATATTAAATGTGTGGTTCAACACACAGATCTATTTTTTTTTTTTTTTAGAGAAGGAGAAAGAGTTGGGGGAGGGGCAAAGGAAGAGGGAGACTCTTAAGCAGGGTCTATGCTACCCAGCACGAAGCCCAACACAGGGCTCAATCTCACAACCCTGAGATCATGACCTTAGCTGAAATGAAGAGTTTAAGCGACTCAGCCACCCAGCAGCTTTTTTTTTTTAAGGATTTTGTTCTCATTTATTTTCGTAATCCATTTTGGCACTTTTATGGTATGAATTTGGACTTCAATACATAGAATGCTGAAGTGGACAGTGTTGAATTTTTCTACTCCGGGATACTTTCTTTTAGAAAGAGGACTGTCTTGTAGAAAGAGCATGTTGTAGAAAGGGCACCTCTCTCCCCTTACCCACACTGCTTCCCCTTGGTCCATTCCTCATCACTGGGCCCTCCTCAGCCATGTTGTTTGAGTTGCAGTTGCCAAGCACAGGACCTTCTCCCTAGGCACAAGTGTGGCCACTTGGCCCAGATGAGGCCACCTGCCCACAGTGCTTGGTCCAAGTAAGGACACAATTCCTGAGGTAGATCAAAGGGCTCCTCCCACAGATTGTATTACCTACAGCTCCAAGGATACTATCCGATAGCAGCTGCAGACATGGTCCAGTCTTGTTGGAACGGCTAAGCTGCTGGAGTACTTTTTGTGCCTGGTTTGCTTATATGTTTTCTAATGTTACTAAGATTTGATTGTATGAACCAACAAACTTCCCACTTTTCTTCGAGTTCAGTTTTGATCCCTAGAAACTGAAACAGGACACCGTTAGACTGTTAGAAGACAGTTTTCACATCTTGGACTCCCATTTTTTTTTTTTAATTCGATTTTATTTTTTAAACAGCAGATTAATTTATTTTTAATAAACTATAATTACCCTACAGTGTTTTATTGGTTTCAAGCATACAATACTATGACTCAACGATTCTATGTATTTTTCAGTGCCCATCAATATGTGTACTCTTAATCTCCCCTCACCTGTTTCACCCAAGTCTTGAACATTTTTGAAGATGGGTCTAGAAGAGCTCAAAGTCACTTCGAACTTACTTTTTTTTATTGCTCTTTAATTCTTGTGTTTTAAGGAGAAAAGTTTTACTTTTCTATTTTCTTGTTTCATACTTGGATGCTAAAATTATTTTGTGTAATTCTGCACTAAGATGCAATACTTGTCAGTAGCAGAAGGAGCAAAACTGAAAGATGTTTAGAAAGTGTGGAATGAGTATTTTGTGTTGTGAGCACGTTCATAGATCTGAAGTTCAAAAGTAACTGGCAGTAGCTGTCATTTCCTAACTTTTACACATAAAAGCACTGATGGTCAGGGGCCTTATTTTTAGTGGTTTAAACTCTGAGGTTCATCTGTGTTCAAAGTAATACCTGAAATAATCTCTCTGATTCACGCTTTCATCTAGTATTAACATTAAAATATAAACTAGAAAGGGAGAAAATTTATGTAGCTGTGGTGTTTTACATATCCATAGATATTAATAGTTATTTATAGCTCATATTTGTAGCGTAGTCTTAGCTACTATTCTTCAAATAACATTTGTCTACATTGAATTGTTTATCTAAAAAGACATTCATAGAATTAACATGAGCTGTTCTCCTATATAAGAAATCTTGGGGGGCACCTGGGTGGCTCAGTGGGTTAAAGCCTCTGCCTTCAGCTCGGGTCATGATCTCAGGGTCCTGGAATTGAGCCCTGCATGGGGCTCTCTGCTCAGCGGGGAGGCTGCTTCTCCCTCTCTCTCTGCCTGCCTCTCTGCCTACTTGTGATCTCTCTCTCTCTCTGTCAAATAAATGGATAAAATCTTTAAAAAAAAATAAATCTTGGGATGACTTTAGAAAGCTCTGTATTTTTTATCGGTTTGATTTCATCATGACTGGAAAAAACATTAACTGATAGCTTTATTCAGTATGTGAAAATTAATATTTCTTCAGTGTTTGCTCTACCTCCATAGGTACAAAGTAGAGTTGAAGTGCAGGGAGCAGATGGGACAACAGCCATTTCAAAAAGAAGAATAAGACAATAAAGGAGGACAATAATATATATCATGATATATATATACATATATATATAATAACAAAGAACAATAATATTGGCTATGGTTTTTCTCAGGAGTCAGAACTTCTGAGAAAAAACACTCTCACATCTTTAAAATTTTGAAATGCAATTATAGGTAAAGAAGCTGGAAAAATCAAATTCATTCTTTTTGGGTTATCTAAACACATAATTTTGGAGTCTAATATATCCTTTGGGATCGAAAGAGTCATTAAGAAACCATTTATCTATAAGAAATATCAGCAAGAAAACACTGAATCCAGATGGTTATAAAGTTTTATTTTAGGAAATATTCAGTGATAAAGTATATCCAATTTTAAATGAGAGTTGCAAATAGGCAGTAAAGCTATTTCATTTTAATTTGGTAAACACTTTCCTTCTTCAGACTGAAGCAAAAACTCAAAGATGTGAATTTCCATAAAGCTCAGTTTATAATTTGACATGAATTCAGTAAACTTTACAAAAAAATTATTGGATTTTTTAAAAATATATAAACGAAAGAGAATTGAGATAGACTCATTTTGCAAAATGAGAAGACTCATTTTGGTCCATTTCTCTGCTCTCTGCATTGGATGAGTATATGTCCAAGAATATAATAAAATGTTCCTCCTTCAGACATAAAGATGATATGAATAATACTCGTGGTTTTGGGGAGTAATCTGTCTGAATGTACAGGATTGGAGGGCAGTACCTTAGCAAACAAGTTATCTTTTCTATGATAAGGAAAACTTTCCAGTCATGTGATTTTGATAGTTTCTTAAAGCAGCTGACAGTATGTTCTTATGAACTTATAATTTTACCTAGGGAAGTCTGTTATTTTTGCTACCTAACATCCACTTCCTCTTCCTTCTGATAATTACCCATTTTATGTTCCCCTTCCCTCTTCCTACTCCATAGGCTTCAAGACAAGTGATACCACCCCTGGGCTTCAAGGAAGGAGTGAATGAGCAAAATCAAGAAAATAGCAAATTCCATCCACTTGATCATAGTGGTTGGTTCAGGGATAGGCCTATGATCGACATCTGGCCAGCCAGAGCCAAGGAAACTCAATTCTGGAACTGTTGGTACAATCTGACAATAAAGATGTGTCTGAAGTTAATCTACCCTAATTTGTTCAGGTATCTAAACCAATATATTTTCTTTTTAAAATTTAAGTTAGGAGTTTATATTGGATTTTCTATTGAGAGCAGTAGACAGAGTTCTTACTGATATATGATATGAGAGTAGAAATCAACCGGGGAGCTTGTTAAAGTTGCATATTCTCTGACCTAATCCAGACCAATTGAATCAGTGTCTCTACAACAGGGGCCTAAGATTTATTATTTTAACAAGAGTTCCAGATGGATTTTATAATTACTAAAGTTTGTGAAACACTCTCTTAAGAAATTTCTTAGAACTAGTCATTGAATGTTATTCAATTTGGTGATAAAAAGCACAGAACAGAAGGGGGTTTAAGATTCAGCTTTTCACTAAATAGGTGAGTTATGGCAAGATAAAGTGACAGTTTAGTGTTTCTCACCAATAAAGTAGTAATAATAGTGGTTCACACATCAAAGTGTTGTTTTGCGTAGTAAACAAGGTAAGGGATACAAAGTTCTTAACACAGCATGTTGTATAAATCCGGTATTTAATTTCATTAGTGTTTATTATATTATTAAATTTATTATCAGCATAAGTCAAACTCTTTTGCAACATTGGGAAACAGCTCAAATTGAGGAGACTTGAGTCATACCTTCACTTTTTTTTTTTTTTTAAGATTTTACTTATTTCACAGAAACACAGCAAGAGAGGGAACACAAGCAGAGGGAATGGTAGTGGGAGAAGCAGGCTTCCTGCCGAGCAAGGAGCCCAATGTGGGGTTCGATCCCAGGACTCTGGGATCATGACCTGAGCCGAAGGCAGACGCTTAACTACTGAGCCACCCAGGCGCCCCATACCTTCTTCACTTTTGAACATAAGTCAGATAGAACTGAGCAATGAGTTATATGCAACATTGATAAATCTACAAATTAGGTTATTTAAAAAATATTTGGGAAGTTATTTAAAAAATATTTGGGTCTTGACTTTACATGATACTTTACTTTTCACAGATGATAAAACAAATTAAATTAAATTAAATTAACTCATTCAATAAATTCATTCATTCCTTCATTCAGTTCATCAGTCTGTTTGATCTCCATGTGCAATATGAACAGGCCTTTGGTCTAAAGAGTACATTCGAGAAGGGCGAAAAGTTAGTCCTAAAGGAATCTCGTGTCATAACTTCAGCTTTAAGAAGGGTCCCAATTTGACATGAGATGATCCAGAGGAAGAATTATTGTTTCTTTGCTGTGAAGTCTAGCCTAGAAGTCTTCTCTGGCACTTAGATAAATGTGAGAAAGCTGGGGTAAAGTTTTTGTTTTATTTTACCATATAGCAGGGTAAGCACTATATTATCCTAACAGCTGGCTGGAGAATTCCTTCTATAGAGGAAATGGTCTTTAGGGAGAAAGAACCTTAATTAACTGCTTGGGTTAGGAGGTAAGAGTCTAAAGCTCTGTCAGCAATAGGCTGAACAACAAAAGTAAGTGATAACCCCCTGAAGGAAAAAATGTGAGGAATTTGTATTTCTGCTCCTGGAAGAAAGGACTAAAACAGAACAGAACAGAGAGACAAAGATGGGAAGGAAAAGGGAGAAGCCTGAGAGATGTGTAAGGACAGGTACTGCAGGGTTTTTTGGGTTGGTGGAACTTTCCCTCTGAGAAAATGAATATTTTTACATTGGAATGTTTGCATTGCTGCAACTAATGTAAAACCTGCTTCTACCCTTTCTGTTTCTGTCTTCAACCCAATCTCAAGTAAAGTCTGCTACTTACATGTGTCTGTTTTTGTTTTGTCTTTAATGAGGAAATAGTTGCGTCAACGAGATAGCCAACAGAATCTGGTTGTACACCAACAAGAGCCTGAGCTGAGGTTTCCCACTCTACCCCTCGGGAGGTTCACAGAAACTGTGAAAAGGCCTTGGATCCTAATCAGGTATGGGATTTCTGGTAAAATTACCTACAGATGCCTCCACTCACTTATATTTTAGATCTCAAAGTATGAATAGGTCACAGTTCTCTGGGTACAAGTATTGATGATGAATTCCACTGGAGCTTTGAAAGGTATAAAATAGCACTTTATAAAAATAAAGTGTTTTTATATATGGTATCTGATGTGATACACATAAGAAATCTGTGAGATAGGCAGGCCGGATATTATTATCTTTGTGTTACAGATAAAAATATAGGGAAAACAAACAAACTCAAACTCAGGGAAATTAGGCATCCGTTCAAAGCCCAGTGGCCAACAACCCTAAGGTTACTGCTCTTGGCTGGGATCTGTATCATCCCAGATTCATTCCCAGTGGCCGAACCTGTGCTGATCTTCTGGACAATAACCAAGGACCCTCATTTATGCCATATCTTTAAACATTTGAACCCAACCTGTCTGTGCAGTAACACTGAAACTCTATACTCCCATTTCCTTGTTTCCACCAAGATATCTCCTTTAATCTCTTTGGTCTTGGTATTTGTCTTTTAAAAAATCTATTTGTTCCTTTTTAGTATTCATGGTCTTGGGGGAACTGAGCCTTACCCAGTCCTGCCATATTAGTTTCTTGTAGCTGCTGTAACAGTTAACATGAATTAAGCGGCTTAAAACAATAGAAGTGTTGTTTCACCCATAGTTCTGTAAGTCAGAGTCTGAAATTAGGATTGAAATCAAGGTGTTGGCAAGGATGCACTCTCTCCAAAGCCTCTGGGGAGAATCTATTCTCTCCCTCTTTAGCTTCTAGGGGCTGCCACCATTCTCTGGTTCATGGCTACATCACTGCAATTCCTGCCTCTGTGGTCACATTGCTTCCTCCTCTTCTATGTCTGTGTCAAAATTCCCTCTGTGTTTCCTTTATAAGGACACTTGTGATTGCATTTAAAGCCCATCCAAATAATCCAAGATGGTCTCCCCATCTGAAAACCTTTAACTTAATATTGACAAAAACCCCTTTTCCATTCCATACAAGGTAAAATTTTCAGGTGTAGGTGTTAGGATCTGGTATATTAGGATTGGTTACCATGATATCAGCTTATTATATCCTATCCTTTTAAATAAAGCTACTGCATGTCCTTTTGCCTTTGGTTCTAAAGAGTTCCATTTTCTACTCTAAACCAGGGTAACCCTCACTGTCATGCAACACTCTCTGGAGAGCTTAATTATTATACGTAGACTGAGGGTCTTTTTCTTAAATCATACTGCTATTCATTCTGAAAATTTATGGCACAAATTTGATTTGGAAGTTGCTCAGTTTTCTAGAAGAATCTTTGTGACTGATTTTGTTGTTCATTTTTGAAAGCACATAAGATCCAGTTACCCTTCCAATGACACCTGATTTTTCTGCTGTTCTTCATAATATAACTTGTTCACCGTTATTATACATGCATTATATTTACTTCATGAGTTCCCATTCCATTTATGACCCATTATAATCTAACTTCCATCACCACCCTTTCACTGAAACTGCTCTTGCTTTAGTCACCCACAGCTGATATGACTATATAAACTATCATCCAAATGAAGATATTTTGAAAGTGAAAATAGACACTATTATGTTATTATGTTAACTACTATTCTACAAATTAACTACATGTAGGCACAGTACATAAGCTGGGGTTATCACAGGAAAACCAGGGGGGCTGGTTACCCTTTGTACGATCTTCCTACTGATAAATTCAATACACACCATTTAATCTTTGCCTTACCCAGCATTCGATCAACTTATTAACACACCTGAACCCTCCTCTGTTTCCAATGCTTTTTCTCTGTCTTCTGCCATACAAATGTTGTTTTCTATTATTTTCCTCTAACAGAAAACTCCTGGATCTTTTCCCCAGTTTTTCTTGTCATTGGTCACCTTCATAAGCCTGCTTACCTGGTTGCTCCTTCTCTACCCGTTATCTGTATTCTTGATTCTCTCAAGGCTCAGTGTAGGCTCAACTTGCTCTCTCTGCCATGTATATTCCTATGGCTTTAGATGCTGTTCATATGTTGGAAACTTCTGCATTTATGTCTCCAGACCTGATCTTTCTTATGTGTTCTCTGATTCTAATATTTGTCTACACTTTGATATCTCCTCTTGGATATCACACAGGGTCTTTAAAAATTATACTTTTGTTTCCCTGTGTGTACCATACCCAAACTATTTCTCTTCCAGTCTGCTGTATAGAGAAAAAGTTGCTACCAGCTTAAAAGTGTAAATCAGAAACCCACCCCAACCTGTCCATCTGCTTATGTGCTTATTTCTACCTCTAAAACACAGTTCAAATGTACCCCACTTCATTTCTATCTCTTCACCACCATTGAAACAACTATCAAAACTTTCCTGAAGCTTTTCTTTTTCATTTATGCTACTTGGGATTCATACTCTAAATAATAGATTGATTTTTAGTGCATGCACATGCACACACACACACTTCTGATATATTATTTTTATAAATATTAGATTAATAAAATTTCTCTTCACTTTAAATCTTGATGCCTTGTGGCCTCATAACCATTGACCAAATGTTTCAGGGCTTCAGAGGAAATGAAGATACTAATACACAAATAGTGAAGATTTCCAATGTATGACATAAGGAGAATTTTCATCAGACCTGAAGAGTAAGCAGAAAGTTTGTATTAGACAAGGCATGGCATATCATTAGGCATGGTATGCACAGAGAAATGAAAATATTAAGAAGTTAATATTAAGAAGGGTTCTGGCACACCTCTATGAGGTAAAACCCTGGGACAAGGAGCAAAGGCTAATAGAAAATCTAGGCAGATAAGGAGTGAGGCCAAAACCAGAGGACTCTTATTTGTGGCCTAAAGCATTCTTGTAAAGGAACATTCCAGAAGGCTGGCCACTACTACAGAAAAAATGATGTCTTGTTCTAGGCAGAAAGGAAACTGGTTGTACCACTTATATATAATAAGTAAGGAACCTAGTTATTGCAGTATGCTCTGAGCAGAGCATTTAGGAGATACTTAAATTGAGGGTTAAGTCTACCTTAGGATTACCAAGGGCAAAGGAGAAGTGACTTTTAAAAAGGAGTTATGTAGTAGACGACCTAGTTGACGGCCAGGTGGAAGACAAGGCTGAGACTCAGGGATTTAATAGTGCCAAAAAAGAGCTTAGATTGGGCCAAATCAGTGAGGAGAATCATGGGATTCTACTGTGCTGAGAGAAAAGATTCTTAGTGTCTCCAGATGCAAACCTTGGTGCTAATGGCCCATAGAGTTCCAAGAGATAAGATGGAATAAAGGGTCACTCACTGGAAGCAGAGAGAATTCATATTTTCTCAGGCACAACATGGGAACATACCTGCTTCCCTAGAAGCCATCTTGGGAGGGATGGGCAATGGTGGGGAACTTTGGGAGAGAAATGAAGCTGTGGCAGGGAATTTATTGACTTTATCCAGAAGGACTTAGATAGAAATAAGCTGCTTTAAATGAAAAAGAAATAACAGACTCCTTACATTGACAAGATTGAGCTTTAGCTCACTACCCAATAAGAATTGGGAATATGAGCAAAACAGAAGCAATTATAGACGATAAAAAATTCTACATAATCTTGAACATCTGAGGTAATGTGCACATTTTTTATCTTGATACATATAAATCACATAAATCAGTTAATAAAAATATTAGCTCTCTTCTTCATGCCATCAATTGGCCACTATTTCCTTTGAAATCTAAACTCGATCGCAAGCACTGCAGTATGCAGCATTATCTGGCCTAGTTCTAAATCCTTAATCTCTTCATTCTATTTTTCTTCCTGCTCAATGAAATGCAACTACACCAACCATCTGCCCAGTTCTTGGATAAGCCAAGCTCTTTTCCCAGCCTGGGCCTTTCTGGAATGTTCTGTGTTCCCAATATTCACACGGATGGCTCTTTGGTACTCTGTGGTTTCAGTTTAAATGTTACTTACCTCTATGAGGAAGTCTTTCCCTATCTAAAATAAGTGTCTCCATTCCCTATTAATAATAGTGGGTAATTCCTAAAGGTATAATATTTCATATCATAATCTTAGTTTATAGTACTTTTTACAACTTTTGTACCTATCTGTTCTTTGTCTCCACAGTAAATTATAAACTTCATAAGGGCAGCAATCATATTCATACTGGTCACTGCTGCTTTTCCTGTACCATATGTACATAGTAATGTATTCTATATTTATCTGTGTGTTCTATGTATTCTGTACATAGTAATTTGTACATGGTAATTATTCAGTAGATGTTTGTGAATGAAAACCTAAAACTTCTATTTTCAATGTGTCCTTATTAGTTACAGAATTAAGTTAAATATCTTAGATCACCATTACATTATCTCCCATGACTTTGTAAATATACTTCCTACTTTTTTCCACAATCCACATGCTTAACAAAAAACTCTGAGATTCTTATGAGTTCCATTTTTTGTCCTGTAAATTCTTACTTTTGTATCTATTTGCTCATATAATTTTTTGATCTGAAACAGAGATTTTCAATCTCTGAAGATTTTAGTCTTATTTATTATTTAAAGCTCTTCCCTCATGCCACCTTCCCTATGAGGCTTCTCTCAATCTTAGTTTGATGCTTTATAATCTGATGGAATTTTGTCTTTACCTATCTAAAGCTACCTATCTCATCTGATCTATCCCCATGTGTATATGTAGATATGTATACAGATACACTCTTTTTCTTATCTGTTAGTATGTAAACACATAAGATGCATGGATTTATCCTTTGGTTCATTGGTTCCCTTAGTAGTATGTCTTTCATATGAATAAAAGCACTAAATAAATATTGGATATATATGTTAAAAAAAAAGGAAAACTATTTTATAACAGTATCATCTTTTTGCAAACTGCTTTTGACATCTGCATGCATGCTATAAATAATACCTAAAAAGTTAGAACGACTCCTAAGTCACAAATTTGCTTAATTCCCATCTATATTTTTTAAAACATATGAAAATGTTCATAAATGTTAAAGGGAAAGATAGAGTGCAGAGACAGAAGGAAGAGAAGTAGCATACATTAAGCTTTTGTCAAGTATTAGAAATTATACTAAGAACTTTATTTACATTGTCTAATTTAAATTTAAGCCTACAGTATCTCTATGAAGTAAATGTGATAGTTAATTTTTTGAAACATCTGATTTAGGGAAGAAAGAGGAATAATCCACGACAAATAAGGAGTCATATTTGCAAAATTAAAACGCCACCATTGCTAAGAGAGTTCCACACCAAAGAACAATTTTCAGTTGAGTAAAAAGAAAAGTAGCTGAGGGAATCCACCACAGATTCAAAGAATATTATAAGAATTAAATCCTTAAGAAGTATTGAGAAGGTGAAAAATTGTTCTACTAAAGGGTATTTTGTCAAACTTACATAAAGAGTCAGAATAGATATTAGCAAAGACAGGGAAATTAAAGCACTGTCATTAATTTATAACGAAGAATGTTAATTAAAACCCAAAAGGAATCTGGGAAAAATTACTTCTGTTATTTATTTCAAGAAATCTTTTGAACTGCTAATGAGAACATTTGGATTATCTCAGGAATAATTGCTTAGTATTTATTGTATCAAATTATGAGTTTCTAAAGTTAAGGTGAGAGAGAGAGATTAATCACAGATGAAAGAAAAAATAATGTAGCAACATAGAAATAACAACTTGGTAAATAAAATATAGGTTAAGCTTAAACTTGAGTAAATAGAAAGTAGGATAAAGCATAGGCACTTAAAATACCTAGGGTTCAACAATTACAATGGTATATGGAGCCTTGCCCCTCACAGTTCGTCCCACTTTCCCCTTACTACATGGAGCGATTCAGAAAACAGATATTTGAAGAAAGAGCAGGAGGGGGACACCTGGGTGGCTCAGTCGGTTGGGCATCTGCCTTCAGCTCAGGTCATGATCCTAGGGTCCTGGAATCGAGTCCTGCATTGGGCTCCTTGCTCAGCAGGGAGCCTGCCTCTCCCTCTGCCTGCTGCTCTCACTGCTTGTACTCTCTCTGACAAATAAATTTAAAAATCTTAAAAAAAGAAAAAAGAGAAAAAGAGGAGGGAGAAGTGGAAGGAGAAGGCATTAATACTGAAAAGCTGGACTTCTCTGCAGAATCCAAGAAGTTTTTTTTTTTTTTCCACAGACTCTAAGGCCAATAAAATGTTAAGAAAGTGCAATGGATGGACCATCCTTGCCATATTGCCAGTGATCTCCTGCAAAAGGATCTTCAGTTCACAAGTGACAAGTTTATACCAACCAGAAAGCCAGGCCAGTATCACTCTCATGGCCTCAAAAAGCATCAGACATGCAGCAGTTATTTATTCCTCTCTCTGATCTCTCTCTCCTCTGCATTCATTTGTTACTGCAAACTGCCAAAACAGGACTGACCAGAAAGGATAAGAGAGGAACTAATGAGCTTGGGTAATTTCTCATGTCTACAGCATTCTTCTTAAAGGTTGAGGTAGAGAGGAGATGGGGCATCTGTTTCTTCTTGCGTTTTGCTCATTTTCATGTACTCCAGTTGGCAATGTAAGAGGCAGGTAGAAGAAAGGGAAGACACTAGATGAAAGCCAGTGAAATAGGGGCAGCTTTGCTGGGACCTGGGGAGGACAGCCGGCTGGCTCTGTGTGCCTCAGGAAAAAGTCTCACAGAACACAAGGGGTCATAAATGGGGCCATGAGCCATTCTCACACAAGGAGAGTTGACCTGCATTGACCTGAATGGATTTTCCTTCATCTCACAGTAAATAAATAGATTAAGAATTACTTAACTCTAAAATAAAGATAAGAATAGGCTGAAGTAATGAGACATAATGGGCTTATAGGATAATTCTTTTACAAAACCAGAAGGAGTTTCTTTCAAAGAAAATTGGCATTTTTCAAGTGTATAAAGAAATATCTGCTCTATGAAACAGAATTGGAATATAATCAAGAGAGAATGAGATGGGATAAAAAGACAACATGATGAAATAAGGAAGGAGACAGGTAAGGAAAGGAAAAGTCACAAGGAAATTAAAAATACAATTGCAGAATTAAAACCATTATTGGAGGAAGAAAAGACAGATTTAGTTTTACAAACATAGAATCAGTATGTGAATGCAACTGAGAGGCTGCAAATAATGTTTAGGAAAAGAGTAATGCATGAAAGAAATGAGGAAGTGGAATGATAGGATGGAGATCAGGAAGCATTTTTAAAAATTATAGGTACTCTTAAAACATTTCAGAATAAATGAAACAGACAAGTGATCAATAAATTGAAAATTTCCATGAAAGAGAGACAATGGTAACCTTTCTGGATTTCAGCTCTAGGTGGACCTCTCTGACATTCCACCTTCCTTCAGACCTATTAAACTCACCTGCATAGATATTAATGCAATTTACTATCTAATAATATCATCATAGGGTATTTAATATAGAGGGTATTTCATTCCTTTTTTTTTTTTTTGAAGATATTTCATTCTTTGACAACTCCAAAAATCTTTTCCATGAAAATATTTGCAATGCAGAGAGTAATTAATCTCTTAGCTTTTTCCTCTCTAGGTTAGACCACCAGTAATCCATTTTATTTTTCTTCAAGTAACCAGTTCTCTATGGAACTAATCTTCTGTGATAGCCTTCTATGGTAGCACAGCATTCTTCTTCTTCTTCTTTTTTTTTTTTTTTTAAAGATTTTGTTTATTTATTTGACAGAGAGAGAGATCACAAGTAGACAGAGAGGCAGGCAGAGAGAGAGGGGGAAGCAGGCTCCCTGCTGAGCAGAGAGCCTATTGTGGGACTTGATTCCAGGACCCTGATCATGACCTGAGCTGAAGGCAGAGGTTTTAACCCACTGAGTCACCCAGGCACCCCTCCCCCCCCGACAACATTCTTTTGTAAGATATGGTTCCATCAGTTGAATATGGTAGTGTAAAACGTGTGAGAGAAAATAGACTGTGGTAAATATGTTACTTCTATTTCCTACATATCAATCTCCTTTAACATTTTGGTGTTAACATATTTATATTTCAGGAGTCCAAGAATAAATATCAGCATTTATAGCAGATGTCTCTGGAATATCCTTATTGGGAGATTTTTTAAAAATTGTGCTAAGACATACATAACATAAAATTTACTTTTTTAACCATTTTAAGTGTACAGTTCAGTAGCATTAAGTACATTTATATTGTGCGACCATCACCACTATCTATCCCCAGAACTTTTTTCATCCTCTGAAACGGAAACTCAATAACAACTAAGCAATTATTTCCCATTCCCCTATTTTCCTAGTCAATGGCAACTGCCATTCTACTCTCTGTCCTTATGAATTTAACTACTCTATATACCTCATATAACTGGAATTGCACACTATTTGTACTCTCTTGACAGGCTTATTTCACAAAGCATAATGTCTTCAAGTTTCATCCATGTGTAGCATGTGTCAGATTGTCCCTCCTTTTTAAGGCTGTGTGCATAGACCACATTTTGTTTATTCATTCTTCTGTTGAAGATTCCTTGCGTTCCTTTCATCTCCTGGCCATTGTGAACAATGCTGCTATGAACATAGGTATCCAAATACCTGTTCAAGTCCCTGCTTTCGATTTTTTTGGACAGTAGATTTGCTAGTTCATTTTGTAATCTATGTTTAATTTTTTGAGGAACCACCATACTGTTTTCCACAGTAAATTTGGCAATTTACATTCCCACTAGTCATGCACAAGGTTCCAATTTCTCCAGGGTCTTGGTGATCTTTAACACATTTTTTTTTTCTAGATGGAATGATTATGAGTCGAGAAAGACAGGAAGATCTAGGTGACCTTTGAAACCCCATCTGTCTTGTCTCCTTTGATGCATTGCCTTCACGAAAGAGCTTACTGAGTAGTTCTCTGCTTGGCCCAAAGAGTTAATAAAACTTTTAATAATATGTGGCTTTTTTTTAGAGAACAGATTACATGCCCAACTTAATCTTTCAATACTCATAGCAATATATCGTTCAATGCATATGCCTCCTGAGTTCTGCTCTCGATGCTATAAGAACAAAGTATCTGGAGGATAGAGAGAGCATTACATTTATTTGGTATTGGTGTTTTCAAGTGGAAATAAAAATAGAAGGGTCCTGTCTTGGGTTAATTCCCCCCAAATGGACCCCGACATGAAGATCTGTGTAAAAGTGATTGATGATGAAATGCTCCCACAGAGACTAGTAGAGGGATAGGGGAAAAGGGAAAGAGAAGGGAGGCAAGCCAAGCAAGGGTGGCATGTCTAGGGTGCAATATTGTGAAGCATTCTGTCTCCTCAGAGTCACTTTGTCTCAGTCCCGCACGGGACCTCTAGAGGTAAGTTGGGTTACACCACGGAGTTGTCCCAGTCAGGGGCAAAGGGGCCAGAGTATTCCACAGCTGTTGCTGAGGTGTGATCAGGGATTTCCAGCTCTCCTGAGCATGCAGGCAAAGTGGGTTCTGATAGCCTGAGGCAGTCCCCCCAATGAAAAGTCGTGGCTATTGGTTGTTGGGATTGCAGCCCTACTGGGCTTGAGCATGAAAATGGTAGGATCCAAGGGGATACACCAGAGTCCTGTAGCCTCTGCCACAGATGTCAAAGAAGGAAGTATGTATTCCGAGGATAAGAATAGACAGGAAGGGGTGAGGGTCGGGTGTCGTTAGTGTCAGCCACTTGATATAAATAACTTGAAGAGAGAATTTTGTATCAAAACTTTATTTATTAAACAAAAAATGCACCATTGGAATAACATTTCTATAAAAAAATGAATATGAGACTGTTCTACTATGATTACAAAACCCCCTTTTTCCTCGTGTGGTAGTATACAAGATCGTGTGTAGAAACAGTCATTGTTTTAAACTGTAAGCAAGTATCCTTTCTCATAGAACAAGATTTACACTTAAATATTGCAATCACTAGTCTAATTTGGTTAACAATGCTAGAGTCTTGACAATTAAAGAAACCCTTTGTAGGCTCAAAATACCTTTTTTTTTTTTAAAGGTGTTTTGTAGCAACAAAAAATTTCTTTTTCCACTAAGGCTAGTTAAAGCTGTAGTATACCCATTTCTACCAAATAAACCTACCACTAGCACAATAACAATTTGAATTGCAAAGCCCTTTGAGAGAATGAGTAGCATTGATCTGCAAAATGCTAGCAGAATATTTTAGATTTGGTGTTACCTTGTTTGAATGACCCTGGAAAGGGAGAAGGTGGTAATGACGTAGCTTTAGCGGAGGCTTTGCCTGGATGTATCCTCATACTCAGCAATGGACAATTCATTTCCAAAGTGGTCCCTCTGAGATATGGAACACTGCAGCTTTAATAGCCGTATCTAGATTCCCAACCAGATCTCCCTTTTTATCATAAATTATCCAAAAAGAAGCCACTCTAAATAATAAATTAAATATTACTTATAAAAAGTACGCCCCGGACCCACCCACCCATCCCCCAAACAAGCTGACAATTCACCAAGGTCAGAATTGTCAGGTTTACCCTACAATAATAAAAAACAGCCTTTCTCCTCCTCTCCAACATTCCTTTCTTGCTTCTGAAGATAACACGTTCAGCACACAGTGAGATCCCTTGGCCCATGCATCTGTGACATTTTGCAGAGTTTAGCTGTTGCTCTCCAGCCAACAAAAAAATTATAGGATGACATGTACAAAGGCTCTCTACTGAGAGCAGAAGAAATCCTTCAGAGAGTGCAGCCAGAAGTCGCCAAGTGAACGTTACCCAACAGCAGCAGTGCGGAGCCCAGAAGCAATATTTATTCGTTGATAAGGGCATGGTATTGGTCTCTTCTGCAACCTCACTGACCAGGAAAATACTCAGGCATTTGTTTTCATCATTACCTTTTGGAAGCAGGTATTTGGATAGCAAAGTACACTGAGGCACGGGAATGCGTATTTTTCATTGGAATGGAATATCACAAAATATCTATGACTTTCTAGATCATATCTATGATTTTCTAGATGATATCTATGATTTTCTAGACTTTCTAGTGTAATTTAAAACAGTGGAATCCTCTGAAAAGCTCTTCTGTGCAATATTTAAGTGATTTCTGAAAGTCGCTAGAGAGAGAGACACCATGAGTATAATGTTGCTTTGAAAGCAGTTTTAAAAAGAGAGAGATGGCAGATGTGAGTGTGTGTGCCTGGTTCTGAAGCTCTACTGGGTTACGGGCTCTGTCTCATGTACATGGTTATGGACTGGCAAGGGATGCTGGCCTCTGGCCTTCAGGACAGTCAGCAATTGTATGAAATCAACGAGTTGGTTGAGGGAGGGAAAGCCACCTTGTTTCACACCTATTTGAAAATTCAGATGATTTTGTTTTTTCTAAGCACACATAAAACTAGGGAATTTTTTCTATTTGTCTCTCTCTTACGGACTAGAGATGGAAATTGTAAAACCACAACAAGTCTGGGTCTGGGATACAATTTCATCTGAAATGGTAAGGTGATTTCTTTAGAGGTGACATTTTTGTTGTTGTTGGAGTTACAGTCCAGCTGCCATTTTTGAAACCCTCTATTAAATTTGGAGAAGATTTTAGATGTTTCTCTAAAGTCAACAGATGTATCAAAGGGGTGGATAAGAATGAGCAACCATCTCCAAACACAGACTATGAAATATTTCCAGAAAAGCCTGTACTTAGAGGTTCTTTATTGGAAAAGCTGTGAGTACCAAACTTTAAAGTCTCCAAATATTGATGGGGATGGCACACAAATGCTGGGTCACTTTCCTTTTGTAGGTCCTACTGAGGCAGAGGACCAAACATAGAGGTCATTTCAAGCACCCCTCATTTTGAAGAGAACAATGTTATATCCAATCCCTCATGGGAACTTTAATAAATTCACCTCTTATATCCCTCGCTTGACCTGTTTCTCTGTTGTTTTTTTTTTCTTTTTCCAGATTGTTCAATTGAGTGTGATTTTATAATACCCAAACGTGAAGTTCCATTGTTTACATATTCTAGAAGCTTATAGCACTATTCTACAAAGAGGTAGCTATGACTTTTTTTTTTTAACAATATGAATCAGTAAGAAATATTTAACTTTTGGCTAAAGCATCCTCCAAATATGCCCTATGCATTTTGAGCTGTCTGCATTTTTGCGAGTTTAACAAATGCAGAAATTTCTAGAGGAAAGAAAAATAGCTTTCTCATCAGTATGAAATACAAAAGAAAAATACCAAACTTTTTCAAGAGGAGGCTCTTGCCTGACAGTTCAGCCCAGTGCAGGGGAGGCCTGAGCATACCCTGCCAAGTTTTATTTTCTTCTTTTTCAGGGAGAAATGAGTCCTGGTGGCAGAGCTGCTGGTTGGCTGTCAAGCTTCGCCCTATGGGAGTCAGAGAGATTTATGAGCTTAAAGAGCCCTGTGTGTTATAAACTAGACTTGGAGTAGGAACGAAATAGAGGCTATCTTGTAGTCTTCACAGATTGCTTCTTGTCAAGAAATCAGAAGACTGGGAAATTAAAAAGTCACCTAAAACTTGAGCAGGCGGTTATATACATATGTGAACTCTGAGAGAGTGGGGAACAGAGCTTTACAAAAGTTGTGGCAAAGTCATTGCATATTAAAATAATTGGGTAAAGCATACAAGAGTCTCTTGAGAGAATTTAAATGGATTCTACTATATCTTTGAGGCATGAAGGAAAGACTTATTAGCATTACCAATTACTAAAATAAACCATTGTATTTCTTTAATGAAGAAAGTTCCAAGAGCATGCACCAGAAATGTACCTTTTGCTGAAAACAAATAATGCGTATTTTCATGTAGTTTTAAAAATTTTTATTTGTTAAGTTCAGTGACTTTGACTAGAGTCATCGAGGATTTTGTGAAGAATGCTAGTTCTCTTGATTGTCCAGATGCAGATTATAGATTGAAGATGTGACTCAATCTGAAATTTGAGATTTGTAGCCCATTCCAAACAGAGCACTCAGGATGACATTCCTTGGATAACAAATACCATCAGAGAATGTTCCTTGTTTATTAGTATTAGAAATGGGGGGGCATTCTAGGACCTCAAGAGGATAAAGCTAGCCTAATGAACATTTTCTGAAGTCATGAATTATTTCTGCAAGTTTCAGCATTATATTAGGAAATGCCTTGTTCCTGGTCAGTGGAAGGTTGTCTACCTAAGTGCCCAGATTTTGAAGAAGAGTAATCTGCCCCATAGAATAACGTCACATAGCTCTTCAGAAGAACTTCAAGAAAATCTTAGTAAATTGAATAAGCACTCTGTCGAAGGAACAATTTCATAAATGGACCAGACTTTCTAATGAACCATTTGAACAAGCCCTCTCTTTGACATCAGATTTCCTTCCTGACATAAAACTGTAAAAAAATAATCTGAATTATTACTTCTGTTACAGTGCCATTTTGCTCAAAATATTTTATTCAGGGATTCATATATAATTACCCACCTAATAAAAGGAGCTATTAGGTTGTAAAGATCCTATCCCTTCCATGCTCTTTTAAAATTATGACCTACTCAAGCTTGAAATCAAAGACAGAGCTGAAAGGAATAATTCAGCTGAAACTCTCTTATTGGGTTTTCAAGTCGCCTAACTGATAAATATGCAAACTAGCTCCCTTTTGGCAATTCAGCTGCATAAACAGGGATTAACTCCAAATGCAGCTGGAAATTCAGAAACTAAAAGGGTGCACACAAAATGTTCTTAATTTCACCTAGTCCCAAGCTGTAGATAAACATGGCGTTATAAAGTTTAAAATTCTAGTTCACAATGAAGATGCAGCTCTGGGAAGCATCCACTGGATTTATAATGTGTCAGAAGTGTCAAGTGGCACCTTCCCTTTTGCTCTCTCTGACTCTGGGCAGGCATAGTGTAGAAGGTTCCCTTGACAACAGGGCCTGGTGGCTGCCAATGACCAACACTGTCCCTTCTAAGTCAGTGAGGAGCCTGTTGGCAGAAGTGACATCACCCAAGAGCAGGTACTGTTTGAAACTGCCTTCCATTTTCCTTCCCTTCCTCAGGGCCTGTTCTCAGGGAGTATGCCATTTCCACAGAGGGTGACAGGGATGTTGGTCAGGAGGCCAAGTGATGTGTGGAACTGGCCACCTCGCCCAAGGCTGGCTGCCAAGGAGGACTCAGGGAGGGACTCAGGGGGTGGGGGGAGCTCTTCCGGCCAGACTTCTGAGGAAGATGGCCATGGTGAAGCTTATCATCACAGTGTGATATGGCACAAAAGCCACCCAAATTGAAAAGTGTCCTATTACAAGCTTAAGCACGTAATTACCGTGTGTCTGAGAAGATTGCATATTGTATCTTCTTTCAGGAAACAGACTGCTGCTGGCAGGATGCCCCTAGTTGCAGATTTTTATGTTCCTGTTCTCCAGACATAAATATTAACCAAGGGTGGATTTATAAATACTTGCTAAAATGGGTGAATTTTACAGCCACTGGCTAATATCCACCACTTGTGCAAGGTGAGTGTCTGAGTTACAAAACATTAGCATTCACTGCCTTTTGTTTACTTATTTACTTTTTGTGCTGTCAAGAGAACATCCAACCCTTTGGTGCTATGTAGCGAGAGAATTTCCGTGGGTGCTTCATACTTTGAAGTTGAAAACAAAATAATGAGCTTGCACTGATTTGCCATGGCATGGTTCGATAATGCACTTGCATTTTGTAAGACTAGACCTACTACAGAAAGGAAATGACAGGCCTTGATGAAGGAAAACCCAAACCTTAGTTATGACAGCGTGATCACTGCAGTGGCAACGACCCAGGACTAGACTAGCAGCTTCGGCTTTGACATTGCAGTGAGGATGTATCTTTGCTTTTGTGTAGGGACCCCATGGTAATCATTGTGAAATTCCTGATGCCTGTGGAAGAAGGGATGCTTATTCCTTCTGAACTGCTTCAGGATCTTCCATAACTGAGTGGTCCTGATGGTTGACCTGTACACTGGTTAAGAGTTCTTGGACACAGGTGTGCTGTTTATGGGTAATTGGTATGCTGCAAAGTTCCTGGAAAATACACCCCATCAACTGGGTAAGATGTATTAAAAGGCCGAGCCTGTGATGGCATTAAGTTGCTTCATCAGCCCTTCCAAGCTCGCCATTTGTTCACTCAAATCATCCTGTTCATACACCTGCAGAAAGAATGAGAACAAAGAATTAGGACAGGTGAACATCGATACCTCCTTTTACGAAGGCAGTGGCCACATCTAGTTGGTAGCACAGTGGCCCACAGCCATAGCAAGAGGCTGTGCTCAGAATATAATCAACCAGTGAAGATGCTGGTCGTGAAAGAGGTGGCAATAGGAGGAATGATTGCATCGTGTTTCACTAACTTCATCTCTGTGTTGAGGAAAAAAATTTAGAGTTAAAAAAAAAATCTCATTTCACATCAAGTTCTATGTGCAGTACTGTGTGGTCTTGGCTACTAAGTTAGGTGGCCTCTCTGATCCACAGCTCTTCGCAGCTATAAAATGATGATGATCACCTATTTCATAGTCTATTCTGAGCACTTTGTGGCCGTTTAGTGACTGTCCCAGTGACCAGCACACGGAGCAGGTTCATATGTTACTCTCCTTTTCCTTGCCCGTAGGTCCCCCAGCAGGATCTAAATAGAATGCTTATCACCGTGTCCCTTTTTTTCATCACACAAGGTAGGTACATTTTTGTGTGGGAGTTGGATGGGCTTTGTTTGCCTTGGCCAAAGAAAGATCTGAGCATTATGACTTTAGTTTGTGTGTGGAAACAAAATTCTTACTCCAAACCAGAGTTGCCTGTGTGCATGATCATAAAGGCAATCTTCTAGCACATTTGATTGGTGGGTATGACAAATAGGTTGAGGTTGAAGTCTTGGAAGTCTTAGTGAACATACCCTCTAGAACTCGTGGATTCACTGGGAGCCCCGAGAATCAGGTCATTAGTAATACTGGATCATCCGTTATCACAGAACAGATACCCACATTGTTGTCCTCAGGAATTCTGATGCGGTTAAGTATAAGATGGTGAGAATCTCTCTCTCTCTCTCTTTTTTCCCCCATTCTTTCTCTTTTTAAAGCTTCCCAAGTAATTCTGATGGCTAGCCAGTGGGGGAAATAAGGCTGATTCCAATCAAGGGAAATTGATTGGAATCCCAGTTCTTTCATATGCTTGCTCTTTTTGAGTCTGTCTCCTTATGGGTCAAATGGGAATAACAAGCTTGCCTCATTGTGTAGCTGGGATCAGTCGGTGTTGGGGGGTGTTACCTGCTCAATAAATGTTAGTTTTTCTTTTCTTTTCTCAACACACCTTTATTTTGACTAATACAGATCTGTCCTACTTGATTAAGCTATTGAAACAATGAGGCCTGAGTCATCATTTCTAGCTCTGTGTAGGATAGAAAGCATTACTCACTTGGTCAGAATGTGTATCTAATCCTGCCAAATAAATACCACTGATCCCCAGAGCACACCACTGGAGATTATATGAGGGATGGGCACTAACTCACTCTAGCCACCAAGGAAACAGCTCAGAATGCATGATATTAAATATGTTGAAAATGGTACCTTCTTTTGAAATCTCAGCATATCAGTGAATGGTCATATACCACATAATCTCCAGAGCTTAATGGGGATGGAAAAGTAGCCAATTTGGCTCAAAAGACTGGTCTACATATGAAGGGAGAGGTTGAAGGGAAGTGATCAGTTGGTAACTCATTTCCTAACTTTTTTGGGTTGTTTTTCTTAAATTATCTAGCTATCATTGTCCAACACAGCAACCACTAGCATCATGCAGCTACTGGATTTCTGAAATGTGACTAGTCTGAATTGAAATGTGTTTTATATATATATATAAAATACACATCAGATTTGTACACTTAGTACAAAAATGTAAAATATCTTTTTGACAATTTTTTTATATTTATTTCATGTAAAATGATAACATTTTGGAAATAATGGGTTAGATGAAAGACAGTATTAAAACCTCATTTATTTTTACATCTTTTAACGTGGCTTCCAGGAAATTTAAAATTACACATATAGTTCACATTATATTTCTATAGGGCAGTGCTGATCTAGTTTATTTGCCCTATTTCTGTGTATCCTTTAATGTATAATCTTACTGCTTTTAATATTATAGCTTTTGTTGTCACTCTTTAGAACCAACCTTATATACAAACATGGGCCACGTGACATAATTCCTTATGAGATGAGATATATTACATAAATTTAGGAATTTGACTTCACTTGGGATATGGCCAGCAACGTTGAAACTAAACAAATATTGTACTAACTAGCCAAATCCTAACAAAGTAGTACAATAGGTTCCTATAAATTTTAATCTTTTTGAAGTATACAAAAGGTATATTAATCATATAATGTACTTTTGCCAAACATTCACGTACATACACATATCCATTTTCCCTGGTTTCTAGGTCCTTAAAATATCTTATTGCTTGCAGTACCGAAAACAATAAAGGCAAGAAAAAATTTATTGTCATTCAAATGAGATGATTCTAACTTGTTTTTCTCATCTTTTTTTCCTCCCCTTCCAGTGTGATTTTTCAAGGTATATGATATAATAGTTCCTTTTTCTCCTTTTAAATGCTCTCTCTTGAATTATATTCAGAAACACTCGAGAGTTTTCTAAATCTCTGCCTTTAGGCAACATCTTTTCAAATCTCTTTTATAATGCATTTTTGGGAGAATTGTTTTGCTTTCTCAAAATTTAGATTTTTTTTTGTCTCCATTGATTATCTTTCTGAATTTTCAAATTTGATCACATTTTAACTTTTTCCTCTAGTTGGCAAATGTTTTCTCTCAAATAACTAGATTTTCTCTTCTTATTTTCTAAATGTGTCTGTTCCTTCTTTTTTTCTTCTTAAACTCCTTCCTTCATTTCTTCATTTTGTATTTTCTTCTTGTCAACTTAATATTTCTAGGCTACTGTATGATTTTAGAAGTGACACGTCTGATAACTTCAGACAAGTTTTCGGAGTATAGCTTTTTGTTATTATTTTGTTTTGTTTTAAAGAATCATCACATATGTAGTCAAATGCCAAGGTATTTCAACCCATTTTTAAAGAAATACATATATACATCTCTAGATGCATAGCCTTATAAAGTCACACATTCTTTAGTCATCTGCTTGATTTTCAAGATTGCTTTTTAAGTATAGCAGTCAGTACTGCTTCACCTGACAGCACAAATTTCAAGGATGGCCTTACACTGGCTGGATCCTCTGCTGCTTTGTGGCTCTCCTCGGATACTTCTGGGGCTGTTGGCACAGATACAGGAAGCAAAGGAGATCTTGCCTTTCCAGCCAACCCAAGAGAGGCTGTCTTAACATGAGTCTTGGGGAGAGTAGGCCCTGAAATAGAAAACACAGAGTGAGAAAAGTAATATATAAAACATTCTGGGGAACAATCTCGTAAGCATGGAAGCCAACTCCAGTGGGTTGGCATTGATTTTAGGTTATTGTTCATTCTGTAGTAGAGAGATGAATGGACTCCTCTTATTTCTACTGAATGGAAGACAAATTCTTTGGTTAAAATTAGAAAGTTAGGAAACAAAAGATGTTAGCGAGGATGAGGACAAGGTGAACCCTCCTACACTGTTGGTGGGAATGCAAGCTGGTACAGCCACTCTGGAAAACAGTATGAAGGTTCCTCAAAAAGTTGAAAATAGAGCTACCCTATGACCCAGCAATCGCACTGCTGGGTATTTACCCTAAAGATACAAATGTTGTGATCCAAAGGGGCACTTGCACCCGAATGTTTATGGCAGCAATGTCCACAATAGCCAAACTATGGAAAGAACCTAGATGTCCATCAACAGATGAATGGATAAAGAAGATGTGGTGTATGTATATACAATGGAATACTATGCAGCCATCAAGAGAAACAAAATCTTGCCATTTGCAATGACATGAATGGAACTGGAGGGTATTATGCTAAGCGAAATAAGTCAATCAGAGAGAGACAATTATCACATGATCTCTCTGATATGAAGAATTTGAGAGGCAGGGTGGGAGGTTATGGGGGGGTGGGGGAGAGAAATGAAACAACATGGGATGAGGAAGGAGAAAAACCATAAGAGACTCCTAAACTCACAAACAAACTGGGGGTGGCTGGGAGGCGGGGGGGTAGGGATGGGGTGGCTGGGGTGTGGACATTGGGGAGGGTATGTGCTATGGTAAGTGTTCTGAAATGTGTAAGCCTGATGATTCACAGACATGTACCCTGGGGCAAATAATACATTATATGTTAATAAAAAAAATAAATTAAAAAAAAAGGAAGACAAATTCTGATGAGGCCTCTCCAGATGAAGCTCCACTAGTCATATGTAATTTCAAGTGGATTCCAAATCACACTGTGAAAGGTCGCCTGGGACCTCCGGACTGTTCATTACACCCTACAAAGTGTCAGTGGAACTCATTTGGTGCCAGTCCCAGCTTTGGGCCAAAAAGCCCTGTGCTAGATTGCCTAAATTAAGCCTGCATTGTTTAACAGGAATATTTGTGCCATTAAAAGAGATGGTCACTCTTGATATATAAATGACTATTAGATGTTATAGTGAAATAAAGTCCTACTGGCTAAACTCATAGAATCTCATTACTAATTCTCTTTTGGGAAAAAAAAAGATACTATTCTATTGTGATCAGTATAGCTTCTCTCAATGAAATAAAATCATATGTGGGATTGCTGAGTTTCTACTAGATGACATTTCTGTCTATTAGAAACAATGGCTACATTTTCTTTTTGGGTCTGAAATTTGCTTATAAATTCTGGTTAGCTTATAGCAGTAACATAATTTGTCCTTGTAGCCTAAAATAAAGGTTTTATGAAGGCTTACTGAATCAGCTAGTATACCTCACATACCTAAGGACCTTGTCATCCTTAGTTTTGTAACCAAACCCCAGCACAGAGGGTATTGAATTAAATCATGGAAAGAAGTTTGCCTGAGTTCTTTTTTTATCATCAACAATAACATTTGAGTTCTAATGATCCCAGTGGTCTATTAACATATATTTTGAGGAAAATGTTTTGTTTTGATCATACTTTTATAAATTTAATTCTAATTAATAAAATCCAAAGGTTATTTTACAATCAAAGAAATTTGTGGTCATTTGTTTATTGGGAAGAAATAATGCAAACAGTCTAAGAGGCCTGCAATTGGGTACATGCTAGGCAAAATAATGATAAATCATAACATAGCACCTTTTCTCATACTTTCATATTTATTTGGCCTAGCATGAATTCCTTTATACTTGTATTCTTTCACTCTTAAACTTCAGGGATCAAAAGTTTGCAGTTGGAGTGATTTATCACTAGAGGGTGATCTTAAGTTTTTAGTAGCTCAGATGAAAAGAAGTACAGAAACAGGAGGAATGTGACTTGTTTCTTTAAGAGAGGAAATAATGTTTACTGAGTGTCTACCAAGCTCCAGACCTATGGTAAGTACTTTAGGTCATTTTAGCCCTAAAAACATAGTGGGGAAGAATGTGGGATTTATCAGTCCAGTCTACATTCAGATCCTGGAAAGCTCAACTATGTACTAGCCATGCAATCCCTTGGTCAACTGACTTAACTTCTCTTAGCCTGTTTCTTCATCTGTAAAATGGAAATGATAATTTGTGAGGATTAAATAAGAATATGTAATTAAATGGGCTGATACCTATAATTTGTTCAAAGAGGTCAAGCTATTAATAGTATTTAATTGACAAAACATTATGTGAATTTTCAGTTCACATATGAGGATGTTAAAGTGGAGAGAAGAAATGAAGTAACTTACCCAAGCTCACACATGTAGGAAAAGGCAGGCAGTTTGTACCAAGATCTATCTAACTCCACTGAGCAAATTAAGGATTTATCATTAATATATTGATCTAGCTTATTCAATTTAAGTTAGCTTTTTGAAGAAGCAACGTAAAAGAACATGAAATCTAGTTCAAAGACTATACGTAACTTTAGGGTAGAAAGTATTTATTATATTGTTTTGTATTTTCTCATGGTTGAATTGGGTTTTAACAGAAAGGAGAAAACAACATTCTAATAAATTCCAGCATCGATTTAAACTTTTATTACAATGTTATTTAAATATATACAAGCATAACACATGGTCTAGCTTTTATAAATTTGTAATTCTTATACTATGCTATAAGACCAAAGCACATTTAATATTAAATAGCAGAGTCCTATAAAAATAGCACAATTGGAATTAACATCATTAGTTTAATATGATGGGTGAGTAGGTTTGGATAAAACAAAACAGCCATATAAATGGGTAGTGACTGCTATGGCACAAGTCATTTTGGGTTTGTCTTATGTGCTCAGTTTAAGACTAGCAATTTCCTCTGGTTGAATAAGAGGAAAACCTTCTTTCTCTGGAGAATGTAATGCCAGCTGGTCTCCACTGGATGTGAACAAACTCTTTGTATATTAAGTCTACCTCTATCATTTTCTCTTTAGCTTCTGACGAGAAATGCAGTGTTTCTGGAGTTAACTTAGTTCTAAACTCAAGTACAGAGGCAGAAACTAAAACCCCTGGCAAAGTGATGCTATAAAATGGCTCTCCAGATGCTCCAATATGTGTAATTCACATTAATATTATAGATAATCACTTAATTGAAAGCACAAAGTTTAAAGAGGAATTTTCATAGAGGACTGGTGAAACTTGAGAATCTACTGAACCCCTAACTTTGAATTCCATTTCCTCAATTATGCTTTTTTTCTCCTTCTAGAATCTTCCCCATGTTCTGCTTAAACCTGAGTTAAGCTTCATTGCCATAGAAAGCTGCTTCTCCTAGAACATTCCATGAGCCACCTCTTCCTTCCCTATATTTAATTGAGTAGGTGCATTTTAAAAATGAACGCAGACTTCTGTACGTATCTTTTATGTTTTTATTTTTGCTATAATTTTGACCTAGGTGCTCTTAATTATGAAGTCTATTTTATTTTAAAATTTTTTAGCTTAAAAATTTTTATTTTATATATATATTTTAAAGATTTATATATTTATTTTAGAAAGAGAGAGTGAGCACGAGAGGGAGGGGCAGAGGGAGAGGGATAGAGAATCTCAAGCAAACTCTGCACCGACTTCAGAACCCTTCATGGGCTCCATCTCATGACCCTGAGATCATAACCTGAGCTGAAACTAAGAGGTAGACACTTAGCAGATTGTGCCACTAAGACTTCCCCTAGCTTTAAAATTTTTAATAAACTAAACTATATCTGAAAAATTGACAATTTAACTCTTATGCAGTGTGTATCTAATGCATATTATAAATCAATTCACTTTAACATAGATATCTACAAAGAGACACTACACTAGGAGAAGTCAGTGATGAAGGCTGGGCTTTTATGTAGGAAATTCAAACAAGCTGGGCCTGTTTTATACCAGGAAATAATACAAAAATAAAGAGTATTTTAGAGTGTTCTGTAAAATTCCGTACTATTTATTCGACTACCTTTTTTGTAGTTTTGCATGTGGAAAAATTACAGTTCTCTCTATAAAAGTACATTTTAATGGTGTATTTTCTATACTGGATCCTAAACACTTGGGCAGAGCCACAGTGTATTATACTGTATCTAAAATACTTATAGTATTACAGTACGAAGCAAGTATGCCTAGAGAGTACCATAACTCAGACCTATTAGAAAGAAGATCATTATAATTGATTTTCTCTAGTGTCCAGGCAACACTTTTACATTCGGAACCTGCTGAGTGTTGAACAATATACAAGACACTGCATTTTACAAAAGGAACTAAAGACATTGTCTTGGCTTCAAAGACCACATAGAGTGTTTAAACCTCAAGTGACTGCCTTTTCTCAAGTAATATTCACAGATTCAAAGAAATTCAGAACGCTGTCCCCTCAAGGGCTCTTGGAGTTCACCTAGTGACCTTCCCTTTATTTTGCTGAATAGAACACTAAGGTCCCTGGAGATCAAAGGATCAAGGTCAAATTAATTTCAGTAAAATTCCAGTATGGGGAAGAATCTGAACAGTTTTTAGAGTTCATTATTAGCAGAGTTTGTCCGAGGTACTTTATGGCCTTAAATATTTTTCTTTCCTTTTTCTGGATGAGGAATTAAGAAAAGACTATGAGGGACATTTCCCAGGAGAGTTACCAAAAGCCAAAAAGATAACTTTGGTTTCAAAACTGCCCTTTAGTAAAGGGAAACGGATGTTGTAAAACAAAGACTTTTATGAAAACATGCTCTATTCAAAAGCTGATGCCCATGCTCTTGGGTGGGCATTTACTCTGTTCTTATTCTATGTTTGCATTTGGGTAGATTTCAGCCTTTTCTACTCCAAACCACCAATGTTTCAAGCCTGGACACTGGCGAACATTGGGTCCTTACAAGCTCCCCATGCTGAGCTTCTCTCTTTACTTATGTACTTGTAGTTCACCACATGTTAGTGGCTCCTGTCTGGATTTTCTAGTCTGCATCCCTACCTTCCCACAGGACCGTAAGTCATGACTTGAATCCTTCATCTTGTGCTGGAGACCCTACCAGTGTCTTGCCCCTGTAGTTAAATTTTGGATCCAGGGCGCCTGGGTAGCTCAGTTGGTTAAGTGGTTGCCTTCGGCTCAGGTCATGATCCCAGGGTCCTGGGATCTAGCCCCACATGGGGCTCCGTTCTCCCTCTCCCTCTGCCTGCCTCTCTGCCTACTTGTGCTCTCTCTCTCTGTCAAATAAATAAATAAAATCTTAAAAAAAATTCTGAATCCATTTTCTACACCATTCAAATCAAGCAAACATCTTTATATAAAATCCCCCGTCTCATGGCATGAGGTATGCTCAAGTGAGAAAGCAGGGTAGTCATTTAGCCTCGTATTAGAAAGTGGCAGCCGGCAGCTCAGTCCAATCTGAAGAGGACACTGGGACCGTCTTGCTGCCTCTCACCTACTGTTGAACTGTGACTGCTGGGGCACCATTTATTTTGAGTCCATTCCTTCAGAGTGAACCTTCCTAGATTTCAGTAACAGGGTGGGGTTTGTTATTGCCACATTTCCTCCGCTGCTATTTGGTCTTTTCTACACTGTCCTCAGAAACCAGTTGAAAAAACCAGCTTTGCCCTGGTACCCCTTTTCTCTGTGTACTCATTCCTCATCACGGGCCGCCGTAAGGCATGGTAGCCTTTGTTGTGCCCAGTGGTGTTCGACACACTGAAAGAGAACCACTCTCTTTGACACACTGAAAGGGAACCGTTAGTTCCCAAAGAACTAATGGAAACAGTAAGAATTAGAAAGGGGATTAAACTTCTGTTCTTCAAGGTTGAGCAATGATAGAGCTTTTGCGAGTTTTTCCTATTCTTTGTGGATCTAGGGAGTAACCAACAGAGAAATCTTCGTATTTATTTCTTTGCTTCGGAGAACTGAATTTATGTTGATAATTGGTCTAAACACAAAAAAATTTCAACAAGTTTTATCAGAGAGTAAGAATAAGAAACTTCTATGAGTTTAATCAGAGCAATATATCAAAGCAAAAGCAAATGAAAGACAAAAGTTGAAAGAATTCTTTTCATGGCTTTCAGCCACTAATTTAATATAATCTTAACCTGGCAGTCAAGATCCTCTGGGATCACTCCGGAATATGAAGAACAACTTTCAGACATGAACAAGAACACCGTGTCACTTTTAGAGAGGATGTGAGCAAAGCTGACGGCAGCAAGTGAGTCAGTGAAAAGATGGTCGGCGCCAGGCCTCTGAACAATTGTCTTGCGCAGACAGGCCTTTGAGAGTGGAGGGGTTGACCAAGCTGGTCTTCATGACAAAAGGTTTGTGATTTCCTGTATGGTTTACTTTTTTTTTTTCCATGATAGTAAAATATATATAACCTACACAATAAATTCCAAGCACAGAGTGTGTGTTCAAATAAATACTAAATATTGAGGAAGGGTCCTAACTGGGGACTTCAGAGACCCAGTCATGAAGCTTTGTAACTGGCTCATCAGCCAAAAGAGAATCAAAGATTCAATTCCTTCCTTCCTTCCTTCCTTCCTTCCTTCCTTCCTTCCTTCCTTCCTTCCTTCCTTCCTTCCTTCAAGATTTTATTTATTTATTTGGCAGAGGGAGAGAGATCACAAGTAGGCAGAGAGGCAGGGGGAAACAGGCTCCCTGCTGAGCAGAGAGCCCCATGTGGGGCTCGATCCCAGGATCCTGAGATCATGACCTGAGCCAAAGGCAGAGGCTTTAACCCGCTGAGCCACTCACGTGCCCCTGGGTCTCAATTTCTTAATAGCGATAAAGGTCAAATAATCTTTAAGCTATTAACTATAACATTATACAAGGAAGAAGAATACAGCTACTCAACCCATACTGAACTTTTACATGTGGATTTCTTTGCTCTCCTTAAGCTTCAGGAAGCACTAGTTAATCCATGGTTTAAAAAAAAAAAATCAAAAGAAATCTCCAGCCAATAAATCCTTAAAATCCAATTACAGTAACTTATGAGTTAAACTGGTACTTTCTAAAAAAAAAAAAAAAAGTTCTATCATTTTTCTCTTCAAGTTAATAATAAAAAACATAACAATTATGGTCTGCTTTTTTATTTCAAACTAACAATAGACAGCTCAACTAAAAATAGGCAGTGTTAAATTACATCAAGTTTACATTATCCATGATTAATTGAAAAATTTAAATTTACAAATGCTCCATCTGAAACCACTATAGATTTTCCCCTACCCAGGGTGCACGTTGAAGAAGTGTTTCAGGTGACCCTTGGGTAGAACACATGATGTCGATATGCTAAATAAATGGGTCTACACTGGTATACAACTAATTAAGTGAGCACTGCTTTGGTTTTAATGTTACTCCCCTCAGCAGGACCCACTGAGGGGAGAAAATACAAATGAAGCTGAAAATCTGAGATGGCCCAGCCGTGTGCATCAGGTGTGGATAAGCAGCCTCAGCAGGAATTGACTGTTTTAAGTTTTATTTTCACAGTACAGTTATTAAACATTTCATTTGCTCATTAGGTACATAATGTATGACTGCCAGGTGCAAACTCCTGCTAGCATCTCTCGGCAGCGGGTTCTCCCAAGTAAAATGATTCTTGGTGAGAAATGCGGGCATAGGCTGCAGCGGGAATGGAGTGAACGGAGTCCCGCGGGTCAAATCAGTGGCCAGTGGGTTAGCATGATTGTGATTTCAATATTAATTTTCCCATCCTTGCCTACTTTTTCTTATTTCCTAACTCATTTTCTACTTCATCACCCTCAAGAATACGGATAAAATGGATAGTTTTGAAGAGGCCTGGGTTCACATCGCCCTTTGGTCTCTGACCCATTCTGACAAATGAAATGGCCTCTCTTGGTCTAGTTTCTATGTGAACCATAATATCGCTCTCACATGTATTTACTATTAAATAACAGCTCTGTACAGGCTCAGGATGTCTGGCGGAAAATGGAAGTATATAGCTGTACTCGCGTCTCACACACAAGAAGCTTTTGAGGCTCTGGAAAAATAAGAAACATGTACATGGGGAATGTGTTACATTCTCTACCTTTTCATGCTGACAATATATGGAACAAAAAGGGTGGGGCTGTATTTACCTAAATACAACGGCCTCAGGCAGTCCTCATGGGTGATTGAATTTCAAGTACGTAAGCTTTGGCATCAGGTTTTTTTTTTAAGATTTTATTTATTTGACAGAGAGAAACGCAGCAAGAGAGGGAACACAAGCAGAGGGAATCATAGCGGGAGAAGCAGGCTTCCCGCCGAGCAGGGAGCCCGATGTGGGGCTCAATCCTAGGACCCTGGGATCATGACTTGAGCCAAAGGCAGACGCTTAATGACTGAGCCACCCAGGCGCCCCTTTGGCATTAATCTTAAAGCATTTAGTTTACGATGTGTATTCTATTTTAAAGGTGAGGAACATATCTCAGTGTCACTTCTGGGGATAGAAGCTTTGTGTTCTTTGCCTAACCTTCCCTCCTCTCTTCAAAGATAAGAGAAACACTGAGGTTGTGTTGATGAGGTGACCAACTGGGTTGCAGACATGAGGTCAATATTGTCCCAGATGGCTTTGAATGCATAAAAATCCTGTATACAGGGGAGGTGTTTATTTTGCATTTATAAGGGGTAAGGGAGGGCCTTACGGAAGGATTCAAAGGGGGTTAAGTTTGATAAATAGTCATTCTATAATGTTTATGTTGGGAAATAATGACTAAGAAAAGGATGAACAAAAAGCCCTCAAGGACAAAAACATTGTCCAATGTGTCTTTTTGTCCTTCGGATTGTCTAACATGTCTTTTTGTCTTTAGGACCTATGTCAGTGCCTAATTCATACAGAGTAGAGCTGACATCATATTTGTGGAATTTGTTCCGGGAAATAAGACTACAACAAGCAGAGGAGGCCACAGAGATTCTGCACTCATGATCCTGCTTGTTTCAGCTGCCTCTTGATTTAGGTACGTTCTGGATAAGAAAGGTTTCGGGAAAATCAGGAATGATTTTGAGACACGAATTCATCAGATCACTTTTAGGTCTCCTTCTTTCTTTGGATGTTTTTCTGAGGTTCCTGGACCATGTATTAACAAAACAAAAACTACAAAATCAAAACTAAGCACCTGCTTATTGGCAGCTCCTACAGCCCAAGTTAATAGGTCCACGGTGACTTCCTATGTCATTCTTCATATGATGTCAAAGTCAAGAGGCCTCTCAGTTAATTTCATGGATATTCCAGATCATTTTCAGATAATTTGTTATTAAAGGGACATTTGTGTCCTCCTCCCAAATCGAAAATTTTTTTCTTTTTCTAGTCTATTTGAGTTCTTTATACATCAATTCATTGATTCAGATGTTTTGTGCCCATAGGAGGAAACCTGCCAATTCTATTTTTCACCAAAACTAGGCTCAAAAACCCTTCTTGTATTATCTCAGTTTTGCTGATATTCTAGTGATCAAACTTCAGAGGAACTACATTTTGAATTCATAAAGACAAGTGCCACAGCATAAAGTTTCCATATCATTCCATGAAAACCTTAGAAAAATGCATAAACAATGCAGAAATCCAGATATTAGTCTCACATAACTTCTATAATTATGTACTCTGTGCAGAATATCATCATTCCCAGATTCATCCACATTATTACACGAAGTTTGCATTCATGGTATATTTCATATGATGTATAAGTATAATGATTCTTACCTTCCAAAAATCAATTATTTTGTCAATATTGGAAATGTTTCCCTTTATAAAGACAATTATCCAAAGAGCATTCTGTTTTTCTAGTGTAATTTTGATTATTTAGACCCAGACCCAGGATATTTCTTAATATCCTGATATACTTGATTTTTAAAATTTGGTTTTGTTTTTTAATAGAAGTCATCAAACCTTTATTTGTCTCTCTCTGTCTTTTACATACACACACACACACACACACACACACACACACACACACACGGATATTAAGACACAATGGTCAGAAATATACCTTTCAGATTACATTCTGGTGTTAGTACATTATCATAACCTAATCTCTTTGAACTTTTACAAGTATACTTCTCAGACTGAACAAAGCACAACATGAATGGTATTCATGGCACAAGAATCTTTTAAAAACTCAGAGTAATTTACTTAGTTAATGAGGTGGTCATATATGTCAATGATCACATAATTTAAAAATATTTTCAACTGTAAGTTAAACACCATCACCACTTCCATCCCAAAGAATATGTGTGCCATTGAGGAAAGTAGCTTAAGTAAGCATTTTCATTTTCTCCATTGAGGGGCCAACTTCTTTTCTGTATTTTGCTGCCATACTTTTAGGGGTTGTCTACACTTGCACATTACCTATTTATTTATTCACCACGCCTCTCTCAGACACCTAGCTTTTGACCTCACCAATCTATATAAATGTCAGATATAAAGGTCATAAATACTATCATAATTTTTCAACCTAATGGGTATCTACCTTATAAATCTCTCTGTAGGATTTGTTAGCATTATGTTTTCTCAGTTCTAGGATTCCCAGCAATATTATTATAGTTTTTATTTTTTCTCTTAAAATTATACAACTAAATCAATGGAATACTCCAAAGGCAATGGCATCTTTATATACTTGCTGAGGTATTTAGGAGTAAAGTGAACTGATGTCTGCAATTTCCTTTGAAATGCATCAAAAATTAAGGTGGATGGATAGATAGATAAATATGAGGCAAAAATATAGAATCTAGGTGGTGGGTGTAGGGAAGTTCAATGTACAATTTTTCTGAGCATTTAATATTTTTGTAGTAAAATATTGGAAGGAAAAAACCCGCAACTTTGAATCAAGGAATTATTGTGTTTAAAACTGCCTTTTCCTTGAAATGCTCTCCCTTCTTGGCTTCTGAAAAATGATATCATTGTTCTACCTCTAGTACCTTTTTATTTAGTCCCTCATAAAATGTAGACTTACCTTATATTTCATTTTTCAGATTTCTTTCTTTTCCTACAAATTCTTTCTCTGGGAGTTGTCATCTATGCACCCTGTGCTAAAGCTCTCACCTCTCTGAGAATGATTTTCTAATCTACTCTTCAGTTATGATTCCCTCTTGAATTCCCCCCACTTCCCCACACCCACTGTCTAGCTCCATTGAGCTAGAGTGCTTCTTCAGGCTCAACAAACTCCACTCTCTCCAACTCTCCCTTTCCTCTCATGGAGTACATTCTCAGCTCACTCCCCTCTTTCTGTTTGTTTATAACTGTGTTCCTCAAGACACAGGATTCAAACAACTGAGTCACCTTGGACCTCACTTTCTCCCTCATTCTTCATAGCCAATTATTCACTCAATTGCCTGTTTCTTGTTTTGGAAGATAAGTCCTGCAGCTGTCTCGTCCGTCAGTTCTCACTTCCATCAATCTACATCACACACTTTCCATCCTCATCTTAGTTTGCGATTTGATTCTCCTAAGTCACTCACCTACCTTTTCCTAGCTTATTATCTCGTGATTACTCTAGGATTACTCTCTGACAAAAGAGTGTTACCTGTAGACTCTGAAAACATGTTGTACTTTCTCATCCCTGGCATTTTCCTCACTCCGGTCCTTCCTGGTACGCTTTTGTGATTCTCTAGCAATCAAGGAAAGAATACTGCCATCATGCAGAACTAGCCATACATTCTGTCCCTGCACTTTAGTAACTGTGACCTTGGAGATGTTATTTGACCCTATACTCTGTGTCCATTGCATATAAAATGACATGGTCTGCTCTGCAGAGATGGTGTGGAATTTACAGACAAGATATGTGTAGAATGGCATTCTTCATAATCCTTATTTAGAGCTATCATAGGATCACCAACTGATAAACATTTTTTTTTTTTACAAAATGATTTGTATTTTACCCTGAGCTATCCAGAAATGCAATGTCCTGAGAATAGTCTATTCCCCCCAAAGATACTGTTGATTGAAATTTTATTCTTTATTTGCAGTGGAACCAAATGCCAATGAAAAATTCTGACTCATCCTTGTCATGCGGGGCCAGAAAGATCTCTTCAAGTCCATATATGGGAAATTATTTATAAGGAAAATATGTTGCTATGCAATGTTCCATAACTTTTCAATATTTGACATGTTCTGCAGCATGAAGTTTCTGAATATTTCATATCCATAAGATGATTGGAAGCTAGTTGTGAAAAATAGGCTATTGGATATCTTGTATTGGGCTAATAAATAAGCCCATAGTATCTCTGGGTTTTTGACATTTATATAGATATTTATTTTAGTCTTCCAATGAGAAATAAAACTTCCACTGGTTGGATGTGTTGGGCCAATTCAAGTATGAAAAATTTGTAATCAATACATATTTGGAAAGGAAAATGAAAAAAAAGAAAATGAAAACTAATGCAAATGTAAATAATACATGGAGAAAACAGAAATAAACAAAGTCCATTTTTTTTTTCCTTTTCTTCTTGTGAATGTATCTGGAGTTTTATGTCAGGGAATAGTGTTAGGATACCTCTGGAAAAAATAATCTCTCTATAGATAATATACTTACAGGTTAAGGGAGATAAAATATATGTGGAGTGTTTATTTGTGACATTACTAATTACATAATCATTAGCCCTTTACATACATGTATTATTATATAGTTGTTCAGAAAAGCAGGCTTTGGTTTCAGAAAGTCCTAGGTTTAAATCTTGGCCCTGACATTTCGATATAATGTAACAATGAATTAATTATTTTATCTTCTCTGATCCCAAGATTCCTCATGAGTCACTACTTTCCTCTCTGTGTTTCTGTGAACATCAATATAAGATAGCAAATTCACAGTTAAGTATTTGCTAATGACAACTGTCGATAACAAAGTCTGCAAACAGATCACCGTGCTTAGGATCAGTTAATTTTTTTTTTTTTTAGTATCTTCTGGGACCCAGCACATATTAGGTTTTATTGTGATATTAAAGAATATTGAAAATTGGTGTCTATCATCATATTAAATGTTGGCTTGGGAAGATAAGCCATGTAAGTGTGAAATATTTCATTAGAATCATACTACATGTAGAATAAAGAGATAAAATTTAAGAATAGTTGCAGGAACTAACTAGGAAGGACTGTAAGCCCACTGGAGCTGGAGGAGGAGAGGGAGATGGAGCCTGAGCAGTGGACATGGCCCTGACTGGCACAGGTTTCAGAAACTGGACCCTGTACCATCTGTGTAACCCAGGAGCACAGGGAGAAAGGTAAATATGTGCAGAAAATTCTCAAACATTAAAAACATCAAAAAATCAAGGGGAAAAGTCTCTAAGCATTTTTCTCACGATTACTTCCCAATATTCTATCATCGTTCCTCTCTCTGAGCTGTGATTTCTCAAATTCAAATACTCAGGTACTGGTAGGTACTTGTATAGGACCTGTTACCACTTAAATTAAGAAGCTCTGATATGGGGGAGGGGGGCAACCAAACAACCTTTTAATGCAAAAGAAAGAAAAAGAAAGAGGCCCGTGGGGGGAGAGAGAGAAGAAGAAAGAGGGGGCACAGAGGGAGGGAGGAATACTAATTGCTCAAACATTTATTGGAGAAGCAGGTTCTTTTTCTTTAAAAACTCCCACTGACTCTTCCCTATTACCAAGCCTCCTCAAACATATATTTACTCCTTAGAATGATTTATTGCCCAATAAATGATTTATGATGATATTTTTCAGGATATCATATAATACAACCTAACTTCTTCACTACTCAAATAAACATTTCTTTTATTACTGCCCACTCTCCGTGATTTATATCACCACTGTGGATAGGTTCACTTACCTGATCACCACCCAAAAATTTTTAAAAATATTTTTTATAGATTTCATATGCTCGTTCACTGGGGTATGACACTGGATGGATCTGAAATTTTCATTGTACAATGAGTCATTGTTTGAGGAAATGTGTGTGTGAGCATTCAGTTGTGATGAAGCCCTTTCTATCACACATCAGAATACAGGATGCCATGGACAGGTTCTGATGACATCCTTAATGACAGTGCATCTCAGTTTCCCATAGAACCTCCCTTTCTGGAGAAAACTTATCACAGACGGTTATAAATCTTATCTATTAGTCTTCACTTAAATAACAACAAAAAAGACAGTTTCAGAAGTGGGATCCCTTTTAAGACACTAAAATATTAATTCAGTTCCTTCGTCGGGCATTGACAAATATACACTAAGGCCTCAGGTGTTTGCACAAGAAAATGAATGACTTAATTTTGCAGAATTTCATTTAGGCAGGGCCAAAGTGTTCAGCTCTTGGCCTTAGATTCCAGAAAGTTACTTCTTACTAAAGGCTTTTGGATTGGTCTAAAAAACAAAAACACAATGAAGCAAAACAGAAAACACTGTGTTGTTTCCATTGCACAACTGAGCCTAAATGCAGGATGATGACAAAGCGACAGGTTAAGTGGTCCTTAACTTGTTACAATGAACAGCTGGAGACTGACGAAAGCTGTAAATGCGCTCACTGGGAAAACGTGCATGTGCTCCCGCGCGCACACACACACACACACACACACACACACAGATGGGCGAATGCAGTTTCAAGGGAGTTACAAACCCTTGAGTTCTGCCGTGAACTGCAGGTGAAGGACATGTGGTATGTTCTGGGACCTCACTACTCGAAGTGTGATCTACAAAGTGGCAGTGTCGGCATTTTCTGGAATCCTCTTAGAAACACAGAATCTCAGGTTCTCCTTCAGAGCCACTGAGTCAGAGCCTGCGTCAATAAGATCTGCAAGTGATTTCCACGCATGTAAAGTTCAAGAAGTATAGCTTTAGTCATGTTCATGGAGAGTTTAGAATTAATTAATTCTAATTAAACAATTAATTAGAAAACAATTAGTTGTTCTAAACAATTAGAAGCAATTGAGGAAATGCAGTGTTTCTAAGAGAGAAAGTCAGGAACGTGACCACCAAATCTATATACTGTTCGGACATAAAGCCTTACAGGGTTTGAAGGAGGGGTTTTCATACCAATTGAGAGAAACAGATTTGGTCATTTAAAGGGGCTGGTAGGACCTTCTTGGCTGTTGGACGTATTTATAACTTGAGAGCAAGACCTATTCAGGCACCTGGGTGGCTCAGTGGGTTAAAGCCTCTGCCTTCGGTTCAGGTCATGATCTCAGGATCCTGGGATCGAGCCCCGCATCGGGCTCTCTGCTCAGTGGGGAGCCTGCTTCCCCCACTCTCTCTACCTGTCTCTCACCCTGCTTGTGATCTCTCTGTCAAATAAATAGAATCTTAAAAAAAAAAAAAAAGAAAGAAAAAAGACCTATTCAGCCAGAAGAGGCCAAGCTTCTCTCTAGACTCAGGAAACTCACATTTAGGCAGCTCTGAGAATCTTAAAAAAAAAAAGAAAAGAAAAGAAAAAAGACCTATTCGGCCGGAAGAGGCCAGGCTTCTCTCTAGACTCAGGAAACTCACATTTAGGCAGCTCTGAGCAGACACTCTGCTCTCCTCTGTTCACCATCCTTTGTACAAGGATGCAAGGGCTGACCTCTCTCTCTGGTATGTACACTGGTGGTGAAATATAACCTTCTGGAGTTAGATCTTGTTTCACCAGCCACTAAACCATTAGAGTTTACTTTAACGCCCCCTTTCCACATGATCCTACAGTTTCAGAATCTAAGGTGTTGCAGACTTCACCAGGCCCAATTTATAAAGCAATGTGGTCTCAGCTTATATCAAATCATCAGTCCCTGGATGCATGGCTCACATTTTTAACTGGTATAGTTCATTTTACATGAACAAACCCTTTCCAGACTAGATTTTACTTTCACCATTTATAACTGTGACACGTGAGAGCATAAAGAGGTTAAATGACTTATTTGCCACTAACCCAGCCAATGAGCAAGGAAACTGGGTCCTGGAGTTTTCTTATTTTCTTCCTGTAAATGCTCTTTTTAGTCCTATGTGGCTCCTGCCAGAGAAGAGACTGGGGAGATTGGGCTATACCCCTCATCACATGGCCCCACTGGGCTGCTCTTAGTCCTAAACTGGGGTAGGCATTGGATCAGATCCTATGCACAAAGCTGCCTATTTCAATGAACTAACTGAGGCACCATTCCAGAGAGTAGCTGAAAAGAGAACAAACGACTATAATTTTGCATGCAACACTGAATGAAACTCAAGGTTAAACGAGCCATTTCAACCTTGAAAGGTACACTAGGTCAACACATTATTATAATTGGAAATATGCTGTTTCTATCAAAAACCGTAGCTCAGGTGACCACAGAAGCACAAAGAGACAAACAACTGGGTAAAAGGATGGGATGTGGGAAGAAGGATAATTAAGAAGGGCACTTTGGAGTAGATGTGAAAAGAGTGTCGTAAATATCCTTATTCCTAATTCCTATAAGCCTCTATCTGCAATTAGGTCATAATCTGTCTCTCAGTTTGAAATCGATAGGGCTTACTTATCATTGTTTTTCACTAAAAGAAGAAGAAGGAGAGAGAAAAGAAAGAGAAGGAGGAGGAGGAGCAGCAGAAGAAGCAGGAGCAGAAGAAGAAGGAGGAGGAGGAAAAGGAGCAGAAGAAGGAAGAGGAGGAGGAGAAGAGGAAGCAGGAGGAGAAAAAGGATGAGGGCAAGAGGAAGAAGGAAAGGAAGTAGGAGCAGCTTGCTAGAATGCCTTTAACTCAAAAGATAAAGACATTCTTCCCAGAGAGTCTTGACATTCTTTCTGGTAAATAAAAAGACGCTGATAATAAGAACATCAACCCTAGCTATGAAATACACAGGAGGTTTAACAGGGCACTTGAATTCTCCATTAAGTCCCTGCCAGTAAGATAAACATTATAAACATTCCAAAGGAAGTAGAGCTCTAAATGGTTTTAACAAAGGTTTTCTTGCTTTATTTTAATATCACAGAGATTTTTTTTCCCGTGTGTTAGATTTTTTCACAACACATTTTCAATTATCCATTAACCTAGAGTTTTATGTGAACACTTTGTTTCAAAATTTCCCCTTGCTCCCAATGGAACTGAAACCTGATACTAATTGATGAACTATAAGGAATTCCATCAACTACTGTCAATACTGACAATGCACACTATACAGTTCAGAATCTACTTGAGTGAAACCCCTTCTTTTACTCATACTTTTTCACAAAGAAGATGCAGAGAGAATATCCACCCTCCTTTCTGCAGTAATTAAGACTGCTAGAATTTCATATGTTTCGTTCCTCTTTAGAGATGAAAGACTATCAAATTTCACAAATGAGAATAAGTATGATTTGGGGAAGCAAAATTCATTCCAAAATTGGCATAATGGAAAGACCAAGGACTATTTCCACTGAGGTGCCCTCCCTTTTCTTATGAACAAAGCGGAAGCCACTCTCCATTGTAGTATGGATGTTAAATTAGTGAATACATTTTCCAGGGGTGGTGGCTTCATTATTGTTTTTTCCACTTGATGCAATTTAATTCATCTTTGGAATAAGATGTTATTCATAGTTCAGAACATAATGTTTTAGGATCAGATGGATGTGACTTTGTAAATTTTTTAGCTTCTCTAATCCTTTTTGCCAACTCTCAAGTTGCTTTGCTTCACTTGTAATCATCATTCAACTCAAAACTGAAGACCTGAATTCAATTTCTGGCTCTTACCTTTACTATTCTATTCTGATCAGCTCCACAAATATTTATTGAGTGCCCACTGTGGCTTATATAAAGGTCCCAAGGATAATGACACATGATCCCAAAGAAGTTACAAGTTATTCAACCTCTGTGAATGTCTCCCTCTGCATCAATAATGATGATTATAGTTACTTCTCTGCTAGGCATGAATTCACTTGGAAATGTCCTTTATAAACTATCAAAGGTGGCAAAATCTAAAGCCTTAAACTTATTAATTTCACGTAAGCTTATTTAAAAAAAAAACACTTTGATCCTCAAGATATTTCATAAAAACCAAAATTTATATAGCAGAAGTTAACCATGTGACCTATGACATTCTTAGGAAATGTGAAAGGAATGTTTGCTGCTTTGAAAACAACTTATTGCTCACCTTTTTCCTTGTCATTCTCTGGCACTCACGCGGCCACCCACTCTGCAGTAAAATCCAAGGACACTTAAATCATATGTTTCAAATTAGATATTTTTCACTTTCTCTTATGATTATGTAAATGGTAACTCAATACTTTAATTCCAGAATTTAACTGCATTAAGTTGATAATTAACCTCAATTTTATATATTGATATTACTGTTTCGGGTGCAATATTTTCTCTTATTTTTTTTAATTGAGCAAAAGTTTGGGTGAAAGGACTCAGATTTTGACTCGACTGTCCTCCCTCCTCCCAAAAGATTTTTGCAATTCTAAAGAAACACCAGCTGATTGGTTTTCATGCTCATTGACCCTGACATTTTCTAACTCAACCTGAGTAATATTCTCATGTGTCTTAATTTTTATCTTGATTTTATGCTTCCTTCTATTCTTCTTTATTTTTGTTGCTGGACTTCAAAGCCTTGGCTACCTGTGGTGTGTGGTATTGGAAGTAACAGATGTCAGCTCCTTGGTTCCCTACTGTCCTAAAGAGGGACACTGGCAGGCTGCACAAGTGAGTTTAAGCAGATAGGAGCTAGTCCCAAGTCCCAGGCTAGTCATTACTCTTGATAGAACTTCTTTCCTCCATCTAGCCTATGTGAAGGAATAAAACATTTACTCAAATGCTAAGCTAAATAACTCAAACTAGCTTCTATGAAACAATTATTTCTAATGGATATTTAATAACTAGGAATATCCTAGAGGCCCTGGGGTGGGGGGGGGTTGATCTAAGAAAAGTTATTCACACTGCAAAAATGTTAAATAAAATCCTTTGTTTCTCTTCAATGTTCTATTTCTCTGAATTCTTATACTTGGCCATTAGCTCAGTTATTGACCTTGGGCAAGTTGCTTAGTCTTTTAGGCTTTGGTTGTGTCATTTATAAATGTGACTTACCCCTAATGTTTCCTCTAGCAATCATTTCCCTCCCTTTGAGGCAATTAGAAGAGCTCTTTCCTATTTAAATATCGGAACCTCATACTAGAGGAAATAGTATTTTATTAAAATACCAAGTAGGGTCCAGAGTCACAAACATTGGTGATATATAAGGTAATTTTGACTTACTTTTCTTAAGGGCTAATTAAGGATGACTAGACGAAATGAAATTAGATTTCACCTATCAAAAAAATCTGTTAGGAATGAGGACAGGACAATTTCAAGGAATTACCTACAGAAACAAACAATTGAAAACACAGATGATCTTACATATGAGATGAAATGTTACAGGAGATAGTGTCCTTTCCCCATTGGACTTGATTAATGGTATTGGCCCCAATAATGTCAAATCAACGTATCTCTCCTACTTGGCTGTGCCAATGATTTATTTGACCTGACCGACCTGAAAAGTGATCCTCTTGTTTCACCTGTGGAAGGATGTCTGCTCTCCCATGATCTCTGCCTGTGACTGATTTCAGCCGAATGGAACACTGCTGTGGTATCTTTGATGGACACCCCCTACGGTGGCTCCAAGTGGCTCAGGGAATGCAGCAATTGTATTAATGTGTTATAGTAATTTATTGGCAGTTTTGTGTGATAGCATATTTACTGAAATGGGGCTTGTCAAAAAGATCAGGTTATAGCAGGAACACATGACTTCCCAGCCAGCCATAAACTATAAATCAAGTGTCTTTCCTGTCCACTGTCAGCCCCCTCCACCCACTCCTTGTCCTTAGTCCACCGACAAATTGAAGCACATGCCACAATTTGCAGAGGGAAAATCAAACTCAATTTCGTAATACAATGAGGTGAGCTTTGGTCTTGTCATGACCACTGACGTATTGATTCCTCAAAGACTGGAAAGATCGGAATGTTCTAGGTTTTTGCTTTTATACATGAAAATGTGTGGAAATGCAACGTGTAAATGGAGGGCAATAAAGCCCGTGGGCCCCTTTATAAAGATGCAAGAACTCCAGGGGGCTGATGTTGTAAACAGTCCCCAATTAGTATAAAAGTCACTATTTAAGAGGTCACATTTTCTTTCTCTTTAGAATTACAGCCTCAGAAGACAAATGGTCTGCTAATCCAGGTTCATTTAAAGTGCAGCTGATCATTTCACAGCTAAAAGGAATTTTCACTAGTGGAGAAAAAAAACCACCCTATTTTGGCCCTTTGTAGAATTTATGTCAGATCTATAATGCCAGAAGCGCAACACTCCATCAAACATTTTGTATTTAACCTGAAAGGGGACGAAGCCAAATCACTTAGATGTCCACTTTTGTGATTTGCAAAGTGCAGTGATTGTAGCCTCCCTGAAATGTGTTAAGACCGCACAGTTATTCACTGTAAAGCGTTAGGAAACGGAACCACTTTATCACGAGGGGATGATGAAATTGTAAGAAACGCCATAAAGTACTCTAGTCCAGGAAGCTAAATTTTAACTCGGCAGGTGGAAAGAAAGAAAAGAAAAAAAAAAACAATGAAGGAATGGATCTGTGTTTTCAGGTGGGCAGAATTTCAGTCGTTATGACAACTGGCTGACTTTCTAATTACCACTTACTATAAAAATACAGCAAAAGTCTCCCCAACTCCGTGGAAACAGTTACTGCGTACTGTGCGCTGCCCTATACGTCATATCCCGCAAATGCAGTTCTGCATGCCTTACTGGAAGTCCAACTGAGGCACAGATCAATGAAACTGCCCTTAAAAAAACCACACACAGGAATATGAGTAGGGAAAGAGCTTCTTCATTGATCCTAATTCAAGCGGTTTCAAAGCAGAAGGAGTTTCTCATTTGGGGTGATCTTTAAAAATTATAGCAATGCCTCACATTACCATATTCTCAAGTAATTACTTGCAGTAAGTAAAGATAAATTCATTAGAAATTACTCAGTCCTTTATTGTGAAATCCGAAGTAAAATTATTTGAGGTGTTTTTTTTTTTTCAAGCCAACAAGAGAATGACTTTACTTCATCAATCAGTTTGACTAAAGTAATGATTTTCTTAGAATTAAAATTTGTTGAAAGCTCTAAGTATTTCATCTTTTAGGCTAAGAAGCATGTAGTTAATGTCACAGCTAATACATTTGTCAGTCTGCTAATTTTCTTTTTCTATTAGAATAAGTAAACATCAGCCCTTTCTTAAAAGCATACTATTTACCATGTGTCAGAAGCAATGCAGGGAGAACTTATTTGAAAATCATGAGGTAAGACATTATGAAATGAACAGGAATCACAGGGAGACAATGAAGGAGAAACATGAAAAGGAAAGGCATTTAATAATTCCAAAGTGATGGCAGGATATGCTTCAAGGTGAGTGGGGGAGGATGGCATTTAAAGGAGAACCATGAAAAATAGATAATCACCCAAAAACCCAGAGATATTGGAAAACATAAAAGAAGAGATCGTTTTTAAGAAACAGTTTAAATAAAAACAAGAATGAGAGTTAAAACGAGATAGTTAATAAAAAGAAGGCTCTTAAGTGTAGAGCGGAAATAAAAGAAAATGAGATCTTGCCCACATGGCATTAGATCAGAGAATGGTTCTTCAGATATGCTTATTTTTTGAGAGAACAGGTGTAGAGATAGCAGAAAGGACTCTACTTCCCATCTTTTAAAGACATAATATGCTTATTTATGCTACATTGTGTCAGACTTTGTTTAAGGTCGCTTTCCTATTATTGTAACTGGAAGAAAACAATAAGTAGTAAATACCAATGCCAGTGCTTTGTTCTATTGTCAGATGTTCTGTCTAAAATGAGCCTTCTTTGTTATCACAGTTCTCTGGAGCATGGGTTGATTTCCGAACATGTTCCAAGGCAAATATTTCTGCCATGGTAAAATTTCTTTTAAAAACGACTTCAGAATTTTATTTTCATCTTTTTTTTTTCTCACTGTGATAACATAGTTCATTTTTACTTCCAACTAAAGAGAGTAGGTAACAGTATAAAGTGCTTTGGCATTTTAAGTTTTTTGGTATTATAAAATTGGTGTTCTTCCGCATAAAATGGTTATACCTCTTACCTTTACTCATTTAAAATGTGAGTGAGGAAAGCTTGTGAGGAAAGGTATTCCTCAACTCAAAATTACTTCAGATGTTTCTCATTTCTCTTTTTATCAGTTTTAGAATGATTTTAGGTAATTAGTTTTTAAATTAATTATTTTGGTTTTTGTCACTAAATAAGTTAGACACAAACTAATAGGTACAAATGAGTTCCTCAAATTTCAAACCCTGTGCTTTTTATAGTCAAAAGAGTAGGAACAGATGCATCCCTCAGTAGTTGTGCAGACTTAACTATGTTACTTAAATTAACTGAGTCACAGTTCCCATAGCCATGATCTGGGGTTAAGAAAATAGCTACCTTATGAAGATGCTCTAAGGATCAAATGTGGTGTCATAAGTCTTCAGAAGCATGCCAAGCATATAACACATGTTCAATAAAGGATTGAATACTAGTCATGTCCACGGTCTGGTCTTTTGGTTGGTACTGCAGTGGGAAACTTCAATGAGAAATCACCAGGCATGGGCCGCCTGGGTTAAAGCCTCTGCCTTCAGCTCAGGTCATGATCTCAAGGTCCTGGGATCAAGCCCCACATCGGGCTCTCTGCTCAGCAAGGAGCCTGCCTCCCCCTCTCTCTCTGCCTCCCTCTCTGCCTACTTGTGATCTCTCTCTCTCTCTGTCAAATAAATAAATAAAATTTAAAAAAGAAAAAAAAAAAAGAAAAAAAGAAATCACCAGGCAGTGAGCTCTTGACACAGGAATTACATTAAATGAATTATCTTGCTTCCAAATGTCTTTGTCTCGATTAGCAAAGACCTCATAGTTTCAGAGTGCTACAAAGTAGCAGACTCTGCCTATAATATGTGTGGAGCATATAGATGTGGGGGATGGGCAATATAGCTCTGCTTTAAATCTTAGTGTGGGCTTCTTTTGGGTTAGAAGAGCTATTTCCTGTGAAATGAAGTCATAGCCTCCATTGAGCCTATGTGTCAGGACATGCTTCATCCATCCCAAGGGTTGGAATCCCACATCCTTGCTGTGCTCCACCCCACTTCCCAGGGTAGCTGAACATCCATACCATACAACACAGGAAAGGCAGAACACCAGAGGGCATGAACACAAATCACTTAATATGGTACCAGGAACAAGAAACATTCTTCATATTAGATAATGTTCATAATTGCAATTGTAGCTTTTCTAGTTTTTGCAGTCATGATGAGACTTATAAATTAATGTAGTGAGTACAGCTGCTGTGGGTATGGATCTGAGGACCTGAAACTTACGTGTATTTGCTGGATGGCAGATTGGCCAATCCAGCTGTGAATATCTACCTCTACTTACTTGGGACCATTGAACTTTGCTATCTTGTGCTTGATATATCAGGGCTATTAAGAATTATTCTAATTGTTCAAATAATTTTAAGCACTATATTGTTCTTTATGTATCTACTCATCTATCGATCGGCCTATCTTTTATCCTGTTACTCTTCCTCTTTCTTCTTCTACTTCTCTTCCTTCTCCTTCCTCTTCTTCTCTCCCTCTCTGCTCTCCCGTCTCCTCCCTAATTCCTAACAGAAACAAAGAGGAACTCTGGATTAGTGCTACTGGATACCAACTGAGGCGATCAAATGAACACTACATTGGGAAGAGGGGACTCTGGTTCTCATCTCTGCCAACTGATCTTCTTAGAAAGGCATTCCTTAAGGTCAGCGTTCCTAATTCCAATGTTGTGGGGAGGGGCTTCTCCCACCAATACCAACCAATTTTCAGACACTAGCAAGGTGTCTAAGAATTCAACTCAGTTCTGACATGATTGACCTGGAAACAGAGTCCACAGGTTAACAGTTCAGCCATACAAAACTGCCTTCCTTGCTACTCACAAGCTCCAGGTTGCTGCCTCTGCTTTTGACCTACTGGCTACAGGCTGGTGGTTCCAAGGACCTCCCTCTTAGGTTCGATGAATTTGCTAGAGCAGCTCACAGAACTCAGGGAAACATGTTTGCCGGTTTATTAAAGGCTATAATAAAGGATATGAATCAAGAGCCAGATGAAGAGATACATAGAGTGAGGTCCAGAGAAAAGGCATGGAGTTCCCATCCCCTCTCTAGCCACATCATTCTCCCTAAATCTCCTGGAGGCTTTCCAAACCCTGTCTGCTTAGATTTTTACAGAACTTCATTGCATAGTCATGCTTGACTAAGTCATTGGTCATTGGTAGGTCCCACCTCCAGTTCCTCTCCCCTCCCAGCAGGTTGGGAGTGGGACTGAAAGTTCCAACCCTCCAATCATGCGGTTGGTCTTCCTGGCAACCAGCCCCCACCCTTGAGGGGGTTGACCAAAGGTCATGTTCCTAAGCAAACAAACAAACAAAAACCACCAAAAGTCATAATCGTTCACATAACTAAAGATACTTTATCCACTTATCACCAAGGAAATTCTAAGGGTTTGGCAGCTGTGAGCTCCGGGAGTATCCAGAAACTGTGGAAGAAGACCTAATATAAATGAGAACTATATTTTGATCATCTGAATGACCAAATATGGTCATTCATAAAACACGCTGTTGCAGTTACCATAGAGATGTTACTTCCTATCTAAGTTTTTGTTTTGTCATTTCTAAAATTAAGAAGTTGCACTCTTCTCTTTTCTGGCCCTGGAACTTGGAACTAAGAACCTCTGGAAGATGACTATTGAAGGAACAAAGCAGAATTATGAGTTTACATGCAGAGTTCTAAAAAGTGTCTTTTTCAGGCTTTTGTACGTTTACATCTAGTCTTGGTGTCTAGCCTTAAATTCTAGGATCCACGTGGCTGACTAAAGAATCAGGAATGTTTCCAGCAGTGTTCAGGATTGATGAATGACTTTCCAAAGGAATGAAAGGCACCTATAACCAGCCAACTGCTTGCCAAGGCAGATACTTATGAGCTGCCCTACGAACCTCAGTGGTGAACAGATACATTGCATTCCACCTTCGTGGGGACCCTCATGCATTTTAGGAGAGGCACAGAGGATAACAATTATTTTAAAAGTGAACAAACGGGCATTTACCTGGCTGAGACAAGAGTGGCGTGTAAGGGACTTTCGGTTCTATTGCACTCATTGGTGGAGGTAGCAAAGGATTAGCAAAGCTGCGGAGTGGGTGGGTTGGTCGAACACAGGCTGTGGGGATGGTTCTGCTTGGGGCTTCCTCATTGCTGGGATGCTCAGGCTGTGCTGGGGGCAACATGGGTGGCTGTTGGCTCGCTGGTCCTTCACTCACCGCTGCAATGGAGACAAGAAAAGCCATTTGTTATTCCAGGACAAAGCCTGCTTTCCCTAAATCAGCTGCAGGGTCTCTGGATCCGTTTAGAGAAATATGTCAGGACCTGGCCAATCTCTTCTTCAAGCTATGAACATTCTCCTTCCTCTTCCTTTGTATATTTCTGGGATATAATAGCATGTCCCCTTTAAACAGTGGAAATAGATCCAGCAAGACAGGGATCTATCTTACAGGAAGGATAGTAAAATATATACAATAGCATTGACTCTATTGCCCGAACTGGCAGGGCCCTGTAATCATAAGTGATGAAGCAAGAAAAAAGAGTTATTTCTCCTTTCATAAGTAGCAATGCCAGCGAAATTCAATATCCCGAGCCCAGCTACAGCTGCATTATTATCTACTAGCCAATATGCCAATTTTTTCTGCGATTTAAACATGCCGTGGCAACTGTCAAAGCAGAGTTACCAGGTGTTCAACGCATCGCTAATAAAATGATACGAATAATAGCCACGATCATTGTTTTCTATGACAAAAAGAAATAACCAAAAAGATGTACATCCAGCTCAAAAGTTATATGAGAGATGACTTTGCTGGAACAAGTCGCCTGAATGCAGAATTGTAATTTTTCCTCTTCGGTAGCAAACTTTGAAATTTTCAGTCGGATTACTGTAGTTGAAGAGATCATTTGTGGTCACCTTTGGGCATTTGGCTCGCTCCGTACCCAGAAACACACCTTTTCTCCAGAGAACATGGCTGAGTGGGACTGAAATATTGGCAAGGCAGTTTCTTATGATAAGAAAACTGTGACTTGACTTTATCATTTGTGTTCAAAATCAACAGGTCCAGGCGAAAGTGTAAATGCAAAGAGCTGCATTGGAAGTATAAGTGTTGATGAACTAAGATATTTCTGATGATTTATTTTTAAAGAAAGGTCCATGGAGGAAGTGGGGAAAAAATGCAGTGACAGAAGATACTATAATCTCACTTTTGAAAGAGAATTTGTAAGCAGGAAATATTTTGAGATAATTAGTTTGTGAGATAATTTTGAGACAACTCTCTGGAAGGCTCAGTAAGGTCAGCAAAGGGCAGAAGAGCCAGAAAGAAAATGATAATGCTGAAGGGAGTAGAGATTAAAGATACCAAAGATCAAGACATTATATTAAAGATATGCAGAAGTGAAATGTGCCTTCAGAGGGTATTTAATATTAAGTCTCATTTTTCTATATTCAGAAAGGGTTAGAGATCCTCTGGGTCACTGAGAAGCCTCCGGAGTTACCCTAATCAAAGACAGAGGCAGAGGACACATAGGTTGGCTGAGGACACAATATAGACACCTAGCAACCAGAGCCAGTAAACAGGCAAAGACTTGATAAAAGATTCCTTCAAACAGGGGCGCCTGGGTGGCTCAGTCGTTAAGCGTCTGCCTTCGGCCCAGGTCAGATCCCAGGGGCCTGGGATCGAGCCCCGCATCGGGCTCTCTGCTCGGCAGGGAGCCTGCTTCTCCCTTTCCCTCTGCCTGCCACTCTGCCTACTTGTGATCTCTCTCTCTGTCAAGTAAATAAGAAAATAAAATCTTGAAAACAAAAACAAAAACAACTCTTTAAAAAAAAAAAAGTCAGGATTGCAAGGACTCCTTGATCTCAGGGTTGTGAGTTCAAGCTCCACACTGGGCACTGAGATTACTCAAAAATAAAATCTTAAAAAAAAAAAAAAAAGAATATAAAGGAGAGAGAAACAGGTGTTCCTGTATTCAGATTATGCAGTCTTGATTGAATACAAGAACACCTGTTTCTCTCTCCTTAATATTCTTAGGAGTACCTGGCTGGCTCAGTCGGCAAACCATGCGACTCTTGATGCCAGGGTCATTGAGTCTGAGCCCCACGTTGGGTGTAGAGATTACAAACAAACAAATAAAAACTTTAAAGACTGTGTAATTAGAGGGTTGACAGTACAGTTTTACAGGCAAAGAAAATGATGCCAGTTTTACTATGGACTCATATTTAATCTAAAGGAGAAAATGACCAA
>CM053616.1:14696267-14811964 GCA_028646535.1 Procyon lotor
ACTTGGAGAAGACTGGCATTTTCTCTCTAAGGAAGCAACGTGCCCAGGAATCTGGTTCATCAGGTCGATGTAACCCTCCAACATTCTTCTCACAAGGATGAAAACGGAACAAACAGAAAATCCTGCTACATACAGATGGTTGAGTTAATTAAACTTAGTTTAGTGAACCCATCCCTGTTTTTAAAGCTCTTGTGAGATAGGGCCAGTTTGGCTTTGATGCCCTTCCTGTTTCGGTGTCTGGGAGTCTTTTTCAAGTCAGTGCCAGAGCCCTGCTGCATCGGTGTTCTACCCTTCTACGACTGCACACCCCTTTCCTGGGGAAGCCTGACCGAGAGACTGTTTCATGCCTTCCTCGGTTATAGTTCTTTTTCCTCCAGAGCCTCACTAAGTATCGAGCGTGTGGAACTTCTGTGGGTGATTAGGATTTCCCAGAATGCTAACACACGAAAGTCCGTAAAGCTCAGTGGTGCCGGTTTCTTGTTTAAGCGCAATGGATTAGCACACTAGTGAGCCCCTGCTGGAAGATGGTCCAGCCTCATAAATGCAGTCAGATATAAAACATGCCCTGCCACAGACGTCAGCTAAAGACTTCATCGACACCCCTGTCACTTTCTTCAGTTTGTACATCTTCCTGTATCCTATTTCTGAACGCTTCACTTTAAAATGTTAGAAGATACAATACGGACCAACAAATGGGTCATAGGATTTTTTCAAAAGAGAGAGAAACAAAGATATTAGCAAGGGAAGAGGAATAATTATTTGTTGGAGAATCTTTCTCTGACGCTGCGTGTAGCACACAGTTGTCAAACCAGCCACCTATAGGCCAATGCCTCAGGCTCTCAAGCCGGCACTGTGCCTGAGGCCAAAGGGAAAAAAAATCAAGGGAAGAGCTTACAATAGCCAAGTTAGTGAGAAAGTACAGCTGAAAGGGACATATCGGGCAAGATTTGAAAAGTGCTAGAGAGGCAGAGAGGCAGAGGATAACCAGGATATTATTGCTGATTCCCACAGTGGGATGCCACAAGGTTAATATGCTGGTTATGGATGTCGCTGGAAGGGGATAAGCTGAATTAAAACCATCTTTCCATCCTAAACTTTGACTTTGATGTATCATCCTCTGCATGTGCTATAACCTAGAACTGCATAACATGAAAATATTTTTAAACCCCTCAAAAAGTTTAATTTCTGAAAATCAAGCACAGCCAGGAAATCTGAACTGTTCTGAATTTTCTTCTAGAATCTCTCTTCTTTCCTAACTACTATCTCAAACTAAGCACTCCACAGTATTATAACTGCATTGAGTGTGGCAGTTATTCATGCAACAAACATTGATTCAATGCCTACAGTCTGCCTTGCCAGAATGGGGAAATACTTTCAGAGGAACACACATCTCTAACATTTTATACATACTTGTTTAGAGGGCCATGAATTGGGACCTGATGCAGTCCATTCTCTAAATGTTGCTAAAGGAACACCTGCCGTCACCTGAAAGGAAGAATGGCCCAGAGAAGTAAAATCAAGTAGAAATGCCAAGTGGGTCTCCAAGGGGGATTCTATTATTAAGTCTGCAAGTCTGGCCCTCACTCACTCAAGCTATGGATCTGGAATCAACAAAAGGCAAGGTTTTGCTCAGGTCAGAGGATAAGGGAATATGTGGTGATTCATGAAAGAACACAGGAAGCGGCTTGTCAAAAGTATAACTCAAGAAGGTGATAGGTCAATAGTGACCTCCCTCCTTTTAGGAACCAGCTGTTACCTACTTTCTCTGCTGGGCTGAAGAGCGCCGGGTGCAAATCACAGCCACGATCACTACCACCAGCACTGTGATGACGCCAACGGTGATCACAATGATCACAAGCAGGTTGCTGTTCTTCTGAGGAGTGACACTGCCATGTGGGGGGTGCATCTGGCCAATGGGTGGCTCTGGGGAAAGACAGGCAAATGGAGATCAGATTTAGGGAGATGTGACAGCTTGGTGTTTATCAAGCTGTTAAGGATGTGAAAGTTCCTATTGTTCTGGGCATTCCTGAAGCTGGGAATAAAAGCAATGAAAAATGAGAGGAAAGATCAGTTATCTACCCAAGATAAATGAAATACACGTCCACACAAAATCTTGTACAGAAGTATTCACAGCAGCGTGATTTAGAATAGCCAAAAGTTGAAACAACCCAAATGTTCATTGATTGAAGAATGGAGAAACAAAACGTGGTAGTTCCATACAAGGGAGTTTTACTCAACTATAATAAGGAACTTACATGTGATAAACGCTACAATATGTATGTACCTTAAAAAGGTTATTCTATCGGAAAGAAGCCAGACACAAAAGGTCAATATTGTGATTCCACTTATATGAAATATCCAGAATAGGCAAATCTACAGAGACAGAATGTAGATTAGTGTTTGCCAGTGGGTGGGAGGAGTGAATGGGAAGGGCTGCGAATGGGTATAGGTTTTCCATTGGGGATGGCGAAAATATTCTGCAATTAGATAGTGAATGGTTCTTGTGGCACAACCTTGTGGATCTACTAAAGACCACTGACTTGGTGCACTTTCAGAGGGTGAATTTATGGTATGTGAATTATGTCTAAGTTGTTATTTATTTATTTATTTATTTATTTATTTATTTATTTATTTATAGAGAAGACTTAACCTACCGTATTGAGTAGAAAGTAGGGAGAGGAGGAAAAAGGATATTTTGTACTGTGAATATTCCAGGGTGATGAAAATCAAGGAGATTGTGCTTTATGAGAAAATACTTTTTAATTAGATGGTGTGAAAGACAAACTATTTGACACCACCCACCATTTCCTTTTTTTTTAAGAAGCTACCTATAAAACACATTTAATTTTCAGCTTGTTAAGAATGTATGAATTCTACTTAAACGACAATCGTTGGGTTTGAAAGAGTGTCATAAAGTCCTGATATAAACATTCTCCTATGTTGCAATAGTACCTCAGGGTAGGCAATATTTAGGTGAAAATAACAGACTAATAATATGTTTTTTATAATTTGCTTATGTAAGCAAGAATGGATAATGATCATTTAAACTGCTTTCTTTAAATCATCAGTGATCAATTAGAAATACTATGTTCTATACATCATGTGATTCATTAGAAGTCACAGTGTTTTAAAAAGTAAACATTAGCTTATTTTATTTATCACTTAATTTAAAAAGTAGCAGAAAGCAATGAGTTCAGATGTTTTCCTAGACCTGAGTTTGAATGTGCTTTTTTAAACAAGCTATATTAGTTTTCTATACCTCCTGAGTGAAATATTTAGGCCTTTGGACCATCAGTGCCTTTGCCTATAAAACGGAAATAATAATAATTATTTTATACGGCTATTGTCAGAATTAGAGAAAATACATACAAAATAATCATCTTAGCACCTGACAGGGAGTAGTATAATTTCATTATACTATGGAAACATTAAATAAAATGTTGCTTAAATTAATAATCTACCGTACCATTTGGGATACTTTTGGCAAAGACTTCCAAACTACAAAATTGTTAGAAATAATACTCAAAGTGAAAAATAAATTAACTCCTCACAAATGAACAGAATTACTCAGCTCTTGCTTCAAAATCAAAACATTATCTTTTGACAGTTATTTAAGAATCACTGCTTATTTGAAACAATAGTTACCTAAATTTAAGTTATTGCTGAGTCATTATTATTGGAAAAATATTAAGCACTTCTGATATAACTTGAATCTCATGGGAGAAACTCATCAAAAGTGTTTCAATAGCACTTTCTGTTAAAAGATTCTGCTTCTAAGTGAAAGAAATGATTTCCTTGAAGTAATTTTTACATTTACTACAAAGGAATGAGGCAAGTAATGAAAGGTCAGAACTTTCTGTAGCATGGTTTTACTTACCGTTTAAAAAGTCATTTTACAGTAGTATCTCAATATGCCCTTTCTGTGCTTAATAAATTAATTGATTGGAATAAATTAACCTTTTATGTGAGAACTTACAGTGAAGACAGTTGGAGATATCATGGATTTTTATTAGCATGACTTAAATTTAACAGTTCACCATTTCTGACCAACTTAGTTTGAGTCCTACAGAGCAGTACAACTTATGGACATTTTTAAAAGCTTGTAAACTAGAATTTTTCAAATTTCTACTCATTTTTTTCCCTTTCCACCCAGAAAGACATCACATTTCAAGTCAGTAATGATTGGCCTCTGCTGCACATCAGTGAGATGGTATTGTTGCCATTCGCCTCGGAGAGTTAGGGATCATGAGGACTCCCATTATAAATCTTTGACTCCAGGCCTTTATGACTTCCTCATAAAAGTTCCCATCAGTTTAAAATTTGATATTCAAGGTCTTTCATTAATTTCCCAATCTCAATTCAAAGGCTGAATAATCAGAATATTTGATATCAAATGTGCAGGTCAGAAAGTCAAGTGGAATGGATTCTTTTGATGTAGTTGACCCTCATTATTTGTAGTAATTTGTTCTATAGAGTTGCTGTAAACACTGAATTAAGGAATACAAAGTATAGCTTCTAGAGGCAATTCAGTGTTAGGTTCCTGGGAACCTCTGGTTACAACATTTTTATCAGTCAATGCATAAGCTTGTTTTATGTGTGTTTCTGTTTAAAGACACTTTATTTAATATATAACGTGTATTCATTAACATTGAACTTATAGTCAACAACATTACAACTCATGCTTGAGTGAAGCTTAATTAGCATACACATTTTCTTCACAAGGTACATCACATATCCTTTTGCATGTGGGAACATTAAGCAGCACTTCATCACTACACTGTAGGGCCACTTTAAACACTGAACCCGCCACCAAAAAAATCACAAAAATATGAACAATTGGCACTAAATACACTGTAGAAAGGACACTTGTTTACGCTGTGAGAGCTGAGACAATAAGGCAGAGGTTTCCCGTGTTCCATCTTAGCTGAGTTTGTGAGCATTGAGCTACTTAAATTTTTGGCTGCTCTGTACATGTCCACGGATGACCATAAAAGCTCTACAGGTACTGATTCTGGTGGTTAAAAATAAATTTTAGGGGCGCCTGGGTGACCCAGTCGTTGGGCGTCTGCCTTCGGCCCAGGTCGTGATCCCAGGGTCCTGAGATTGAGCCCCGCATCGGGCTCCCTGCTCAGCGGGAGGCCTGCTTCTCCTGCTACCATTCCCTCTGCTTGTGTTCCCTCTCTCTCTGTGTTTCTCTCTGTCAAATAAATAAAATCTTTAAAATAAAAATAAAAATTAAAAAAATAAATTTTAGCAGTAGGTAAATTCACAAATGTATAATCTGCAAGTGATGGCCATCAACCATGTATCTGGATGAATCAAAGACTGCTCCGAATGAGGAAAAACTTTAGAGCTCACAAAGCTAGATCACAAGTTAAGAGTTCTGAATGATGGACAGCCTGACTCCAGAAGAGACCAAATGACGCTTAACCACCTCTGAGGCTTCGGAGGGGAAGCTGCATATAATTGAGAGATTTGTAAATACCTGCCAGAGCACTGGGATTATTTCATGAGATGACAGATGTAACACACTGGTCATAACGCCCTGGCCCAGAGTTGGCCCTAAGTAGATATTATGATGTTGTTCAATAAATTCATTCTATGTGATCCTTCCAAATTAAAGAAAAATACACTGTCTTAATGCATCTTTTCTTGGTGTTACCATAAAATGCCTGGATATCCATTGTCTAAGTAATCAAAGACCTAGATGTGTCTCATTAAAATTGGTAAGGAGAGAATTAAATTTTTAAAAATCACATTGACGTTCCATCCAGTTTTTCTTTTCATGATGTTTGATTACCATAAGAGGTTTCATCCTTTCTCTACTGAATTCAGGAAAAACAAATATATATTTCATAATCCGATGGGCCTAAAGTCTTAGTAATAATTGGAAAATTGGTTTCATGAAATAATAATGTCTTTAATTTTTATAGTACTTGGGAGAGAAAAGATCCAATGATTGGGACGGGACTTCTTTTCTACAATTGCAGTATTCACTGATAATAGTTTTGTTATTAGAACACTTTGAGCTCAACTATATCTCAATAATTTTACAGGTTTTTGAATTTGAGCAGAAATTCCTATGGCATTGAATATTTCAAAGCACCTCCCACTGAAATAAGGTGCTATATAGTCAATCCGCTGGAAGAAATTTCACAGACAATCTAGCCCAATGTTTCCTAAAATGAAATATTAATCAGCATTAGGGGGTGGGGAGGAAGTTCCTTGGTCAATTTAAATGGAAAACATATTTCTTTTCTCAAATCACAGAATTTTTTTTTTTAAAGATTTTATTTATTTATTTATTTGACAGAGAAAGAGATCACAAGCAGGCAGAGAGGCAGGCAGAGAGAGAGGGGGAAGCAGGCTCCCTGCTGAGCAGAGAGCCCGATGCGGGGCTTGATCCCAAGACCCTGGGATCATGACCTGAGCTGAAGGCAGAGGGTTTAACCCACTGAGCCTCCCAGGCGCCCCTCAAATCACAGAATTTTGAATATGCTGATGTGAACTGCGAATTGCCAAGAGAGATAGGGCAGGGATGGTAAAGAATATATCCAATTATTCTTGAAAAATATACTGAAGATCCAGTTAGGTGCTGGGGACATGATGCTGTGATCAAAACATAGGTGGATCTTGAGGGCACTCTGCTAGAGAGAAAGACAAATACTTTATGATATCACTTGTATATGGAATCTGAAAAAGCTGAACTCATAGACAGAGAGAGTAAAATGGTGGCTATCAAGACTGGGGATTGGGGAAAATGAGGAGATATTGGCCAAAAGGTATAAATTTCCAGTTACCAGAAGAGAAAATTTTGGGGCTACAACATACATCATGGTGATTATAGTTAATGATACTGTACTATATACTTCAAAGTTGCTCAGAGTATAGATATTAAATTTTCGTATTACAAAAAATAAGTGGCAATTATGTGATGTGATGGGGTTGTCAGCTAAAGCTATGGTGGTGATTCTTTTGACATATAAAAGTGTATTAAATTAACACACTGTATACCTTAAATGCATACAATGTTATATGTCTCCTATACTTCAGTAAAGCTGAAGGGGATGGGGGGACAGAATTCATTCAAGGATTCAATGTCTACTTGGCTTGACTGCCTGGCCAAGGAAGAAAGGAAGGCAGAAAGTAAACTATAAGAGACACACACAGTTGTGATGTAGCCATAAGTCTGCCCAACTGGTTAGATCAGAGAAGGAAAAAAAATCAATATATATTAAATGGCCTATCTCTTCCATTCCTAAAACATGTACCTTATCTGGGGATTATTGTGACCTGAGTAGAATGTCAGGTTACTTCTCACCTGGGATCAACCCATAACTGTTAGAAGGGAGCTGTGAAAGCTCCATTTCTGAGCTGTTTTTCTGGAAGAATAGAGAGGGAGCAATAGCAAGGCTATGGAACCATTAGAAAGTGCCTGATGATTCATAAGCATGTACCCTGGGGCAAATAATATGTTATATGTTAAAAAAAATAAAATAAAATAAAATAAAATAAAATAGAAAGTATTTATAGAGCCACGCCTACATTGCTTCATAAAAATTTGCACATCATTGTCTTCTTGTATATTGTGTGGTTTGAGAATAGTTTCCAAAGTAGGACATTGTGGGATGGCGTTAGAGTAGGAGGATCCTAGGTTTGTCTCGTCTGAAGTATACAACTAGATAAGTATCAAATTAGAACACTGTGATTGCTCCCAACCCCCATCCATGCCTCTCAAAAAGAGACATGATTGTTGACATCATGGAGCTTACAACTTCCTAGAAAAGACGTATTAAACAAATCATGAAGTAAATACATATAAAATTACAACTATAACTGGTATTTTTAAAAAAACAATAGAGTTCAAAAGACAGCTGTAATATGAAAACATAATAGTCCTTGGAGGAGGAGGGAGGTCATAATGAAAGACTTCATTATACAAGTAACATTTAGGCAGAAATCAGGGAGTATCCTAGGAGTTAGCTCCTGTTTCTTTACAGGGGAACTGAGAGCAGATCATGTGTCTGGAATCCTGGGAGCAAAAGGGAATTGGCACAAAATGAGGCTGGAAAGAGAAACTAGACCAAGACCCAGTTCATTCAAGAGCCTTGTAGATCACATTATCCTCAGAACAATCACAGACCATTTAAGGGATCACAAGAAGAAAGGGGTTGGTGGTGGAAGTGGAGAGACCAGTCAAGATGTTAACGTTCTCCAGGAGAGAGACAGTGATATAGCTTCAAATGAGTTGGTGGCCAGGCAGTCAAGCCAAGTAGACAGGCACACAATATAGTCTGAAAGTAAACGAACAAAGCAGACTGCATGATAAAGCAGAGTTAAAAAAAGGAAGTGTCGGGGCGCCTGGGTGGCTCAGCGGGTTAAAGCCTCTGCCTTGGGGTCAGGTCGTGATCTCAGGGTCCTGAGATCAAGCCCCGCATCAGGCTCTCTGCCCAGCAGGAGGCCTGCTTCCTCTTCTCCCTCTGCCTGCCTCTCTGCCTACTTGTGATCTCTCCTTTCTGTGAAATAAATAAATAAAATCTTTAAAAATAAAAAAAAGGAAATGTCAGGTTCAGACTTAAGCCATAGTCCTGTGTCTGAGGTGAGGGAGAGGGTGAAAGAGCAGTGAGAGAAGAGCAAGAGCTCAGTCTTGACTATGTTAGGGTTGAGATCTTATGCTAAATTATAAGGAGGCAGCTAGAAGGTCTGTGTTAGGAACATAAATTTGGGAGTTGGCACATAGATGGGAGTGGATGAGGTCACCGAATCAAGAGTGTATAGTCAGCAGAGATGCTTTTTCAAGACTAATACCTCTAGCGGTCATGTAGAAGGGGAGCAATTGGCAAAAGAGACATGAGTAGCCCAGCAAGGTTCCCAATCCTTATTTGACAAAAGGACACTTTTTTTTCCCCTCAGAGCTTCTCATGGGACCTGTTTACCTTGAAACAACCTTTGGGGGATGGTGATCTAGATCAGTGGTTTTTAACTGGGGAGATTTTGCTCCCCAAGGGGAAATTTGGCAAAGTTTAGAGATGTTTTTGGTTCTTACAACATGGTAGAGGGGCAGTACTCCTGGCATCTAGTGTGTAAAGGCCAGGAATCCTACATTGCATAGGACAGGCCCGCAAACAAGTAATTATCCAGTCTGAAATGGCAATAGTTTTGAGGTTGAGAAACTCTGATTTAGCTTAACACTTTCTATGTTCAGATGAAAAATTGAGATCCCAAAACTTTAAGTGACTTGATTCCTACAGTCCTAATTCCTGGCAAAGTTATTCTAGAACCTGGGGTTTGGGATTAGTCTGGGATCCTTAAAAACATTTGCCAAAGATAATGGTTGGATGCCTCTTGCAGACTAGAACTTGAGACCCTGGACCACTCCAAATACTTTCTATCAGGGAAACAACATAAAGTTTTATTTCTGGACTTTTCTCTTGACATTAAGATATTGATTCTCTTGACATTATAAGATATTGACACTTAATATCTTAGAATAGCTCGCCAACCTCAGAATGATCATTTCATGCAAATATGGAAGAGCTTTAATGCAGACTTTATTTAGATTAGTTAAAATGTTATTGAGTTCTGAAAATAATAAAACAAAATTTTTCAAAAGTAGGGGGCAAATAATTGTCTTTTCTCCTAAGCACACAGAGTAAGGCATGTTTTAAGAACACCTAATATGATTATGAAGATTTAAAAATTAATTAATAATATTGACTTTTTAACAGTTTTTTAACCAAAGCACCAATGCTTATCACACTTAATTTGGTTTTTAATGATTGAGATCAATATAGCAACATATTTGGAGGTATCCTAGATCTCTTAGCTAAAATTACTAATTTTACAAATTACGGGAAGAATCACTGACAAAAAGAAATTGGTGATTTATCTTCCCCAATGAGAAAAGCAGGACTGAAGTAATTGTCACTGTTGTTCTTATTCATACACATATAAACTACAAAATCACATTTTCAGAAGTTAGTGATTTTCTGGCTTTAAGAATGTAGGCCGCCATAAAATTGAATGCACCATAAGAGTAAAATGCGAGCATATCAGTACATATTAGCCTTGATTCTACCTGTCATCAGAAAGTAATTTAGGATGCCTCTTCGGTTTCCTCAATTTAATTAAGGGCTTCCAACTACAAGAGTAAACATGAACTATAGCTTTGTTTTTCTTTATTTGAATTCGAAGAGTGCATTTTTAAAAGAGTGGCATTCTGTAAGTGAGAGCAAGTGATTAGTGAGGTCTAAATTTATTTGCAACTAGCTTGAGTATCCTGACAATAAGCCATTACTCTATTATAATTCTTTGAACGATGAATCCTAAGGAGAGATAGGAAAACTTGATAAATCTGTCACTCTAAGAGGAACTATACGACATTTTTCCTGGTTTTGAGGTTCAAAAACTCACATTTTAAAAGGTTTTTGTTGATGCAGCCTAGTTGGGTAGGGTCGGGGTTCTATCAGTCAAGGTTTCATTTGCACATCAATTTAGAAATTATACCCCCTTCGTAAGGCTTAAGATGTTAGCAGAACTTTACTTAGGAAGGTAGGGGTTTTCAAGATGCCTTAGCTGATTGGCTTGTAATAACCCAAGCTAAAGCTAAATTACATATTTACCATCGTTTATGGGTTGGCAAAATAGAATGGGAAACAAATCGAGTTTGCCCTCCACTGCCCATGTCTCTTAGAGGTTATCAATTAGCCTTAATTAGTCAAGTAGCCTGTAATAATTCGTTATTCCAGTAAGGATTCTAGAAATGATTCAGGTGCTTTGTTCATCCCATTCATTTAACACAAAATACCTAAAACGTCATTAAGTGATGCAGAAAAGTGCGAAGGGGTGATGACCATAATCTAACCTAGTTCAAAGTCACTGGCTGTCATTTCTCTATTTTATCTCCATGACTTTCTCTGGTGAGATAATATATATCAGACCCCATTTAATTGCAATTATCTTTCCCATGAGGAATCTTCAATGGCAAAAAAAAAAAAAAACAAAAAAAAAACAATGACATGCATTTCCCTTAATTACTGTCACTGCCATTCTCTTCATTTGAGGTCTGACTTCTGGGTAAAGTTCTTGTTGACTTACCTGTTTGTGTCCACCGTGGTGTGGGGTTTCTTTTCAGACACCTCACTTTATTTTGAATGGCAATTTCAAAGAGTTAATACCAAACTCTTAAACTTGATCCAAAATTAGCACTGCTAGATTTAGTAATTAAAAATACAGGAGGCTCAGTTAAATTTCAAGTATTTCTAGTTGCCTGTACATCTGTACCTTGAGAGGCATACGTACACTGAGATAGAAACTCTTTGCAATATTTTCCTTTATCTCATATTTAGAAGCGATTAGAAATGATTGAAATTTTAGTGGGTCTCCTGTATTTCGCGTTGCTAAATTTGGCAGTTTTATCCAAAATGAAAGCTCTTTAGGATGTGCAGTTTGAGAAAACACACGGCTCTGTGTCTGAGCCTTTCACCTGCTCCACCTGTAACAGCCATGACCATGGCTTAGTAGAGAGTAGGAGTGGTGAGGGGACAACTGTTACTCCTCAATTATCCATTCTGACTCTCTCTTAATTTCCTGGCTCTCGGTCTCTTCAAAAACACCATCTTATGCCAGTATAGTTAGGCCCTTAGCTGTGGATGAATTCCAGTTTGAAACTCTAGAGAACAGAATCTGAAAGTCAGCTCTGCAGGATAATTTGAGAGAAGATGATGTTAATTCCTGGCATGGACTATCTCAGGGCAAAAAACACTACAATGTTGTTTCCCCACACAATTTCAACAAGGACCTTCCTTACCCTCCCTCACATCCCTGGGATTCGTTTCACTTTCTTTCATTTTCCCGGAGTGTGTTTCTCTGCCTTGTCCTCCTGGGCAATTCTCCTTCTTCATTTGTTGCTCCTGTGGGGGTCTAGTTTTCAGTATGTGGGCTTAGCTCCTAGCGAGCTCCCTGCATGCAGTGAGGGTTTAGTAGCATTTCTTCACTGACCGCTTGAATGCATGAAGTGTGTTTGGCATACTGTTGAGACTTAAGATAAAATTTGAGGCAAAAGAATGAGATGATAAAACCTGCACACTTTTGGGCAGGGAGCCACCACTATGTAAACCTATTTAAGGAGCACACCCTTGGTCTATTTTCAGTCCCAACATATCTCTCCTCTCATCTTCTTGCTGTGAGCTCCCTAAAGTGTCCTTTGTGTGTACGAGAGCCTGGAAACTACCAGAGCCAGGTACTAGCTATACCAGGTGCGTAAACCTGAAATACCTATAGGAGACAATAGTTTTACTTAATGAGGGAAGAGAATCTGGGAGCAAGACAATAGTGGTGAGGATTTTAGTAATCGGGAAAGAGTGTTCTGGATATAACCTTATATATGTCTTATTGGAATATATTGAGGAAGCATAAATGTGAGTAAATATACTTATGTAGTTAAGTACATGCATTATTAGCAGAAGAAAGTATGCGTGGCAATTACAAAAGAAGAGGCGACAAGTAAAAATATGTTCCTGAGTCCACCACTGGGCAGAGGAGAGGGACACTGAGTCTTTAACTGGAGCATCTGGTCTACTCCACAGACACATATGTCCTCTTGGAGAAAATAGATGCATTAGGTTATCATAGCCTATAACAGGAAATAATCATGTAATTCACCCCCTTATTCTCATTTCTCACTCAGCAAGCAATTTTTAGATTACAGTTTTGGCTTCCCATATGGATTTTTTAATAGGAGACCACCCAAATGAATATTTATCTATTCAGTAATCAAATATCTCATGAAAACCTGCAAAAATGGTTATATACATCTATTGTGCTATTTTCATAAAAAAATACTATACAGCAGTAAAGCTAAAGGAAGGAGAAGTATTTGTAAATACATGGATAAATCTTAAAAACAAAATTAAAGATGAATACAAGTTGCAACAAGACACATATAGTATGATGCCATTTCCATAAAGTGATAAATGTGTATGATAATATAACATTGAGGGATATATATCTATATAGTAAACACCACATTTGGGAGAATGATTATATCAATGAGGAAATGGTGGCAAGCATGTGATAAGTTAGAGACATATAAAAGATCTCAATTGTAAGTTGAATATTTTAAATCTTAACCTCGCTGATGGGTACACAAGTGCTCATATTTGTATTTTTAATATATGGAATATATTTATAGTAAATCAAACCAAACAATAGCAACTGGAACAATTTTTTAAAAACTTATAAAAGGAATTTAGCATATATACATCAGTCCCTTGGGAGTTTGGCTAGTATTATTCCATTCTCCCACAGTTTGCATTTCAGCAAAACTGAGGACGAGGTCCTAGAAGACAGCTCCAACACCAATCTGCTTCTTCTGTGCAGTTCAGATATTACCTCTGTCTGCTCAACCCCAACACATGTGAGTGATCCATTAGAATGAACAGAAATAAATGTTTAATCTTGAGAGTGTGAAGAAAAATTAGCAATAAGTTGCTAGAGGATTCTGAAGAGGAAACTCTCCAGGCAAAAGGTCCCAGTGACTTCGTTTTGGGAAACTGAGTGGATTTAGTTCAAACTACCTTAGATATTACCTCTCTCTAATAATATTAATTTTTTGAAATACTTTAAATACATATAACACTTTAAAATCTAGATATTCTATTGTTAACAACCCTGCATCACTTATAAAAGTGATTTTTCTAAGCTTTTATTTTTTTTTTAAGATTTATTTAACAGAGAGAGAGAGAGATCACAAGTAAGCAGAGAGGCAGGCAGAGAGAGAGGAGGAAGCAGGCTCCCTGATGAGCAGAAAGCCCCATGCTGGGCTTGATCCCAGCACCTTGAGAATATGACCTGAGCCGAAGGCAGAGGCTTTAACACACTGAGCCACCCAGGCGCCCCTCTAAGCTTTTCTAACTGATTTCTGTTTTTCTAACTGTTTCTGTGTACTTGTTGACTCCCACTGGCATTGTCTGCTGGTAGAATATGTTACAGGTTTGCTAAGAATTTCATATTTCTATTATCCCTACTAAAACCCTAGGTCTGGGCTCTTAATCACACTTTCAGTAAATAAAAAATTTTGCCTCAGACACTCTAGAATTAACCATTTAATTAATATAACTAATCCAGCAGAACCTAATTGATAGACTTACCATTGAGAGTGCTTCTATCAATCAAATTAGTATCAACGGGCCAATAACCTCCATCTCCATGACGACCTGTTTGTTGGAAAAACATAAGAATGTTAGGGATACAGAGTATGAAAGCACAATGAAGAAAACAGACAGAACTAATAAATATTTTAAAACACACAAACAATTGAACACGGTATTTTGGCCACCACAGAGAATGGCTGAGAATATTAATTCCAATATACTTTGCGAGAAAATGTTATTTTCTATGTGTGAGAAAAATCTGTCATGAATAGAGATTCTTTTAAACAAGCTAAGTTCAATTCCTCTCTGAAAAGTTGTCCACCCTCTTCTTTTTTTCTTTTTTTTCCAAACTTATTGCAAAAAGTGTCCCTAGAAGTTACAGTAACATTGTTTTCCTGAACATCTCAAAACAGAGACTGGTCATGGGTCCTAGAGAGAGAGAGCCCCCCTCTTTCCTGCTGCAAGAGGCCCATCCATCTAACATGACTTGGTGACAAATTAGCATTATTAATCTATAGCACATTTTGTCTTATAAATGGGTTTTGAGCAGTCCTTGTGGTATATGCCAAATAGGTGTCTGGGAATGAAATATTAGATAGGGAGTAAAGAATGAGGTTGTGGTACCACGCACATACCTGTTCTGAATATTTCTTATAAACACGGCAGGGAAGGAAGAAGGCTTCTTTAGTATTACATTACTGGAAACACTACTTTCCAGTAGGTGTGCAACAGTTGTAAAAGCAGTCTTTAAGAGCACTGAGCCAGGAAATAACCAGAATTGTACCATCATCCAAATGTAAGTAATGGTGATTCACTACAAGTAATATCTTTTTCTATTAGCACATTTGTAGACCTATAATTATTTTGTTAGATTTTGAATTCTAGAATATCTATTAGGTTGACAATTTATAGGAATACATTTGGGAGTTGAATTTATATGCAAACACATACAAGAATACAGTTAATATTATATTTATTCACTTTGGGGAGTTATATCTACAAGCAGTTACAACCAGTGGATGATGTAGAGGAAGCCAACTGAGGCAGTCAGCCACAATAACATAGGTCGTTTGCTCACATGCATAGATTTTATTTTTCTTCTCCTTCTTCTCCTTTTTTCTTTTAAGATTTTTATTTATTTCAGAGAAAGAGAGAGATCAGAGAGAGCACAAGTGGGAGGGGCAGAGGGAGAGAGAATCTCAAGCAGACTCCCCCCACAGACTCAAGCAGGAGCCCCAATGTGGGCTCCATGCAGGGCTCAATGGAGGGGGGTGTCCATCCTAGGACTCTGAGATTGTCACCTGAGCCAAAGGCAGACGCTTAACCAACTGAGTCACCCAGACGCCCCTATTTTTCTTCCTCTTTAAGACTTTCAAGTCCTGCTCTTGTGACATTATTCGGCATCCCAAACACTCCTCTTGCTAACGCTTTCCCAAGATGTCATTTTATTTGCAAAACTGTTGTGAGGGAACAACTTAAATCTTGTTAGCCGATCATATGTTTGGAATTTTAGAAATTCTTTTCAAATCAAGCCAGAGGTGAAGTTAGGATGTCAAGCTTCCAACAAGCAATGCATACATTAATCTAATCACATCATCCTCTGTTTTCAGCATAAATTGGTAAATTTAAAATCTGTTGGCCAGTGACTGTGGGTCTATAAAGCAGGTATTTGGATGGAGGCTCCCCATGGGGAAAAGCAGGAGAGAAGCAAATGAAATAAGCAGCAAATGTGAACATTTTGGGGGGCTGACTAAAATGTGGACAAGCCTTTTCCAGATACTTTGCTTGTGTGACTCTGACACATTTGGATTTTCAATGAACAGAGGATAAGCGTAGCCCACGGGACATTGTAGGATCAATGTTGGAAGAAATGAAGTGAGACAGAAGTTATGTATGAATATTAAGATAGTTTTTCTCACATCTGAAAGCAGCTTGATTGCAAAGCACTCAGCCAAAAGAGATGCTAAACAGTCCCATCACTTAGGCCAGTAAAGCAATAAATGATTCCTGGTGGGAGTAATCCTGTAGTGGCTGGAAATTAGGTAAATAGTCTGTGGAGGATTTTCCTTTTCCTCTAGCATCCTGACAAATGTCTTTTTAATGAAGTTTCTCGTCTCCCAGCTAGTTTGCGTGAAGATGCAAAAACAAGCCCACAAGCACATCCATATATTACTGAGACATAAAGCTCTATGAGTAGGGCCCCCCCTCCCCCGGATTTAGCGAGGCTATTGATTATGCTGTGAATTTCAATAGGTTGGAGAAAATCAGATGTCATATGGTTGGAACTCTATGTCAGATAGAGGAATTCTGGAAATGCTTTCTACAGAAGAGAGGGCAGCTTAAAACTTGACTATTCTACCCACACACTCTGGTGTATTGACATTGCTTAACTTTTTGTTGGTTACAATTAGATTGATACCACAAAAGAAAATTAAGTAACTCTTAACAAACCCAACAGAAAGTACTTTAAAGAAATTTGATATCATCAGCAAGCAAAATTGGATTTATGGTAATTTAGAGTCCTTGAACCACTTCAGTAAGAAAACACAAAACTCATTTCTGGGATATCGGGGAGTCTGGGGATCTCTTTACCTAAAGACATGAGAATAAAATTTTCACTTTGTGTGCTGGTATGTTTCTATTCTCTAAAATATGTCTTTTAACTTCCACAAAAGCTTCCTTTGTGAGGAAAATAATAAGCCAAAACAAACCAAATAAAGACTCTCCCATTGCTCTAAAGCCAGAACCACAAAGTTGTCACATGAGGGGACACTGAAGACCAAAGAAGACAACGAGTGTCATTGCTTGCACTTCAAAGTATTTTTAAGGGCTTTTTGATGTGGATCAAATATTGAATGTGTTTAGTTAACTTGGTAAATTTCACAGGCACTGATCTAGGGAAACAGAAGATGAATGAGATTCTGCAAGATGGAAAGTCAATTGATGCAAAAGTATAAAGTACTGTCTGATCACGGAGGTCTTTGTTTTATTAGTAGAGCATAAAACTGGTAATAATTCACCCAAAATTTATTAAGGGACTGTTAAATGCAAGGCACAGTCCTAGATCCTCAGGGAAGTGATAATAAAAAACAAAACAAAACACGTATTAAGCGAGGATTTTGCCATAACAGATCGAGATGGTTCACTATGTCCCAATCCTATATGGATTAAATCCTATAGGATTAAACACCAACTGCAGATGGTTTTTAATTTGTGCTGACTTTAAAGATTTAAGAACAAGTTAACCCATCTTTTAGTATAAAATTGCTATTAGGTTTGATTACAAATCTTTTTAATTGTCTAGTATCATTGAAAGAACTACATGCAAATAAAAATAATGCATTATTTTCAGTTTTATATGTTCCACAGTTATATTTAGATTAAAACTCCTGATTTTTTTTGCATACTGCATTAAATCTCTAACATTTTTAGAAATTAAAAATTCCCAATAATAAATATCTGAAATTTACATATAACATTTGTAGAAATAATGTAATACATTCCAATGTATAACAGATTTTTTGTATTCAAATAAAACTCAACATGGTTCAAAAAATTGGAATGGGAAGTTTTTTTTCTTTTTTTGTTTTTCTTTTTTTGTAGAATTTGTAGTATCATGACTTTATGTGATGCAGTAATCAAATGTACTTTATGAACAAATATTACATTCTGCTGAAAATCTTGTGTTAGTCGATAGCCATATTTTCTTAGTAATAGAAATGAGGGTGAGAAAAGGAATCAAGATGTTAAAGAATAATGGGGCGCTTGGGTGGCTCAGTAGGTTAAAGCCTCTGCCTTCGGCTCAGGTCATGATCTCGGGGTCTTGGGATTGAGCCCTGCATCGAGCTCTCTGCTTAGCAGGGAACCTGCCTCCCCCCTCTCTCTGCCTGCCTCTCTGCCTACTTGTGATCTCTCTCTCTGTCAAATAAATAAAATCTTTAAAAAAAAAAGATGCTAAAGAGTAATGAATTCATATATCATAAAACCAACTAGGTATTTTATCCAGGTAATTTCATCCAAAAATCACTTCTTTGAGAAATTTTTTATAATTAAAACAGATGTTTTCTACTTTTCCTTAGGTTTTGAAACCAGGAAATGGTACTTTCAGAAAGAATAATAAAACAAATGAGCCCATGCTTAAATTTGAAAAGAGAAAGTGTATAACTATTTTAAGAGTTATTAAAAATTATTTATATATTTCTAAATTTATTTTACATTGGTACCGATTAGGTGAATCCAAACCAGAAATTTCATGTCCCTCTTTTTATATGCATTTTTACAGTATTATAAAGTATGAAGTCATTTAAAGAGTAAACTTTTATATTTTCTTCAAAGGACAAAGGATAGATCTCAGTAGGAGACTTCATTTTTTTTTTTTTTTTTTTGGCAAGAGACATATGCTCCCTTGGGCAAAAGTTAGTCTTCATGATCTCCCTGTCATTTACTCTCTGGATTGAGGGGAAAAGTGGGCAGAGGTAATATGACTTCCTTCAGGAAGTGTGCTTATTATGATATTCCTTGGTGTTTACCAAAGTGACATGCATACTGTGTTCTCAAGGCTTGAAGAGTGACTAATGTGAGTTACAATGCTCAACGATATATTATTAATGTGAACAAAAGTTTAAGTTATAATTATTATATAAGCTATGTTCTACGTTCTTGTTCTTACACATCACTTAAAATATTGCTTTTATATTTTTATTTTGGTGTGTGTCTACGTGTGTGTTTGTATAAAATGAAACATTAATGTTTACATCAAGTCCCTCCTTTTAGCAGTTATGGGCAGATGGAGAATCCACAATAAAAAAATTTATCAGCATCCAACAAAGATTAATTCAATTGGGATTTCTAGAGTCTGTTTTTTCTGGATAGATATTTACAAGTTCAGGGAAGAGTTAATGGAAAATTAATGTGCAGAGGACATGGAGAAAACTGGATGTGGTAGTTCTGATCTATTCTTTAATCTACCTTTCCTGAGAGAGGAGAAGAGAGGTTCCTCCAGAATGGCACCCAAACAATCAATCCTGAGAAAAACCTATGGTCCATAATCTAAATTTAATGAACAGATTGGTCACCTAACAAATGTTCAATATACATTGTCCTAAGGATGCAGAACACTGAGGTATCTTCTTGATCTTAGAATTGGTTTTGTGAAAATAATTCTGGTGATAATGGTGGAAATTGAATTGATTTTGTGTCCTGTGTACGAGTGGATAAAGGATATCTATTAATGACACCTGAATACAGTTTTATGGTCCAATACACAGATCGTATGGAGATCTGTTTTGAAGCATATGATTTTTCAGAGGCTGGGAAAATGTCTAAAGGATCAATTTATCATGAAATGGATAATATTGCTGACTTTGAACAAAGGCATCAGGATATCTAAAAGCCAGGAAGCGAAATCATAACTCATGCATAGGATATTTCCAACATATATTAATGGAAAAGAATTAATGAGCTCTCCTCAACACATGTTTTCAAGTAAACATGACAGAAAGCTCATTGATTGAAAGAAACTAGGATGTTACTAATTAATATGTAGGAGAAGCTAACATGCTTGCCACATATTGAGACGTGGTACTCAACAAATCCTTTTTTCTGCTTTCCTTCATAACATCTCCTTATATTTGTCACCAGTGGCAAGTCTAAGAGCAGTAATTTTTGAGAATGGGAGTGTATTTGGTGACCTACTTTGAGTTAGATACAATGTAAGAGAACCAAATATATGATTATCCATCTTTTCCTTGGCCATGAGAAGCACTTTTTTTGGGGGGGGTTCCAACTTATGACTTTATGCAATAAAATATAGACAGAATAGAATACAATGAAAAGCAAATTCATTTTTTAAATCTTTAGAAATCAATCTAAAATCTGAGATTATTTTTCTACATGTTTGCATGTACCCATCATGAATTGGGTAGCCATATAGTTATGAAAATCAGGCCACTTTAAGAATGAAGGAGGGTGCTGTTATCACTTATGCCTAGATCTGGGTACTAATCAAGACACTCCTGGGCAAAATGGAAATTATAGTGATCATAGACATAAACAATTTTAATAAATGAATCTCTAATTCCAGGCTCTTGGTTGACATCTCAGTTTGATTTTAGGTCCTCACTTCCTGAAGTTTATTGCAGTGTGGCAACTGACAGGTGAAGAAGAGTTGCCTGAGAAATGTTCTAAGGTAGGAAAAAAGTTTGCAAACATTGCATTTTCTTCCTTTATGAGCACCAGTGCTATGCCAGACTCTCTGGTATCTGGATTCCTGAACACAATCATAGATGTCAGCCAAGAGGAAAAGAAAAAAATACATATATATGAATGATATGGTGATTGTGGAATTTTCTTCTCTCTCCTTGTATGCATTCTTGCTTATAGTATATCTGTAATAATAGCCAGTATGTGGGTCTAAGACATCCCTTTTAGATGCAGCCTTGTCTTTATCAAAATCTAAAAAGCCTCTTACTTCTCTAAACATGGGCACTCTTCCTGGATGATTAGATCTTCCCAACAGCTAGCTCATTCACCAGACTAAAATGTAGAGGATGAGGAAGAATCTTTCATGGATTATAAAAGAACAATAGTTCTCAAATCTATTGAATGATCATGAAAGTCTCCCCTACCTGGATGGTCCACAAGCTTATCCCAAAGGCAGTGTGAGATATGCTTGTGTCTGAGTGAAGTTACCAAGCAGTACAAGAAGAACTAACAAAAGAGCATGAAAGCTCTTTCTTCTCCAAGTGACTGTCAGGAAGTTGCAACTGTGGTTGGAAAACACTAGAATGTCAGGATCACACTAGTTGTGCTCTAGTATGTATAAATAACGACACTGTTGGAGCATAAAATTTTTTCATTCATGTATCAGCACATGCACCATTCATCTAGTCAAAAAATGTACTGAATGGACCCACTGTTCTAGGTATTAGGGATATAAAATGACTATTGCAAAGGCTCATAAATTAGCAAAGATGGGAAATGTTGAGTAATAATAACGATATTGTATGGCCAAAAGTTTTAAAAATATTATAAGTAGGTGCCACAATGGAAAAACAGGATGATTGACTATGCCTAGTAAAATGATGAAAGCCTTTTTAGGGATTACATCTGAGTTGAGAATTAAAAGATGAGTAGATCAGGCAGAAAAGAGTATGGCGGGTAAGCTTAGAAAGGTAGACATGAAATAATAAAACTCTCTACATGCTCTACCTAAGAGTCTAGAATTCATCTTGCAGAAGACAGAAGTCCATTGCAGATATTTTATGCAGAAAAGTAACTCAATTAAATATGTGTTTTAGAAAAAGTGTTGTGGTGGAGAATGGAGAATAAATTATATGAGACTGTTGTTATAAGTAGCATGAGAATAATATTAATTATGAATCCATGAGGCAGACATTTTTAGTTCCATTTTATGGGTGAGTAAACTGTGGCTCAGAAAGATTAACAAGTACACTCATAAGCAGCTGAATAGGTCTGACTCTGACTCTGATGATTTTACCATTAGTGGGTGAATTAATAAATAAAAGAAGGACTGGGGTGTGAGTTGGATAAAAATTAGAGCATCTCAAAGTTGATTCTGATGTGTGACTTGAAGTGGTAGCTTCATTTTCAATAGGACACACAGAACACCACAGACTTTGGAAGAAAAAGGAAATAGTTCAGTTCGCAACCATGCTGAGCACTGGGACAAGTAAATGTGACAGTTCAGAAAAGGCACAGCAGAAGTGGGCAAATAAGGCTAGGCAAACTCTTCAAAGATCAGGGATACTTAGGTATCTACGATACTTTCTCCCCCCCTCACTCCAACCCCCCTATCCTCTAAGAAGCAAGGTATGATTGGCATCAGCAGCCAAGAGTGAATGGGGTTTGCAGGGTTCTGGAGGTGAGCATGCTGATCTTCAGTGACCAGTGTGGACAGTAGATACTTGACGTGTTGAAAAGTAGGAAAGCCAGAGAACTGCTGTGTTAGAACAAAGGGAAAGAGCAAAAGTCTCACCAATTTATCTCTCTCTCTTTCTCTCCCTCTCTCTACCACTGTGCATTATTCTGCAAAGTGGCCCTAACTGTCCCCTGAATGCACCTTGCAATCCTCACTCTATGAACTGCTTCTTGGCATCTTGATTTTCTAATTCTAGGATTTCTCTAAGTAAAAGTTCAAGTAATCTTTCCCTCCGCAATCGTTTGTGTTGAATCAAGTTCTACTCATAGAGTAAAAGTCCAGTCTTGGGTTTAAGCAGTCTGTTCTGCTATTACCAATAGTGATTGCTCATCTGAAACCCTATAATGATGATATACATATGAGATGGTACCACTTAATTTCACATTTCGTATTTTTAATGTTGGGCTGGGAGTATTTATATATTCCTCCTACCTACACTGCATGATTCCTGAAAAATGGACCCATGGAACGGTACTTCTTTCTCATGCGTCATCACACTCAGCACGATACTAGGTACATTGCTACCAGCAAGTTGTCAAAAGTGAGTCCAATTCTTTTCATACTTCATGTTTGAAATTTCAAAATCTTATCAACACCCATTAGTTTTGATTTTTCTCCTTTCTGTACTCAGAATTACAAGCAAGGGGAATTCAAAAAAAATAAATTTTCTGCTAACAAGAAATGACAGGAAGGGTAGAGATCAAGAAAAGTGCACGGGAGGCCAGAATCATCTACAAATGTGACTACCATTTTCTTAATTAAAGAGAATTTGTTTTCCAGTTTAGCTTTAACTTAACAGATGAATATTCAAGATATTTTTGCCTTAGTGGAAACATATTTTCACATCATTTTCATCTCCCCCAAGATCAGTAACATACAAAGTGTCCATGGCCCTGAGTACTATTGCTTTTAGATCCCAACTATACTTTTGATCAGATGGTGAAGGCTTTCTTTCCAGATTACTTTGTGACTGTTTCCTCAAAGATGTGTGCCATTATTCAGTTCAACAAACACTTAACAGGCATCTATAATATGACAGATTCTCAATTAGAGTCTGAAAAGTGGGCATGACTGTGTGAATCAGACCAGTCCTCTGCCATCAAGGAATTTACAACTTGGCCCAGAGGTTGGGAATATAAATAGTGAAATATAAGAAATGAAGAACAGAGCAAGGAATAAGTTGGGTGATATGGACATACGGAAGAACAAAAGCCTGGATAGGCAAGATAAGGCTTTTTGGAGAAAAGCAGAATGGAAAACGGAGTCTTAGAAGATGAAGACCTGACTCACTAGAGAGAGAAAGTACTGCTAAAGCTAAGAGGAAGGTGCCAGTTAAAGCATGGAGTTCGGAAAATGTACCTTTCCCAGAGTGATTTATACGTTTTTGCTAATAGACTGTGATATGTGGAGGGATGAACTAGCCTTGAGGCTAGAGAAGGGCAGTTGGGGGTCTTGATGTCAAAGAACTGACTTAACTCTGTAAGCACTGATGAGCCATCTGTTTTGGAAAGAGAACTGAAGAGGTGCAGTCTAGGTGTAACAGTAGTGGGCAGAAAAATCAAGCCAGGAACCTGGTACTTGGCTAATGCCTACAGCAAAGAAGGACATTCAGCAACAGAGTGGTTCTTGCAAAAACAACTTGTTTAAGAAATCTTTTTGAGGGCTGTCTATCTTTCACGTCTGAGAAACTTACAATTATGCCATGAATTGCATCACCTCTAAAGAGCAGAGTATGTGTTTTCTTTCAAAGTTATGTATTGAAACACGAAAGCTCCCGAGAGGCTGATTGATTTAGGCAGCTACTCGGCTGCTTGCTGGGAACAAGAGAAGCACCTCAACACTTTGTCAAAAGCACACTACGCATTTTTCACTCCCACTTTTATACCATAATCACAATTTTCTAGAATTGCAAAATTTTGGACCTGGGAACAGCACAGGTGAGAATAGCTCTCTTTCAAGGGGGTCTAGCAGCAATTGAATAATAAAGTAGTTGAAACTCTGCACAATAATAGGGTAAAAAGAGGTTTTAATTTTCAATTAAACAGCTCCTATCAAAAGGTGCTAAAGGCTTCAATTTTTCAAACAGCACCCTGGCTGATGTAATCCAAACCCTGCAAAGTCTGGATTACATTAACTAAATTCCAAGCTTGACTAGACTGCCTTGAAAACCCTATTTCCTTGAAATTGGAAACAATTAACGTTCTGTTTATTCATGAGATTAAACCTGCTGAGGTGTAAAATGGCAGGTGTAGTGTTAAGTACTTTGCCTGAATACCCTACTGAGGAAAGACAAAGAGCTTTAAACTAGGTGAACGTATGGTGATGCCATTTAGGTTTTACTTTCTTGATAACAAAGCAGGAACCAATTAACTCACTGCATTTCCAGAAATTATACAGCGGTTAAGGGCAGAGACTCTCAAATTACTTACCCAGGGTCTGTATCTCGGGCTAACGTCTTACGTGCTGTGAGTGTTTGGGCAAGTTTGAGCATCTCAGTGTCTCATTTTCTATATCTGGAAGGATGTTATGATGATATAGAATGAGGATATAGAATATCCTCATATAGAATGAGGATATGAGAGCACACGGACAGTGCATAGAAGAATGATCGGCGCATCCTGGGAATGCTAAAAATGTGAAGTACTGTGCTATGTGAAGATACTATGCCTGGGTTTACCCTAACACCAATCCTCAAGTTTGATCATCTGGAATCTTGAAAGAAAACAAAAGATACTTTGGGCAGGAGACATCATTTGACAGGTGAGGACACTGAGAAAGGTCAGTCATACGCCCAAAGTCACACAGGAGGTCACAGTGGCAAGACGGCACTAGAATTTGAGGTCTCCAAGCCCATTCCACCACTCTTGGAGTACCCACTGCGTGCTGATGTTTCGGAAAGCCAGGGCGTTATCAGCTGTTACCTTGATTCCGAAGTGAGAAATTCTCCCTCCTGGTGGGAGGGCAGTTCTCAGCAGGTCACCTGCATCTAGATGTATACATTGACCTGTGGATTTCCACCTCCTTTGTGGCTCTGGGGTTTCAGATCACCCCTCTGCAGGCTATGGAGAGGGAAAGACACTTGAGAGTGCCTGAAGCTGGCATTTTCTTCCTGATTCATCTCAGCGATGACACAGTATATATCATAAAAAAGGTTCCTGCCTTCTTTCAGGTCCTGTGACATGGCCCTAGCACCTACTGTGCGTGCCCCAATGGGCAGACATGGAAACACACTTGACCTTGTAGACATTTGTGCTCATGCTAAGAAGGACCACTTTTTACACATCGACACCTCAAAGTGGAGAACATTTGGGGGTTAAACAGAATATAAAGGTGTAAAAATAATCCTTTAAGATTAGAGGTTTGATCTGATGATAACGACTTCTGAGAATGGGCTATATTTTATAGTTATAGCTATCCCCCTTTGCCACCCCAAACAGAGGCTTTTATAAATGCTTCTGTGAGAAACTCTAAAAGGTCGAAGCTTCTTACAGAAAACCAAAGAGCCACATTTTTCATCCAGAGAGCAGCAGTCTACACTGGACAGACTACACTCCGGGAGTCAGAGAGAAACGCGCTGGCATCCACTTCTGCGCAAAACTGTATTTGTGTGACCTTAGGCAAAGCACTGCCTTCTGCCTCCTCACGGGAAACACTGGGGAGATAATCAGTGAGATCGAGAGAGAACAGCTTTCTTTTTGAAGGTGGATGCTGTGAGCTGCATTGTGCTCCGCACCCCCCACCGCTCAGAATCATATGCTGAATTCCTAACACCCAGTGTGAGGCCCTATGGAAGTAATTAAGGCTAAAGGAGGTCACAAGAGTAGGGCCCTGATCTGAGAGGAAGCGATAGGAGAGCCGGCTCTCCCTCTGCTATGTGAGGACACAGCAAGAAGACACCTGTCCGCAAGCAAGGAAGAACGTTCTCATCAGAAACCAACTTGGCTGGACCTTGATCGGGGACTCCCAGCCTCTAGAACTGTGAGAAGTAGACTTCTGTTGTTTAACCCACCCAGTCTGTGGCATTTTGTATCAGCAGCCTGAGTGGACTAAGGCAGTGGAATTAGCACCATCCCTGTGTTTCCCGAGACAACTGACGCTCAGGATCACATACTTTTAGTGCTGTGACTTGCCACTGACAAGATGACCCCAGAGTGAAAGCTGTTCTATTCTTTGTTCTTTGGACTATTCACAGAAATGGGGAAAGGAGAGCTGATCCTGGGAAGAAATCCATACACAAACTTCAGATGCAGCAGCCCTATAAATATCTGTTCAACATGCGGTCGTGGATGCGTCCATATACATACACGGGATGAACATACTCTGGGGTTGAGAACCGCAGGGTTTGAATGGCCTTGCCACTTACTAGCTGTGTGTCTACAGACAGGGGACTGAAACGCTCTGAGCTTCAGTTTCTTCATCGCCAAGATGAGAACAATAATTGTAATTCACAGTATAGCAGTGAGGCTCAAATGAGAATTCTGTAAATAGAGACAGTGGTAGGGCTTCACAAGAGTTCATTTTACCATTACACCCGTCCACACACACACACCACACACATTGATGGGGTCCTTACCAAAATATGAAAAATAAAAAAGGAAAAAAAAAAGCACAGCATTTCTCCGTCCTCTGAACTCACTTTGCATAGCCCATACAATTTCCCTATCCTGCCTGACCTTCCTAAAAATTAAATTCTGTGGTTAATCTCTAAAATCTCATGATTACCTTCAAACTTATTGGCCACTTGTGCCTGAAGAGACAAGAGAAAAAATTAGGATGTGTAACAAGAGATAAGGGGCTGCAAAAAACAGGGAATTACAGAGGAGGCTGAGATTAGAGAGATAAGAAGATGATAGATATAATCAATTTATAACTACACAAAGAAAAAAACAGTTCAATGCAAATTGTCTATTTTCAGACTACTACTGCTCTTACTCAGGAGAAAATATTTTCCTCAAATCACGGCTGATTCAAATATAACTGACTTTTTTTCCTCTCAAATCATAGCTGATTTCAAATATAACTGACTGTTTTCCCATTTATGTACTTCAGGACATATCTTGGATTCCAAGAAAAAGTAATTGTGACAAAAGTCTACAAGGATACTTCATTAAAATAATCAAAACTTTTCCTCCTCTCTCACAGGTAAATTAAATGCGACCTCCTGTTTTTCTATTTAGGATTCATCTTTGCAAGGTTCACTCTGACCCAAGGTATTGGATTTTCTCTCAACAGAAATTCAGCTCCTGTCACAGATGGATCACAATGGGATCACTTCACCATGGGGAGGGGCAAATAGGTCTAACCGTGGGCACAGTCAAACATATTCAAATGATTGGCTCTGTGCTACGAGTGGGAACATTCAGAACGGCTTTTTCCTCTTATTTTCATCAATCTTAGTAGGATCTTCAATCCGGATTACTTTTCTTCTACATGGTCATCAGCGCAGAAGACTGATTTTGTTTATAAAGAGCTTTTGATGGCCAGCAAATTTGATATGCTTTCTTTGTAAGAATTTAAAGTTCTAATTATAACCACTATGCTATCTGTTGTCAGTTCCTCTCTATTTTAGAAGTGATTTGAGTTTGATGTAAAATTTAGAACCTATCAGTTTGAACAACTATATGCCTGCTGTGATTGAATAAGGCACCAAGTAGTATAATATGTGACAGAATCTTTTAAGTAGCATTAGATGAAGAAAAGGACAATTGCCTGAATAATATTAATAGACTCAGCCACTGGCAATAATTCTTGGGAATTACTTTTTCCCTGATAACAGATCTGATTTCACTATTGATATGAAAATCTGAGGAAAATCCACGGAGAGTGTGTGAACAGAGGGACTGGGGAATAATTAACTCTTTTTTTCTTTTGTAAAAGGATCAATTTACAAAATATACTTCTGCTAGCTTAAAATAATATTAAACAAAACAGCTAACTGAAAAATATTTTTTTTTGGAGCAATTTTTGGAGTAAAATCCATTTGTTCAGAAACCTGGGCATGTCATTGCCTGAGTGGCTAATAATGTCACATTTCAGCTCGTTCACTGACTTAAAAAAATTTTTTTTGGTATGTTTCCTCTCTCTTTCTTTATTTCTCTAAATATAATTTCAAAAATTAGGAATTATCTGCCTGTGGAAGTTTCAAACTCATTTAAGTTAAGAAGGCTATGCAAAGTTGTTGTAATTATTTTATAAATGAATTAATAAAACCACTTCTGCTAGTTAATTATTCCAGCTTTGGATCTGGCCAGCACCAATATTTAATTTACCTAAGTAAATACTGGCTAACTGATTAGTATTCATCATTAATAGTTGACAAATATTACCATTAATAGATATTGATCTTACAAAAACATTTTAAGGAGAAATAAGCAGGAAGAAAGTTGAGGTGATTAACGGAAATGTGAACTCTGGGTAAATATTTCTGTGTATTGTTCATTTTTATTACTTCCATGTGCAAAGTCCCAGCCATGTTCTCTGAAGCCGAGGAGTGATGTAAGGACCCAGGGATAAACTGAACACAGAATCACTAAATAAAATAGTCCTCATGTAGACAATCTTCTGTGAGTGAGCCTTAATATCCAGATGCTTAATATTTAAAAGTTAAAAAGTATTCTTGTTGAAAAGAATGTTTCCCTCCACCTTACAAGACGGTGCGTTCTAAGACATGATGACTGCAAGCAAGTTCTGCTGACAGATTGTCCAAAGCAGGAGACAAACGACACAAATGACAAACTGTAGACTTTGGGCCAACAAATCCGGACAAAATCTGGACATCACCAACTATTGCAAGTTGCAAATACTTCCCAACTCCCCCTTCTTTAAAGAATATAACAGGCTGAAAAAATACAGCTCATAAGCTATTCTTTTTCTCCTCTAGAATTCTACCAGTTACCTTTAGTGTAAAAATAATTTATCGGTCTGCAAATCATGATAATAGCAATTTCTTATCTACCTGTGAATTGATGGACAACTCTTATTTATCTCCATTTTCCTTTGTGTAAAGCCATGCATATTTCTCTACGTGAATTAGCTTTTAGCCAAAGAATGGAAGGCGAATAAAATACTCTCAGTCGAACCAGCATCTCATTCACGGAGTGAAAGCTTTCTGACTTCAAAATGAACAATAGCAATGCCCTAAAAAAGTTGTCCTAACTTTGTTTTTATTTATTAAAAGAAGCTCACTGTAGAGAAAAAGCACACTTGATTTATGGATTTTCTCTGTGGAGCTACAGAACTTTAATCCATAGCTCATGAAAGGGTGTAAGAGCAGCTTGAAAATTATGCTGAGCTTAATTATACTTAATGTGAATTATTCAGAAGTGCAGACAGAGACTAAAAATTTATTTCATACAAAGAAGCTTGACATTTTAATTGGTCCTTCAGAATAGAGACAAAACAATTTCCTCTCAAGAAAATTTACATCTTCCCCAACAGACCTGCAGCTTCAGCCAAATAGAACTTCATTAACAAGATTAATTATCACGCCAGTGTCTGCTTCATCAGGTGTATGGCCCAGGTGAGAAAAGGAAGACAAAATAATGACTGACATTTCTAACAGATAGAATTGATTCAAGGAGGAAAAAATATGACAGACTGAGCCACCATACCTTGGTCATTAGCCATTTTGTCAGGGTGTTCTACTGTGGGGGAGAAAGAAATATTATTAGACATTGACACTTCCTAGCAGGGAAGCTGACACTTCCAATCGACAGTTTGGTTAGCAAGTTTTCATATCAAGCCTAAAGCCCTGTTGAAATAAAACTGATAAGGAACCAAGGTTGATGTGATTATTTCTATTAAATAGTAGTCAGAGGAGAAAAATTGAAAATAACATAAAAATATGTTATTTGTTTCATTCTTCTACACATCAACTCCGAAAGATCATCATGTAAGTTTAATTAAAAACACAATACATAAAAACTCATGTGATCACCAAGTAATTATCACCCATATATTTTAAATAAGGTAAAGAGGCTATCTCTTGTCTTCAGTTTCTTTTTTTTGTCAACCAGATAAGTTAACCAATTCTCACATGGATAGGGTAAAATAATAGAATATTGTAAATGTGTTTTAATCTAAATGGTTTAATAAATTTTTAGACATTGTGAAGAGAATTCTTACCTGTTCACAACTTCAAGTGCATTATGAATACTGTTCCTGAAGGTGACTTTTCTTTTAATTTAAAAATATCTTTAAATTTTTTAAAGTGGCTTCTCTTCTATTAACCCAATATAACTGTATAGGAGGTAAATCCACAATATCATTGCTTTTACAGAAATTGTGATAGGATGTTTTGACCAATGTAGATCTTTGTTAGTCTCTATCAGTTAGAATTATTTCCCCTATACTTGACTTTTCTTTAAGCTTCAAATCTTCCGAGTTTATTGAACTCAATTGCCCTAAAACTTGACATGTAGGCTACTACACTTACTGTTGGCTTCTTTATATGTTTCAGTTAAATTTGCACAGAGAAAAATACAGTAGTGTTCCCATGTGCAGCAACATATAACCTAAGCAGCCTGGTTCTCTCATTCTGGGTGGCAGTCTCACAGCAAATCCATTATCACTGTTTGAAAAATAAAGCAAAGGTCTTAGAAGTGGTAGTCCTTCCTTTACTAATTGATGGGATACATATCATTGCCCAAAAGAATATGCAGAATGGAAATACTCAAAAAATGATACTCTTAATAAAAACTCCTTTCAGATGAATAGGGTTTATGAATGTCACCTCACAAAAGGACAAATTCTAAACAGTTACAAATTTCTATCACTTACAATTTCTTTCATTTTAAAATAATACGTAAACATATTTTATGAAAAAGGGTAGATCAAGAAAGGTTATTTTAATAAGTAGTAGACTTTGAACTCTGAATCACTCTTTGGAAAACACTAAACATACAAGAATGCTTATTATATTAGGATTCTACCAGTTTTAAATAAATTTTATAAATGTTATTGTAGCTCCTCAAGATTTAACAAACTTTTTTTTTTTTTAATTCACCAGACCGTCCAACCTAATCTTTCCCTGGTCTAATCATCACAGCTTAATTTTATCTTAATTTTCTTTCCTATTTCCCTTTAAAGACTAATGACTTCTCAAGATCCATTTTACTACAGTATTAGGGGATTATTGATGAAAGGTATTTTTGATAGGCAACTGAATTATCTGTAGTTTCTAGACAGGGTTAGGGTTTTCACTGAAATCTTAACATAGTTAGTGAGAAAGGATACTATGTTGTAGGATGTGCCAAACCAGGTCCCTGGTAAGAATGAGGAGGGTATGTGGAGATCATATGTGACTGTGCAATTCAGGAAGGGTAAAAGTTTGGTAGCAAGAACAGGACACACTTGAGAAACTACCCTAATTATGACCTCAGATTTAGGCGAGATATGTTTGGAATGATGTCAAAAAAAAAAAAAAAAAAAAGAGAGGAAAATCAATCTTGGCTCATATTCATTCATTTCTCCTTTCATCTGTAATCATATCCATACATCATCTACAGTCTAAGAAAATTTTTATCAATTGACAAGTAAATATACGTTATGGGCAACAACGTCATCCTCATTCTTACCTTCTGGATTTGTTTGACCATTAGTAATCTTGACTGGATATAACTTGAGAAATTTTGAATGTTTCAAGAAAGTTATCCACTAAAGGTTATTTTCCCACAGGGATAAAACATATCCTGAAAGTTACCTTTTTATTACAGAGAAATAATGGCTTAAAAGTATCATAATTTGGGTCTTCACTTTTTATTTGCTCCTGCCATTTGTCAAGAAAATCACTTATTTTGTCAAAAATAATGTAAAGACTAAAACTTTTCTGTATTCGGGTATGGAACGCCAGTTCTATATCCTTGGATGGAAAGGATGCACATTTCAGAATGATGATTAAAGATGCCCAGAGAACAGACTATATACCCTAGTGATTTTTATTGCTGAAGACTCTGCTTTTTTGTGTGTAAGACTCCATCCCACTATAGAATTCTACTTTGGTCTGTTTCAGCAGAAGCATCCTTTCTTCCTATTATTTGACAAGCCAACACAGAGAAGCTCAGTTTATCCAAGAGAACAACCCATGTGAAAGGCAGAGATTGAAATGCCTCTTGTACATCTTCTAAGATTTTCAATGTATGGGTATCCTAATGGGGAATATTTGGGAAGGGAGGTGTGTATTTGCAGAGTCCTGTGTGGTCAGAGAATCAAATTCAAGATTCTTTTAATTAACATTCCAAAGAAACAATCAGATGTACCGCATACATGCATGTACACAAGGGTATTGCAATTTAATCCCTTTTTAATTATAAATGTCCTTTTCATTAAACAGTGATTATGGATTGAGTTTCCTATATGTCTCTTGCTGGCGACTAAAACCAAAGACAAAACTCTAGTCTCTAGTAGTAAATGCTAACTGTCTTTGCAAAGACTGCATATGAAAGAATGAAGCTTGGAGACACCTGCCTGGGGCATGATTTGCAATGAAACACTTGCCTGTTTAGACTACTGAGAGCTTTCTCAGCTTCAGGATAACATGTGAGCCTTTCTTGCTGTCAAACAGAGTTACATTCTGATGAACAGAGGACTTATGTCTTGAACCAGCTTTGCAAACTGAAAATCTTAAACCAGAGAGCAGTAGCATGATGTGATGTGTTTAGTGTAGATTTGGTTCACTGTGGCTTCAAATCTCTTAAGAATAATTTATTTGCCTTAGAATATTTGTCATTATAACATGTAGGATGCATGTGCATACAATGTCAATTACTGATAAAGATGGGCAAGATCAGTATCTCTAAATAATTTAGAATGCAATCAAGACATCTGTAACTTGGTTTGCCATATAAGCAAGATTTGTTTTAAAATCTAATTGTCTATTATTTGAGCATGACATACTGAGGATAGACAATACTAAACATTTGTATCAGGATATATATTAGAAATAATGCTTGTGAATTATTACAACATAATAAATTCCTGAATTTGTTCTCAGTTCTGAACATCATTTCATAGATGAGTTTAGGATACTTAAGGTAAATAGTACCAAATGAGATATGGAGTTCATTAAATAATCTCCAGGATGGTTATCAGTGTGCGCCTGTAAATCCTGTGATAACTCATCACTCTGCTGCTTAATACATTCGGATGCCTTAAGTCATCCTAAACCCTCCCTGAGATCTCTAGTTGGCACGCACTATGAGCATGAAATTAATTTGGCACTTATCTATAGATAAAGATGAAGCATTTGTGAAACAGTTTCGAGTTACATTTCATGCTCCCACAAAATGAATAACCAGTTTCCTTTCTATTGCTCATTTAGAGTGAAATCTGATTTAGACATGAGGTCCCAAAAATCCAGAGAAGAAGATTAGCTCATTTCCTCCTGCCTCCCTCCCAATTTCTACTCTGTCACTAAGAACTCTCACGAAGACTTAGGCTGAATGCTTGTTTGTGTGTTTTTGGCGAACTTTCAGATTAGCTGTTACCAAGGCCAGCTTTGAATGGCTAGCTCCCTCACCAGAATTCAAAAGTCTACTATTTATTAGGGTATCTTTCCTAGAGGAATTGAATGGCTATACTATTATTCTAAGACTCTTCTCTTAATATGTCAAGCACCTGGGTGAAAATGTCAACCATTCTCATGTTTCTAATTTTTCAGTTGTTTGCCATGATGGGTTACCAACTTCTCAGCCAGATGTATCGATAGACAGAATGTGGTCACAGATTTAAGAGCCAAACATCCTTCTTTAGAACAACATACATCATGTCTAAATATACAACTTTAAATATCAGCTATGAAACATTCGATTTTTTTCAATTGCTAAATAATAGAGGCTCTTGAAACCATTTGTCCTGCAGAAGAATAATACTGTGCTAAAATAGTAAGGACTAACGTGAAGATTATTTCGATATAGTCACTGTTCTAGGGCCTCAGCATTTTTTCTGTATGAACATGTAACTATGCTTGAATTATGCAGCTATTTTTACTCTTGCAAGCATGGGGTGTTTTCTTCTAGTAATCATATTCTAAGACTCTTTTTTTCCCTTGTTGCTATCCTAGGACCTTAAAATAAACAGATTCATTTTGTTTGAGATTTTCTGTCTTGCTATATGAAATTTTCTTTTTATATACAAGGACAATAGTTCCTCAAAGAAAACATTTAAAGTTGGCAGTAGTATGGCATTCACCTAATTCAATGCTTTTTAATTTTTATTTCCTTACATAAAATGACTAAAAAATTTCATTTATAATTTTAGTAGAACCAATATACATGAATAATACAAAATTCCAAAGGATTGTAAATGGGAAAAAAAGAAGTTAAATATACCTGCCTTGTGTTGAAGGCAGAAAATGTGTTAACACAATAGATCTCTCTCTGATATGTTGGCTTTCAAGCATGAAAAAATACATTTTAATTTATTTTGAATGTCCATTGTAGTCATGTTGCCAACAGAGAAGGCAAAAACAGTTCCTAATGCAGATGCCATAAGTATTTTACAATAATCCCACAGGAAAAGAAAGCCACGGCTGTACTAGGAAATGATACAAACCTTTCAGAGTCCTGAAGAGGATGGGATCAGAGAGAGGCCCCACTCCTTTTGCATTTCGTGCTTGAATTCGAAAGTAGTACATTGTGTCAAGGTTGAGATCCATGATTTGGTGAGTAAGCCGATCACCACTGATTGTTTCCATCACCCAGTCATCAATTGGTATGTTCTTGTCCAAGGTATAAAACAAGATGTAAGCTGCAGAAATAGATGAACACGATTGTGTTTAGTGTACTGATCGTATGCTTATACTTCTGCTTCTAAACACTCATGTTTTCCCAAATATAATTTGCAGTGATTATTATACATTCACAATCTATACACTATAGTATTCGGTTAAGGAAGTAATATTTTTTTTGATATTGCAAAGATTAGACAAATCATTGCCTAATGTACAGAATCTGAAAATGGAACAGACCATTCAAAATAAATATATCAGCCATCTTGAAAAAATACGGGAGTTTCTGATGCCTATAAATCTTGTGCACGGATTCCTGACTGACAGAAACACTGAGATAAAAAAAATGTGTGTTGTTTTAAGCTGCTAAATTTGTAGTTATCCTGTTACACATCAACAGATACCATAATAGGCTAATGGTGAACTCGGCAATCTGCACCCCAGGTGATTTCTGTGCTCAAGCAAGGTCAGGAATCACTACATTAGTCAATATGCAGAATCTGTAATATTTTTGGTATTCGTTATGATGTTACTGCTGCAGCTATGAATGTCTTATAATGCATAGTGCTCAGTAAAAGATAAAAGACCAAGGTAAAGAAGTCTGTAAAACTTAAATGTTGTAGGACTCTCTGGTTAATATTAAAATTAGAATACTAAAATTCAAAAGAGATTGTGAAATATCACTGGACAAAGTTGTTTATGACTCATTTATAACTCAGCCCCCATGATCAATATCAATAAAATCTTCTAATATTTTTTGAGTCAGAGTAGTCTTCTTTCTTGTCCCCAAAGAAACACATCTACCGAATAGAAGACCCTGGTACTAGTAATATGTTTTTTTTTTAACTTTTATTATGTGCATGTCTTATCTCTTCAAAAAGATAAAAACATTCCTTTAGTGCAAGAGCCATATCTTATATTACCTTTTATTCTTCAGAGAAACCAATAAAATTGTCTTCACATAATAAGTATTGAAACTCACTTATTGAATGAAATCCTCTAGACAGTAAGCACAGATGCTTTACATTCATGACATTTACTGCAATTGTAGAGTTATCATGGGCTGTTGTAGGTGTCTGATGACACTGAAAGTTTGGAGAACTGTTCTCATCCCAGGTCAGCTACATTTATTCCTGATTTTGTTGATTTGTCAAGTGGGAATGAAATATTTGCCTTCTTTGTGATTTGGAATTTTTTTTTTCTTTGTAAAAAGTATTCAATTAAGCATTTAAAAATGGCAGTTTTGGCATCAAGTAAGTACGATTGAAGGTACATGCATCAGGTTCTGACAATTACCAAACTGTATTTGAAGTGATTTCCTGGTATTTATGGGAAAGCTCATCTTTGTGTGTGTGTGTGTGTGTGTGTGTGTGTGTGTAAATTTGAGAACTGAGATGCAGAACAGAAATATACTACTACAACTTTCAAAACTTTAAAATTTGGTCTTAGGAAAAGCTTACAATTTCATCTGGATATATGAGTTTGGTGTGTTTGGAGAATATTAAATCTGTTATTGAAGTCTTACTGTAGAGATTTCCATAACCACATAGGTTGGAACAAATTCATCGGTTTCTCACAATCTTTCTGTACCTATATGTCCATTTCCCCACGTCGAAGTTTCTTTCTTCTTCTTCTTTTTTACTTTTTTCTACTTCATTTTTGTTCTTATTCACCATAACTAGCTAAATAATGAGAACTATCTCCTGTCATAGGTGATAAGACTTGGGATTGTTAACTCAAGTGGACATTACTGCATTAGAATTACATTTGTTTAAATATATATATAATGTAACATCATACATAGTCAATTTTGACTACTTCTACAAAGAAGTTGTTGTACTTGTAAAAAGAAAGTGTCAAAAAGTGTTCAATTCCACCTCTTTCCTCTGTTTTTCTCCATACTCCTTTCCACAGATCAGATTCCCTTCCATGATTCAGCTGCTAAGTACCAGGAAGGCCAGGATGATGCCTATCAGCAAGGAGCTGAGGCCAGTGAGAGCTCCTCATCTTTCAAAAATTGATTCTGATAATCATGTCTATAGATAAATACATAATGAAGGATCCATTTCTTCTTTCCTAAAAAATTATTATAAAATAAAAGGCTATGGATTCAAGAAAACCTGACCTCAACTCATAAGTCTATCATTTCCTGGCTTTGCAACGTTGAATACCTTGCTTAATCTAAGTATGCTTCCATTTTCTCATCTGAAAATAAGTTGCTCTCAGATAATATAATTTTATTATATTTTAAAATTAAATTTTAATTTTTAAATATATAATTAAAAATTAAATTAAAAAATTAAATTAAAAAATATAATTTTAAGAAATTAATAAATGTGGGTATTCCTATTGTATTATCTTCTATATAGTGACTACTTAGTAAATGCTACATTTATTCTTTTTTTTTCTTTCTTTCCTTCCTTTCTGTCTTCTTTCTTTCTTAATATTAGTAATTAAGGAAATATTATATTTGGAACAGCTGGAATTTTTATTTCAAGTCAACAGTAGATTTAATAGCAACTCAATGATTATTCTACTCAACAAATATTTATTAATTATCTAATAAGTGTCAATAATATTGATCCTGAAGAGATTGAACAAAATCTAAAACCTATTTCCATAGAATTTTCAGCCCTGTATTATGAACATTTAGATTTTTCTCTCCTGATTATACAGGAAGGGAACATAAAGGAAGAAGTCAAGATGGCTATATTTCCAACTTTTGCAACTAGGTAAACATGAAAAATTTTTATATGATGGTAGTAAGAATATTTAGACACATATGATTGCAGTGAGTGCCCAGCTTGGTCCACGATCTTGGATCGTCTTATAACCTATTATGGAATATAATAGTGCATTATTTGGATGGTTATGGTGGGGGATAGACAAAAAACCCCCACAAACAAACAAACGAAAAGCAAAAAGAAAAGAAAAAGGAGGAGGAAAGGAGAAAGAGAGGGATTGAGGAATAGAAGCAGGTGCCAATAAGATAGGCAAGTGGAAATGTACAATATGAGGTAAGATATGTGTATTTAGAATTCCTTGGATGGAGATACAGATTTTACAGACATAAGTTTGTGTTCCCTGAAGCCCTGGCTATACTATACACACTATTTCAGAGAAAGTAGCAAAGGAACTAAAAAGATCTACTTAAGAAACAGGTGGAAGAAATGTCTGCTAATAAGGCCAAGAAGGTGTAGCCTGAAATTGAGGAGAAAAGTGGGTAGGTGATCTTAAAAAAGTCAAGAGAGAAGAGAACTTCAAGAAAGGGGAACTGGATTAGGGTATCACATGACACACAAAAAAAGATAACATAATCTTATCCATTGGATAGGATTGATAAGGAAACAAACTCTGAAGGCCTAACTCTTCTATGTTGGTCTCTGATCATAAATAATGCTGGATGCTGCATTTATTTAGATCAATGTTTCAAAACCTTAGCTGTACATTAAAATCACTTGGGGAGCTTTTAAAATATAGCATGCTCAATCCTTCCTCGGATAAATTAAATCATAAATCAGTTAAGAGTCACTGATTTGGACTAGTTGAATACTAATGAACTGGAGCAAAACATAGAGTAATAGTGAAGAGTCTGAGCATGAGTTTTAAATCCTAGCTCTCTTACTTCTTGGTTTTTTGACTTTGGGGGAGTTATTTACCCTAGAAGCCCCTCATCTCTTCATTTCAACATGGAATAACAGGAAGATAGGATCACTTAACAATACTAAAGTGCTTAGCAGGATGCCAAGCATATAATGAATGCTTAATTCCTTCTGAACCATTCTCTCCTGAAAATGTCAGTCCAAATTCCTGATCTGCCAGTTTACAATCAAGGAGTTTAGACATTGGCATTATCTAGATCTCTTTCTCTGTCCTCTTTTTTCGTTTAATTTTTTGAAGTATATTTATTTATAAATTGATGATCTGGGTTCTATGTAGAGTACATTAATAAAGCCTCACTCTAGAATGGATTTCAAGTGGGGATAATAATAGTTCATTTGTTTTAGTTCTCACTGGACATCAGAGACTTTTCTCAGCACTTCATTATTACATTCAACAAAAGATGTTCTATTACTATATTTTATAGATGAGAAAGTGAACTTAGGAAAGTCTGTGTACATGCAGAGATGTGGTTAAGCAAAGAAATATATCGGTAGGATGTGAGCCCCTTCTTCCACATAGACACACACGCTCTGACACACCGGAAAAGAGTTCCCATTTCCTTTGTACCTTTGTACTTCAATGAGAAACTGAGCATAGTAAATTTGGGCCCTCTGCTATATGGTATTTTGAATATTTTATCATCTTGTTTTCTAGAAATAATTTGACTAAAAGAATCAAAATATACATGGAAGAGAAGTTGTCTTAAGGGTTCTTAGTGTTTGCTCCCAGTTGACTTGTGTCAAAATATCTCAACTTAATAATAACAATTTGGTTTTAATAAATGAACTAGGCTCTTAAAGGTAAAAAGTATTCCCTCCCATGCTTTTACTTTACCATTGTGAGAGAAGGGATACTGACTATACAACTCTAAATAAAATATGTGGAGGAAGTTTCTTATACATGTGCTGTGATTTTGCCACACAGTATTTTATTGCTTAGATTCATCTGCATTTCTTAATATGGGGCAGACTTCAATTTTTTTCCCTCAAAAAGCAAAACTTAGCTTCTTCCAGAGTTGAAAACACATTCTATTGCTTACACTGACTATTAGGCAAGATTTATTTAAATAAGAGAGGAGAATTTGGATGGTATATGACTTATTTCATCCTTTACCAAAATACATTTTTCCATCAGAACTCATTTTTATTTAGACAACTTCTGTTCTGTTTTTTTCTTCTTAAACTTATTATCTATTGATTTACCATACACCTATAAATTACTGTTCATAACATAATAAAAAAGTCATCATGTAAACAAATCAAAATCTACAAAAGTACTGAAATAAAACCAATGAAAATAAATCATAACATTGAGGGAAAAAGTAAAAGGAAATTGGAATGATCCAGCCTCTGTTTTAAAAAGCCTGGCAGTGTGACAACTAAGCATATACAATTTTGGGGAGATTTAATATCCCTCTTCTTTTTCCCTATTTGTCAGCTCAAATGAAATTTCTGTTTGCTATTGTGCTCAGAACAATTTCCTAGAGAAAACAAGTCTTCAGCTTAAATTTAAATCACACTTGGAATTTTCACATTATCTTTTCATTTTGGAAAATTCTGAAAATAACTCATAAAGTACATGGGCCATCTGAACTGTAATTTCCATGCTTATCTCTGTTATCAGAGAATGACTGAATTACTTTGCTAATTTATAATAGTGTTATCCACTTCTTGTATGCAAGAAAAGAAGAAAAAGGAGTGACTCTTACATGTGCCTAACCTAGTGGTTCAAGTTAATTAGACTATAATGTGCACATTTTTAGTTATACAATATTTTTCATAATAATTATATGCTATGGAGACATCTATTTAAAGCCTAAAGTGATCATTTAAATGCAAAAATCCCTGATAGAACTCCATTATATTTTTCATACTAAATTAACATTACAGGCTTCTAATGGATGCTTTAATTAGGCATTGATGTTATCAGCAATATTTGGCAAAATAAAATCTGTCACTGTGAAATATTCATTAAGTTCAATTTCTGTCAGTCAATATTAAGTATTTTATGAACCTTATGATTTAAGTAAGAAGCTAAAAGCTAAGTGAGAAACTTAAAACCCTCGGACAAACCTCCTTTGTATGTGCCATTCAAAAATACACGGTCATTAGGTGTCTTTTGTATTTTATAATTGCCAAACAACCAACTTCTTTTCAGTAATTTATGCTCACAGACATTCCATTAGAAGGTTGTCCTAATGCTCCACAAGATGAAAAACAAAAGGTCTAAACTAATTGAAATATACATGGTTCAGAAGCAACTCAAGTGAAATGTGTATGCATGTGTATTTCTAGGCACCATTAGAAGAAATTCCATGGTTGGGTGGGGGCTTCAAGAAGAGACAACCACAAAGGGTCCAGAAGTCCACTGAGATACTGGGACAGAAAACTAATACACAGAAGACATGAGCCACGCACATGAAGTAAGCAATTGCAGGCCAAGCAGAGCAATGCTAGAAATAAAGCAGAGAAGCTTACCAGTAATTTTCCCATTGGCTTCTAAGGGAGGCTGCCAACTCACGATGACAGTGCGAGGCTTCCCTTCTCTAGTAATGACTGTCAAATCCTTGGGAGCAGAGGTCGGGGCTGCAAGATGAAACAGAGACAAGGCCTTGTCACTGGAAGTGAAAGAAAGCAGACATTTATGGGACTTCTAATCATGATGCTGACATTCAGAATCCATCAGGCAGTATATCATGCTGATATTACCATTTATGATTTATTTCAAGTATTTTAATTAAACAAGCAACCAAACGAATATATAGAAATGCATGTTTTTCTATGAGGGTTGAGTGACTTCCAAAGGTATAAATATAGAGAGGAGAACAGAATATGTATGTATGCAGAGGAGAACAGTATGATGGGTATTTCCAAGCAAGCACTACACTAAACATGTAAGAATCATTATAAGAACAAAGAAATGTACACATACTTAGTGAGATTGATGGCTACATGTCTGCAAGAGACACAGTCCTGTTACAACTGTAGGATTTTAAAACAAAAATGTCACCTGATTCTGCATTTTTTTAAAAGCAAGAAGAAGAAGAAGAAAAAAGAATGAATTTAAATGCAAGACATCTTGCTTAATTAGGCAAACATATTAGGTATCTCTTAGCAAGAAGGCAAAGGAATATTTGAAAATAGAGGAGGTATGGAATCTGTGAAGGTCTTAGTATCAGCCTGGCACGGAATGACAAGGCATTAGACCATGGGGGTGGGGGGTCTTAGAGCTACTCTTCCCACCTGTTGTTAAAAGGGACCAGAATTTATCACTCCAAAATATGCCTCTTTGGCATAAGGGTTATTTTAGGCTGATTATTTAAGAAACAGTAGACACAGGAAAAGCTCTGAAAACTTACTAGGTGTTACTCTTTTAGAAGAGAAATCTGTATTTGTAAGAGGGTCTCCCTCTCTGTAAGAGGAAGAGGAGGATGATAAAATCTCTAGAAACTCTTACTAAGGAGAAGGCAGGAACTTAATTCTGCATAATAACACCATCCTTGTTTATTGTGCCTGAAAACCTCCCATAACTGGCTCCCTAAACCGTATTCTTCTGTTTTTAGCTGGAGATTGTATTTAAGATTGTATCGAGCCATTTCAGGCAGTTACTCCGTTCCTGGGTATCCTCCATGTATATAGAAGGTATACATATTATTAAACTCCTATTTGTTTTTCTGCTATTAATATATCTTTTATTATAGTAGGGTCTCAGCCAAGACCTAAAAGAACAAAGAGAAATTATTTTGACTCCTACATTGTGCTCAACAAAATTTTATTTTATTTTATTTATTTTTTCCCCAAATATTTTATTTTATTTTTTCAGTGTTACAAAATTAATTGTTCATGCAACAAAACTTTAAATATATTTTAAAGGTGGCAGTAAACTGGCAAAGCCAGTCCAGTATCTTCCAGGCTTCTTTAGATGTGCTTTCTCATTGTCTATGCTTTGAAATGCAATGAGTTTTCCTTCTAGGCAAAGCATAATACTCCAAGTCAATTACTGACAGTCTCTTTTCCTTACCCTTAGTTTGAGATGGGAAATTTCGGAACATGTCTAAGATCTATAGTTGGGTTCTGGAGAAATTTCCAGATCTCTGCATGAGAATACTTGTGTATCACAAGGTAGGAACAACTTCATCTAATTCTGAGCTCTTCACTCTTCCCATTCTCTTTGGCCCTTATGTTGGCCCTACCATGCAGAATCTGAGCAACCCTATTTCTGTTTCTCTCCCCGAATATAATTTCAAATGAAGGAAACACCAAACATTTCCATTGATCATAACATTTTATTTTTAATGCCCTGATTCTCAAAGCCACTAATATTCCACATTAATCAAAGCTGCACCTAATCATGATATCCTGACAAGGTACTTAATATACTTAACTTAAGAAGAAAAAAAAAAAAAAAAGAAAGGAAGCAGAAGAAGGAGCATACATAGGTCTAGTGTAGTTGAATCCTGAGTAAAGAAACTGCATATGTATATGGTTTACATATACAAACACATTCTTTACATATACAAAGACATTCTTGCAGGAAAAGATTTATTATGGCAAAATACCAAAGAGGCAATACTACCTTGAGAAAGGTTATTTTCATAAAGAGTTCATTCAAGATATTTCCTAAGCCAATAGGAAGGTAATATATGGTCACAAATTGACTTAGAGTATTATACCAAGAATAATAAGGAGTTGTCCAATTATGGAAGTAATTAAAAGATCATCTGTCTTTCTAACTAGTCAGAATAATCTGTTTTTTCTTAATTGGGTTAAAACTCAATAAGTTAAAACTTATTTAGAAAATAGTCAAATGGTGATGATTAGATTGCTTCACTGAATCTGTTATGGTATTCAAAAAAGATAAAATGACTTCACCCTCACCTACCAAAAGAATACAGCAAACAGGTGGTTATTTTTCAAAAAAACCAGCCTCACAACTAATCTATTTTAGGTGGTATGCAAGTTTTTCTTTTTCTTCAAGCCCTGTGAATATTGGTGAATAAAGATTCTGGTATTGGAATCAATAGCTCAAATGTTTAGGATTATCATATAAACTGTGCCCTATTTGGAGAGGAATGCAGCCCTAATGACCTCAGGATTGCCTACTGAGTCAAGCAGAATGGCTCTGGTCTGTTCCTCTCCAATCTCACAGGTTCTGTCTGGAGGTGACCTTTCAGAAATTCTTCACTGACTACCAATCCTCTTTGGAGTAAAAGTAAATAAATGACACTAATAAGAGGGGCACCTAGTGGTGCAGTTGGTTAAGCATCTGACTCTTGGTTTTGTCTCAGTTCATGATCTCAGGGTTGTCAGATTGAGCCCCTAGTTGGGCTCTTTGCTCAGCGAGGAACTGCTTGAGTTTCTCTCTCTCCCTCTTTCTCCCTCCCTCTGCCATCTCTTTCTTGCGCTCTTCCTTTCTCTCAAATATATATGTATACACATATACATTTGGGGTGCTGGGGTGGCTCAGTTAAGTGTCTGCCTTTGGCTCAGGTCATGATCTCAGGGTCCTGGGATCAAGCCCCAAGTAGGGCTCCTTGCTCAGTGGGGAGTTTGCTTCTCTGTCTCCCTCTGCCCATCCCTCACTGCTCCTGCTCTTTCTTGCTTGCTTGCTCTCTCTCGCTCTCTCTTTCTTTCTCTTAACTAACTAACTAACTAACTAACTAACTAACTAACTAACTAACTAACTGTCTTTTTTTCTTTTTAAAGATTTTATTTATTTGACAGAGAGAAACACAGCGAGAGAGGGAACACAAGCAGAGGGAGTGGTAGCGGGAGAAGCAGGCTTCCCGCCAAGCAGGGAGCCCGATGTGGGGCTTGATCCCAGGCCCCTGGGATCTGACCTGGGCTGAAGGCAGATGCTTAACGACTGAGCCACCCAGGCGCCCCGAGTCTTGGGGTGCCTGGGTGGCTCAGTTGGTTGAGCAGCTGCCTTTGGCTCAGGCCATGACCCCCAGGGGTCTGGGATCGAGCCCTGTATCAGGCTCCTTGCTCTGCAGGGAGCCTACTTTTCCCTCTCCCTCTGCAGGCCTGCCTGATGCTCCCCCTGCTTGTGCTCTCTGTCTCACTATCTCTCTCCCTGTGTCAAATAAATAAATAAAATATTTAAAAAAATTATAAGTAAATAAAGTCTTTAAAAAGTAAGTAAATAACAAATAATAAATATCAGGCCCTGGCATTTACTGTACTTTCTTTGTAGCCTCATTTCCCCTTATTGTCTGATGACTACCGTGCTCCCTCTGAATGGTGCTCCCTCTGAACCACTCATAAGTGTCTCTGGAAGACATCTTTCTGATACTTGCTTGTGTACTTTTGTACAGGCTGTTTTCCTTTGAAGTCCCTGGAATGAGTCCCTGATGATCCACCCAGGTCGTTGCTCAACTATTATTTCTTTCGTGAAACCTCCCTTTATTTGTCCAGACAGAATTTATCCTTGGATCTGTTTGTTTAGATTCTGACTTGGCCAAAACTCTGTGGTTGTATTTCTTACGCTACTTAGGATTTTTGGCTTTTTTCCTCTGCATTATTTCAGGCATCCTTCCAGTTTTTTTTCTATTTTACCTAACTAGAATAATATTAAGGATTTATCACCTGGACCGAATGAAATGTTCTATTTCAAGGATTTGTCACCACTCTTACCTTTATCACAACTAATTTCAGTGCAAACGCATAACTATGCAGTCCAGTCTTTATGTTACTGCAGACTTAGAAGCAAACCTAGAATTATTTCATTCACTTCATTTCCTCCTCACAGCTATAAAGTCTGCAGACACTTGTGAATTACTTCCTGCTTCCCGTCATCACCCAGGGATCTCATCCACATGCTATTCACACTTTTGTCCAGATCATTATCTGTTTTGACAATCACCTTCCTACTAACCACTCTCTAGCAGTTAATATCTTTTTGTCAGCAATGGGTCTCACCGCCGGTATCCCTACAAGGCTTCAAAGTTGATGAGAAATGAATAGGACATACTTATCAAGCCAGATGTGAGGGTGCATTTTATGTTTATGAAAGGGAAAAATGAATGAATTTGCTTGCTTTAAGAGGAAATGACTGCTCCTTCTCTTTCGCCCAGGGAAGACCCAATGTCTTACGGGTTTATATTTAACTCTTTTTATCTCCTCTTAAGTAAAAAGGAAGAGCAAGACCCTTATTCTCCCCATAGAACATAACCCATTCAGCATGTCTTACTTGTCCTAAGAAGCTGTGAATATTGGCATCCAGGGCAGAATTCTAAGAGAAAGAGTTAATATATGTAAACATGTAAAATAGAAGATAAAAAAAGAAGGATGTTGAAATCAAATTAGACAAACTTCTTATAGAAAGAAGTATCCACAGAGAGGTAAAAAATATTAACAGTAAACTCTGAGTTAAGGTAGTAGCTTGGAATAAATGAACTTCAATGTCATGGGACAAATTCTAATGGAAAAAGAAATTCAACTTACCCAGAAAGTTTTATTGGTATATACATATTTATACCAATAAAAATATATATATTTATATATCCAGCATTATATTATATATATTATATTATATAAAAATAAATATATATAAATAAATATAATTTTATATATAATAAATACATTTATATTTATTTATTATATATATAAATATATATATTTACATTTGGAAATGTGTGGTGTAATTTACCCCTAAACAGAATACCATAAAACCAGTCAAACACTAGGTTAAACCCTGTATTCTTCAGATGTTGGGATTTCTGTGAACTATAAGAGCCAAGTGCACTGCATGTCTGTTAAGGTTATAAATTCAACATTTATGATCCATAGTAAATGTGACTGGTAAAATTTATAGTGAATTACATTTTCCTGTGATTTGAACTATTTCAAATTGCATAAAGGTTTTTCCATTGCATTGTCTTATTTCTAAGGAGTGAACAAAACCCCCCAGAAACTTCTTTCCATACCCAGCTGAGGTTATTTATGGTAAACATCAATGCGATTATGGTTGTAATGCATTGTATCTAATTTCTTTCCAAAAAAGTAAATACCCACCATGACTGCTAATCAAAGCCTCAAATGTTTTGAACAGAGTTCAGTGCATGGATTTCTGCCTTTATTTGAAGGTCTCGGGGAAAAGATTTATATTCAGATCTCCCAAATTAATGCCCAGATTAAAAGCAGATTACTCAAGCCACTGGGGACTCATTTTCTAATTTTCTAGAGTGGGGAGGATAATGCTGGATATAAAAGTGCTTTAAACTACAAAGTATCAAATATTTTTTGCAGGATAAGGTGTAACTTAGACATCATAGTGCATGAATGTTCCAACTCCCACAAAACCTGGGAAGTACCATCAAAAGTAGAAATTTGGAAGCAAGGCTCTCTTCACATACCTGCCTCATACGTGGTGGCATGGGCAGTCATGCTCCATGTGCTTGACCTCCTGTTTTTTGTTACCATGACCGAGAACTCATACATCGTGTTGGGTTTGAGGCCTGTTGCTGTGTAACTCAGAGATGTTGTGTCTTCTGACTGTACCAGAGGGGAATAAGCAAAGAGAAAAAGATGAACTCTATCTACTGGCTTAGTCAAAACACGTAAAGAAACAACCAAATAACAAACAAGGAGTCTGTTTCTAAATAGCATTAAAACCTAGGACACAGCACTCGCTCTACTTCCTTTCTGTCAACAGTTTACACTGGCTAATTGTAGATCCAAAACACGGTGGATCAAATCAGGTGCGACATTGTTCAGAGGAGCAGCTAGCTGATCAATTTTCCCAAGTAGGGCAATAACCACTATGTCAGGACCAATTCTGCTTGCTTCTGTCAATTCCATTTTTAAGCTAATCCGCACTGACTTTAACTTTCATTTCTTTGTAATAATCAAAATCTTTCTTTCAGAAGTTTTAGTTTATGTATTTTAAATAGATCATCATGATTATTTCCCACCAGTAATAAAATTAATTTTTAGAGATCTACTACTTATGATTTTTAAAAAATTCTTTACAGCACAAACTTTTAGTGATTCCAGAATCTGCTAGGCTATTATAAAGAAAATAAACAAAGGCAAGGTTGTATTGTGTTGTCTCCTCTTTAGGCAAAGTTCACATGAAACACAGATTTAAGTATAGTCACTGGAGCATTTGATTAGGAAGGGAACAACAAATTAGATATGTATTAAAAGATTATAATTAGTATTATTTGTCTTTTGAATTCATTCATTCATTCTTTTTTTTTTTTAAAGATTTAATTTATTTTGACAGAGAGAAATACAGTAAGAGAGGGAACACAAGCAGAGGGAGTGGTAGCGGGAGAAGCAGGCTTCCCGCCGAGCAGGGAGCCCGATGCGGGGCTCGATGCGGGGCTCGATCCCAGGACCCCGGGATCATGACCTCAGCCGAAGGCAGACGCTTAACGACTGAGCCACCCAGGCGCCCCTTGAATTCATTCTTTGTCTTTTGAATAGCAGGTTGAAGATATCTTACTAGAAAATAAAGTATCTATTTTTATTGCTTACTCAAGAGATCAAAATGGTAATGAAGAAAAAAAAACAGGTTAATCTTCCAGGTTAATGCATATTTTCCATATGATCAGGCAAATGTTGCTTATTTATGCCTCTTACAAGTATCAATTTATGCTTTGTATTTAGATCTTGATCCTTTTCCAAAGTTCAATATATACCTTCACTTTTATATTGATTACATTTGCTAATATCTCTGTTTAGAAAATCAAGGAAAGCTCTTTTTCCCTACCTATGTCACACCTATCTCCTCCTATATTACTGTAGTGTGGTGTATCTTTTTTATTCTACTATGAATCCTTAGATTATAGCTATGAAAATCCTACATTTCATTACAAAACCAAATAAATATTTAACTTTACTAATAACATTTTGATGATGTGCCCATCCATCCTATTAAAGTGATGACCTCATAAACATCTATCAGAAGCTCTTCTTTAAAATAGCTGCAAAAATGTGGGCCCTAAGTAAATGTAAAAATACTGTGTAGACTTGGGAATATAGAATTTTATCAAATAAAACACAACATGGGCAGCTAGTATCTGACAGGCTGAAATATAACTTCCAACCCTGTCTTCCTTCACTGTCATGAACACCTCTACGTCTTAGAAATGGAAGTAAGGGGAGAAATGGGACAATGAGAAATATTTCCACTAGGAAGAAAAGATCATACTTTTATAAAACTAGTCTCTTCATCACTAGCATTTGGGGGGCTGTTAAGCAATATTGTCCTTGTTTGTGCTTTAGAATGACAGACTTGGATTCTGTAAATACCATGAATTCACTGGGTTTTCTCAGGAACTTCATGGGAGGTTATTATTCAGAATAAATCAATAGCTTAGAAGTACTTTGGAAAATCATGGCCAGTTACTTTTGAGAGCATACAACACAACAGGTACTACCCCTGTGAGCCTCAACTTCCTCATCCATAAAATGGAGATAACCATAGCACTGACCTCCCAGCATTAATTAAAGTTCTGTAAAGTAAAACATAGTATCTGGTCCAGGGAACGTATTAAATAAGTGTTACCTACAATAGTTCATGTATTGTGTAATGTGATATATAACTTTAGGCATGTGTTAATTTCCCTATTGAATTGTAAGTATCTTGAGGGCATAACTGAGTCTTGTACAACTTTGTATCTTCTGTAATAGCTATGTTATATCTGCTAAGCACTAGTCAATACTCAGTGAATGTATTTCAAATAGAAATTTATATAAAACATCATGTGATTAATCATTTTGAAAAAAAGCAAATTACAGAAAATTCCCCCTTTGGATAAGGAAAATCAACACAGAGTTTTAGATATAAATGTCTGGAATATGGCTTGATTTGGGATTAAATGAAGTAGAAGGGTACTCCTGTGGAGATAGCCTTGGATAATGTCATTAGGTCACCTGAGCTCCAGCTGAAGTTTCATGGGAAATCTTTTCCAAGTTATATAACCTAATGATGTCTTCATGAAGAAATCTACATACATGCTTAACTATGGAGACTCACTCTTTTTACAGTAGGTGTGGATATTCCAATCATATAGATGAGAAAAATGAGATTGAGCAAGTTCAGTGACATTACAGGACATAGCAAAGCCAACTCTTGCACCCAGGTCATTAGACTCTATGTATTTATTTTTTCCCCCTCTGTCCTGTATATATTCTGCTTACCTTATAAAACTGTGCTCGGGAGTGAGATGAAGTAATAGGTATGAAAGTAGTTTGAGAAGTTCACAATGTAAAACCAAGGCATTCTATTACTATTATTTGAAAAATATAAGCTTATTTGTACTACTTTCTGGTGGGCTTGATATGGTCTGTATTTATCCTTGTTATCCAACTTACCCCGCCCTTTCCTCTAAAACTCTTCTCACGGTGAGGATGTAGAGTGTAGGTGTGTACAAAGGGGGACAGAATGTTAGTAACTGAAATCCTTAGGTCAGGGAAGATGGTGGGAAGAGAAACATTTAAATTTTTTTTTCTTTTTTCTATTCCCAAACTTCAATCCATGAGAGAAATCAGCCTCTGCTTACAAGAAATAGTTATTGGGTTGAGTCTTACTTTACAGGCATTCTTTGTGAGACTCAATAATTCCATGTGTGCTGTATTAACAATTCAACTGAAATCATTTGCCTCAAGAAATTCTGAAATTTAAGCCACTCTGTAGAGAACAATCATCGTCCTTCAGAACATTTCACATACTGGCCAAGTACCATGGCCATTCTGTGAAATGAATGTATTGACAAAGTAGAGCAATTATGAGCATAAAATTTTTAAAGTAGTCTTTTAAAAGTAAACTTAGAATTGGGCAATCTGTATATAAAGAGAGACTTTTTTTTAAATGTCCTTATATGTTTCATTGGTTGTCTTATCTGATAATGTTATCTTTATTTATCGTTCTGCTGAGCCTTAAATCTAAGACTGCAAGGAGATGGATAGGGTACTTAAGACATATGTTATATCAATGATACTATTTGGACTTGCTTGGAGAGTTTTTCCAAATACCTGACCTAGAAGGGTGACAGCACCAAAGAAAGCTTTTTAAAATGGTTTCAACTAAAAATGGATTTATGATGAAATGTGAATTTTATAACACTTAAAAGTTGAAAGAGACTAAAAGCAGATCCAGCATGCCTACATGAGGAAAAAGGCAGATTTACAATATTATTGGTGGGATTTTGGTTTATCTCCTTGGTCTTTAGAGTCAGACACTCCCAAAGGAAATTTTCATCCCTGAAATCACCACTGGCTAGAGGCTAGATTAAGCAAGATGGCGGCTTAGTGGAAAGAACACTGGATGAAAGGTCAGGAGATTAAAATTCTGTCTGGGAGCTACCCCAGTGGAGCAGTAAAGAGTAGGGATCAATCTCTTCTCAGACAAGGGGCATCTGAAGGAGCTGGAGTGCCAGGATTGAACTATTCTCCTTGGTTACTGGGCAATATGTATGATCTCATTTTTAAATCTATCTTTTTCATTCCAAATCATCATCTTGTGAAGCTTTATGGTTTTGTTTTTTTAAAAAGATTTTATATATTGGACAGAGAGAAACACTGTGAGAGAGGGAACACAAGCAGAGGGAATGGTAGTGGGAGAAGCAGGCTTCCTGCCGAACATGAAGCCCAATGTGGGGCTCGATCCCAGGACCCTGGGATCATGACCGGAGCCGAAGGCAGACGCTTAACGACTGAGCCACCCAGGCACCCCGTTGTGAAGCTTTATGTTTTAAATGTGTTTTCATATATTATCTCACTTGAATATCTTAATCAAGTCTTTGAAGTGCAGCAATGGAATTAAGTGTCTCACTCATTCCAAAATTATAAATAATACGTTAAGCAGCAATAACTAAACTGTGTGTAACTGCCTCTATAACCTAGCACAGTTCTAGGTATACAGTAGGTACTTGATAGATACTTGTTAATTTTCTCATTTTAGACTACATTTTGTGTATTGTTTCTATATACTAACATTGTGGCAGGCTTAGGAGGTAACAAAATTGTCCCTGTATAAAACTATTGGCTGGAGTTGCTAAGGCTGGCTGACAGAGATTGAAAAGAAGTAAAGACAATGCCTCCAATATCTATTTCTACCTTAGCAGGGTTGTAGGATGACTCAGTGAAAGGGGTTGGTCTAATGCATATTAGTTAAAGGGGAGTGTACACTGTGTTTTTTCTTTACCACATGTGTGTGTTTCAAGGCTAACTGAGGAAGTAGATGCTAATGGCTTAGAGTGCTTTCTAAGGACTTGATAACAAAATCTTCCTGTCGTGTTCCCAGGCATGTGCACTATAAAATGGGTCTCTGTAACATTAATAGGGTTGCTTTTTGTGTCCATCCAGATTCCAAATAAAAAGATACCAAAAATCTATCCCAAAAATGAATGTGGAGCTCTGCTATTTTCAAAGGAAAATGGCATGCCCTTGTCCAGAATCAAATCATTTACCCAAACACAGCATCTGGTGGCATTTGAATAACATTCGGCATTTCTTGATGTTGTTCTACCTTGCCTTAGAATTGCTTCCTAAGATACAATTATTCCCATTCTAATTTTAGATATTGAGGTATTAAAATGCTTTGTTTTCCATCTGGTGCCACTGCAGCAAAATGACTCAAAACCGTCCAGGAAGCATTTAAAACAAGGTATTAAGCAAATGACAATTCATTTTAAATTTTACACTATCAGTTAGAACTTCACCTTGTATTTCGCATTCGCAGAAAAGCTGGTCCTCCACCGGACAGTGTAAAGTCGCACTTCAGATGTTTTTTGGTTCTTAGGGACAGAGTTGTCTGCCCAGCTGACCCTCACGGCATCGTAGGTAAGAGCCACAGCCTGTACACCTACTGGTGGGAGCATGGGGGTGGAGACATCTGGGACCGAGGTGGGGAAATCATCAAGCAAAGGATAATAATCAACTGGGTCAGTGGGATCTGGGTTTAAAAACCCGCCAAATGAAACAAACAAATAAATACATAAATAAAAGAGTTAAAAAAATAAATATCAGTGGTAACACATCACGATGAGTTAAATGCATGGCAATAATGATGAAAGGGAACATGAGAAGAACAGAAAAAAACACAATTAATTCAATCGGAAAACTCATTAGAAACAGTGTTGCTTTATTACAAAAATAACTGTTATCTGTAATTCACTCATTTCCCTACAGTGGTTTTATCAACTCCATTTTTGGTGATCACTTCTAGCTATATATTCTAAAAGTCCACTTCTTCTTGGAGTGTTGCACATGGCTTCTTAAAAGATCTAGTATAGAACCTGTCAGTTTTATAACTATACAGATAACTTAAAATAGCAAGATCAAAAGTAGTGTCTGGTTTATTTCCTCCTATTAAGGAAATAAATGTCTGTCCAATATCTGTTTTTTTATGTTTGTTTATTTTTCTCCTTTTCTAACTTAATTTGCTTCTCTAATGCTTTCATTATTGCTTAGATTATATCTGCACAAATATTGTTTAGGCAAGAAACAAAAAAAAGCCCAAAGGGCTCTGTGGTCTACAGCAATCCATCTATGGCTATGATTACATAAAGCCAGACTGACCAAGTCCATGGTCCATGTGGTCCAATGATACGTTTGGTAACTAGGTTTCTCCTAGCACTAGTTTTCAAAGACTGAGATCTTTCAAGAAAGTATGTAAGTAGCTGTTTCACCCACTTTCCCACAGGGTAATTCACTAAGGCTCTTTCCCACAGAGTAATTCACTAAGGCTCTTAGGGCAAACCTATATTCTGTATCACTTGTTCCAAAATGTCAAGTTCCATGGGAAGACTTTATGTTATTGACTGGGGAGACAGAATGAACTGTGGGAGGTACACACAGGCTTTGATCCTGATTAACATAATCAGAACCTACATGAGGACATGTGTGGTTTTAGAAAATTCTCTAGGAAAAATTTGTACTCATTTTTATGCTGTGGATATCACAATCAGAAGAGTTTATCTTGTGGCCATAATGAGAGTCTGATTTTGAGTCTTTTGTACCTAAGACTTTCCAGTTTTTGAAATTTTACCTTTGAATCATGTAATATATATTCTCACTAATGAAAAAAAAAAAGCCCTCAGGCTGGGCACATGATGACATCTGGGGAGCTGACCTGCTAAAATGCAGAGTATCTGAAGCAGTGTACATAAAGAGTTTATATTTTTAAATAGCCTAGTTCCAAGCACAGCAGCTGCCGGCTGGTTTTGATGATTACTTCACTTTGTCCACCATATTTCAAATGCCTATCCCCTACTTATCACTGTGTTTTCCAATGAATTATTTAGTAGTTTACTGGGCTGTGGTCTTTGGAGCAAAATATAAAACCTAAAAACAAAAACAGAACAAAAGGAAAGGGGGAAAAAAAAGAGAAAGAGAGAGAAAGAAAAATGTGTGTTTAAAATTTAATGACAGAGCCCAGGCTTTCCGTATTTCCTTTGATATGTCTTTTTATTAAGGGCTCCTTTAAACCCAAATGGATTTATGAAATGATGAAGGGGGAGCTGAAGAGCCTCCAGGAAGATCCTGATCAGTCATCAGGTTGGTGCATCGGTGGCAGGTGTTTTGGCCAAACTGAAGCAGGGGCTGCCTCCCTTGTTTCTATCCTTAGCCGACTTTCCAAGAAGAGCGTTATACAAACGGGAAGACTGTTCTGAATCAAAAAATTCTTTTTTGACCAATCTGCATAATGTATTATAGCATATTTGTTCCTTCTTTGCTTAACCTGGTTTTTAAACCTGCATGAATTTAATCATCTGCCACAGGTGTCATATATAAGGTTCGGAAAAGTAGCGATTCTACTTCGAGAAATGCTAACACTCCAACTGGCTGTTTCTGGATTTTACAATAGTCGGTTTTTTTCATGGCTTGTGGAGTTTCTTGGAGTCTCGGCTTCCAGAATGTGTCCTTCAAATTTCAAATAATGTTTGTTGGTATTTATCTATGGACTTACATAACTTAAGAATTTCTGTCCCTGGCCAGGTTTTTCTTGACTTATTTTAGCGAATTGGTTTTATTGGATTGTCATTCTACTTGCCATCTCCTTTGGATCTGTACTGTTTAATACCAGAGACACTAATGACATGGACAATTTATATTTAAATTATTAAAGTTAAATACAGTTTAAAAATCCTTTCTTCTGTTGCACTAGCCAATTTTAAGTATTCCATGGCCACATAAGCCAATCTAGCATCTTGGATAGGATAGATATAGAGCTTTTCCAACAAAGCAGAATGTTCTAGTGGACAGCTAGCACTATTCTAAATACATATATGCTACATACACTGCTAATTACACTTAACCGAGTAGTTAAATTAAAAGTATTTTTTTTGTTAAGAAAACCATTTTTTGCTGCTAAGTAACTTTTTTCCAGTTTTCAGGTGCCTTATATACTGTTGATTTGCAGTGGTTATAGTCAAGAGTAAAAGCTAAAATAAATTAAGATTAAAAAGAAAAAAACATAGCCTCAAACCTTTTGCTAAAAAGAGAAGCCTATTCAATTCCTAATAATATTTTGGTAAGAGTTCATGAATCTTCAGTTCACATACTAAAGTTCAAAACAAGCTTTTAAAATAACATAATTTTGCATCTGGATTATACTTCATTCAGACAGTGATAAAACAGTTGAGAATAAACAAATTCAAACAACAAATAAATAAATAAATAAATAAATAAATAAACAAATTCCCCTTCCTTCTTCAATAAATAAACTCTCCTGACTTCTTCAGGCTCAAATGTCTTGTTCTTGTAACAATAAGAACTAAAAAGCTCTACTGCATAAATAAAACTCTTAACATGCCCATTTGACCTGGTGTAACTTTCCTCATCTCTCATACTATTATGCTCAGGATTAGATGAGGTTCCAAAGATGAGGCGCCGCCGAAGACCAGTTGTTTGTGGAAATCATCATGGCCTGCTACTTACTCCAGCCTGATGCATTTATTGTCTCCAATTTTTTATTTACTTGATGCTGGCCTCTTCTGAGTCTGCTCATGGGAATACTTACAGAACTCCGAGACACAGAATGTCTTCTCTGTGGCACCATGACACATTTATTGATAGGATTTCTCCCAGAACCTTAACCTTTGATTCTGTTTATTTGTCCTTTGTTCTTCATGACATGTAGAAACAATAAAATAAGTCTGCCACATCCAGGAAAAGTCCTTTAGAAAGGACTAGTTTTATTCATTCCTCTTTAACTTTGCCCTACTGACTTGACTTCACTAAGAAAATGCCTCACATAATTTCCAACTTTTGGTATCCATTCATTCCCGCAGATCCATTAGGATTAGAGTCCTAGCAGGGAAAAATAGTCTTATGGATCACTGGTGTTTTAGAAACCTCTCTGGGAATGCCATATGCCAAGAATTAAAGAATGACAACAAATGTGAAGGCAGAAGTTAATGTCCCAAATGGTTCTTTGCGAGCAGCTTATCTTTGGTTTATCTAAACTCTATTTTTACTACTACTGTTTTCTGCTCAAAATTGATTTTTTTTGATCACCTGAGTGTCCCTTCTTTGTGGGCTTTAGTTGTGGTAAGAAAGTAGTATTTGAAAAGTCTAGCTATAGCATAATTTGTGTGTCCTGATCACAAGCTCAAGGATACATTGATGAGCAAGTCCTCAACATCTTTTACTACAGACAGGAAAGGGATGGCTTACTAAATACAACTTATGGAAAGGAAAAGTACAGCTAAAGTGGCCTGCTATCTCCCAAAGAATCCTGCTACTGGCAGAACAAGAGAATAAGGGGAAGTGAAATTCTAGACACCCTCCATCATGTTATCTCATGGTTTCCTACTCTGGACCTCCATATGCCTCCTCTTATTTAGAGGTAATATGTTTGGTAGTAGAGATTCTCTCAGGTAATACTTCTTATTTCCCCTTTTGGAGAGACAGGAGTCCCTTCGATAACACAATGAGAGAGCCATACTTTCTCCACAGATAAATGAAGACATTGACACATACCCGAAATCTTGCATACCACTTTAGGCAGATTATAGACCTTGAAAACAGCAACCAAAGATTCACACAAACTCTGTATCGACTTTGCCTTACGAGAAAATCTGGTTGAAATCAATGAAATGATGGTATATTCAGAAACCATCATGGAACAACTGTGAATTTCACTTTACAACTGTGTATTCTCAAGATAGTCTATGAATGGAGTTTGTGGGTTTGGAAAACAAACTGTACAAAGTTTACATAAATTGAGGTGGTAGCAGAAGTCACAGATGGCATTTATTCTATGTTGATTTATTCCTCCTTGTCAGGACTTCATACTCAGGTACCGAGTAGTTTTCCATGTTCTCTAATGTTCTCTATGAAATTCTGCTCTCAGATCCTTTATTCTCACTAAGGTAAACTCCTCAATAACTGAGGAGTTAAATGAGGTCTGAGGCTTGTGGGTTTTGAAAGGGGGCAGGATCAAAGAATTCATTAAAAAGATGGACCTCTTGGGTTTTGCTTTCAGATTTCAGACATAAGGCTATTGGGGATGGTCATGTGACTTTCCAGTGACTCTGAACAGCACCCCAGAGGTGGAATTTATTCTATTTTTGAGTAAGCCCAGCCTTGCTCACATATAGTCTCTGTAAATGTCTTGAATCTCACTCTCTCACCCATTCCTTTCTGAGTTCTTTGGGCTCTTTTTCTCTTGTTTGCTGCCCTTATGGTCCAACTCACGTAAGAATTCCCAGAGGCATGAAACCCTGGAAGCAGCCAGTCATTCCAATGTCCTAAGGCTCTGGGTACTGTTGGGATGACCTATAGGCCTGGCTCAGGCAAAGACCACCTGTCTGACTCAGCCTGGTCCAAACCAGTCCCAGGAGGTCAGCCCTTCCTTGTCACATTAGAGACATTAGTGTGAAGGACACTTCAGAAGTGACATCTACGCTCCTCTGTAGAGAAGCAAGTGGCCATTTGGACATTGGGTAGCTTCTGAGCAGCGACTTTCCTGACTCAATTGCACTGATTTGCAAGATAAGATGCTCAGGAGAATGAAGAGTGGTTTCAGGCCACCAAAATATGAGCTACTGAGAAAAGACAGGGAAGGAGAAATCTATATTCTCTAAGTCCACATACTAATTTATAGACTGACTTCCCCTCACTTAATTATGTAAACTGAGAAAATAATGAACTATGTGTGTGTATACGTATGTACACATATACACAAATATGTATGCACACAGACACACCCAAGGCTCAGAACACAACTACATACATTTTGTTTGTTTGTTTGTTTTCCTTTGTATTTTGTTTTATTTTTCTTTGGGTTTTGTTTTGTTATTTTTTTTTCCCACCATAACTCAAACATTGGCTACCTTGTCATAAGAAGATGAACTATTTCAGCTTACCTGTTATTGATCTGGTGGTGGCACTTTCATAAAGTGGAACTCCTTCTCCCGCATTGTTAAAAGCTTTTAGGGAGATTACGTAATGGGAGCTTGACTCTGGAGAAAAACAGAAAGAAAATAAACATGTTGATTTATTCAGTGTACTGAAATATACAGGGTAAACATTTTCCTGCAATATAATTTAATATAATCTGTTAAGTAAGTTGTTGTTTAAAAGTAAATGAGTGTGATTCTGGGAAGAAGGGGGCAGTGGTGACAATACAGTTTTTAATCTTCCTAAATCTCCACCTAAAAAGAGATGGAATGACTAGACAACCACGAGCATATGGACAATTATAACAAAAGTCGATGAAGAGCTATGCTCTCGAGCCCTGAAATACAACTGCGTGTGGACAAACCACCAACAACCATAGGCCTTGTCTGTTATCAGCATCTGTGTAGGAGAAATCAGAGAGAACCATCAAACTTGAAAACAGGATAATTCTAAAATAACTATCAGCTAATGCTAGAAAATACAACAGACCAATCTGAGGACAGTAAACATAAAATGCAAAACTATCCTGCAAAATCTCCTTTCCAGGACAGTACTTACACAGGGGACAAACTGCTGGGAACAGAGTTAAAATTTGAACAGACAGAAGCATCAGAAATGAAAGGAAGAGAAAGTCCAGATAAAAGTTGAAGAGAGAAAAGTCATGAAAACTTGGAAAGCGGGGTGCCTGGGTGGCTCAGTGGGTTAAAGCCTCTGCCTTCGGCTCAGGTCATGATCTCAGGGTCCTGGGATCGAGCCCCGCATCAGTCTCTCTGCTCAGCGGGGAGCCTGCTTCCCCCTCTCTCTCTGCCTGCCCCTCTGCCTACTTGTAATCTCTCAATCTCATTCTCTCTCTCTGTCAAATAAATAAAATCTTAAAAAAAAAAAAAAAAGAACATAGCTTTAAAAAAAAAAAAAAAACAACAACAAACTTGGAAAGCAAGCTGCCATAGAGTTTTAGTGTGTATCAGGGGTTGGCCAAATTTTCTTGTAAAGGGCCCAGAGAGTAAATATTTAGCTTTGCAGCCCACATTATCTCTGTCAGGTACTCATTTGCATTTGTTTGTTTGTTTACAACTCTTCAAAAATGTAAAAACCATTCTTAGTTCAGTGGGGTTCAAATAAAAATAGGACCTGGGCCAGATGTGACTCACAGGCTACAGTTTGCTGAGCCCTCAGCTCTGGTCTAATGAAAACAACAGGAGAGGGATCTCTGTGTATTTAGAAAAACTACTTGAACATCTGGGAATGTAGGTAAACAGGTCATGTGAAAGAAAGAAAGCAACAAAAATCTGTTGAGGCTAAATATCTTACAAAATAAACTGAGGAGAATACCATTCCTATAGACAAGCATACCCCCAAAAAGAGATAAAAAATATGCAAGAAAACTAGATCAAACCTTTGAAATTTATTATTTCATCATGAGCTAAACAACATTAAGAAAATTAAATGCCAAATGTGCAAGAGTAATATAAATTAGAATTAGGAAAAAAAAAAACCTCAGAAATGAGGTAGTGTAACTCAATAATGGCTAAGTAAAACAAAATAATTTAAAAAATTAAAAAGAGTAAAAAGTAAAGAAAGTAAAAAGAGTAACTAGATGAACAAACAAGCACAAGGGAAAACAAAACAAAAAGAAATTAAGAGAGAGTAAAAGAGAATTTGGGAAAGAGTCATGAATAGAAGAGAAGGAAGGTCTAACAGACAAGTAATAGTTGTCCTTGAGGAGGAAAACTGAAGAAAGGGAACAGAACAAATATTACAAAGTGTAATTCAATAAATTTTTGCTGAGTTAAAAAAATCTTTTAGGAATCTGGACAGAAAGAATATATGACTTAAAAGGGGGAAGTCATGATCAGACTTTTGGACAGCCACATTTCATGCCAGAAGGAGGTGAAGTAATTCATTTGAGATATCCAGGGTAAGAAAACGTGATTCAAGGATTTTATAGTTAACAAAAGTTAGCTTAACTATGAACTGCACACTCAAGCTGTTATCAATATATAAGCAACCAGGGAGTATTTCTCCCGTGATCCTGAGAACTACTAACTACTGAGAAATGAGCTCCTAAACGACCAGGAAAGATAAACCAATAGCAAACTGGTGAACTACAACTGTTAGGAACTAAGACTAAGTGAGAGTTAAAAGGAAAGATTTTATTTTGTAATGGCTACATGTTCTGATATTGTAGCTATCCATAATCATAAGTCAAAAATAAGGAAGACTGGGGTAGTGTATGCAAAAATCAATGTTTCAATAATTATTATTGATGGTGATACTATTATTATTGTTATTCTGAGACTAATGTAACATGGGATAAAGCAAATGAATAATCATGAGAAATTATAATTTTATCATCTCCTGTATCCTTAAGAACCAGATTAGTGTAGATGAAAGAACATACTGATGTAAAATAGAAGAGGTATGTAAAGTCTTATGTTCTTAAAATTTAATCAGAAAATGAGTTTCAACGCAAAAGGTATTTTATGTCTATACTAGTTCTATCCACTGAAGGTGTCTAGAGACATTGTCAATAAAAAGTAGTCCTAATGCTCAGATCGGGATTTTGAAAAAAAAAAAATTTTTTTTTTTGCACTGCAAGAAACAAGAGTTTTTTGTAAAACTGGCCTAGGTAGGACACATATCAATTAAGCCTAAAACATCTTGATGTAACCAAATAGAAAGGAAACAACCAAAGACCAATATGCTCATGTCAAATGGATTCAGGAATCAAATTAAAGAGGCTTCCACAGACCAAAGATGAGGACAATCTGAGCTTCAATAAAGGTAAGAGTTCCAATGAATTGAAACTCAACAAATAAACACGAATGTATGAAGTCATAAAGATATTTTAAAAAATAATAAAAGTTGGGCATTTCTGAGGTTGACAGAGAACCAAATCATAATCTTGAAAACCAGGTAAAAAATCAGACATTTATTATGTTTTTCCTAAATAAACTTTTCAACTGTGTAACCATATAGCGTGTGAAGGGAAGCATGCACTTATAATATTATTCCAACTAACAAGTGAAAACTCAATGATAGAATTCAAATATTACTATTTTCCAGCCCCAAAGAACAAATGGACCTGGGTATTAAGCATTCACGATTGCTAAGATAAAATAGAGAAACCTTGGCATAATTTATCTTCTAAAGAAAGAACACACATCTAGAGTCTTCCCAAAGGATGGAACCTACTTAGTCTGATTAAACTTCTAGATCCAAATGCCAGTTTGCAGGAAATAGAGCAAAGAAACAGTTCAAGTCCAACTTATGATAATTCATTAAGGTATATATTTGTTGCTTGCAGTTTTCTGTATCTGTCTTTTATTTTACAATTAAAAAAGTTTTAAAAATGAGTGGATTTATCTCCAACAGTGAATGTTCTTTGAAAATTGATTAGATGGCTTTTTCTTCATGAGACTTTATGTGACCCAAATATTAGCATTCAAGATACTCACATTCTAAACCACAATGACACGAGAGCCACAATATAGCAAGAGGAATAAAATAAAATTATGTTTAATGTAGTCAAAGGGCTTCTATTAAGTGAATTGCTTCTTCTGTAAGAGGGGATATTTATTTATTAATTTTTGCTGTCAATCTAGTTTACTAATAAGAAAGTAATCAGTCAACAAGTGTTAAATGCTCTTGGAGCATTTGTAAAAGATGGACCTCTATTGTCAGGTTACAATCCTAATTATGGGCAGAGAAAATGATGAACAATGAAAGACTACATAAAATTAAGCAGTATAGTGTGTGATACAACTTGTGAATGCTACATGAGTTTAGAGGTCTGGAAAATTAGTGAAGGACTAGGTCATCCAGGACTTTTTGGCAGATATGGACTTGGTGCAAGGGCTTGAAGGTATGGGTAGGATTTAGAGATAGGAGGTTAATAGTGAGTAGAAAACAATATCAGGAAAATGGTATATGTCAAAAATATAGTTAGATGAGCCAGCAAAAATACTGGAAACTATAAAGGAAATATGCTTTATAGTTATTGAAGTGGAGACAAAGCCTGATTTCAAACATATGATTTATCTATACAACTACAATGTAAACATTTGCTTTAGGATCAAGCCCTATAAAATTGCCTCTCTGAGGGTCAAACTGCATTTGGTTTTACATAATATACATATAGCATATATTTGCATTTATCTATGTATTTATCAAGAGAGTGAAAGAGAGGTCAGCAATTCCAAAACTCATCTTGGGAGCTAGGATTCTGATTTCTATTTGGTTTGGTTTGGTTTTACTTTTTAAATCTGAAGGAGAGCGAAGAGAAGAAAGGAAGAGAGATGAGGAGGGAGAGAGAGAGAGAGAGAGAGAGAGAGAGAGATATTTAGTAACAGGGTGTGAGGGCGTGCTAGACAGTAATTCCTCTAAGTAATTTACCTAAGGAATGGAGCCACCAATCCAAGATGTTATTAGCATATGGAAGGCAGTCTTCTAGTCTGTCAGCATATGGAAGGTAAGCCACAAATCTGTAACCTCAGATTCCTATATACACAAATGCTTGCAAATCTACACATATTCATGAAAAAATAAATGATGAAGTCTGGGTTTCCTTAATCAACATGTCAACCATAAGATCAACAGCAACAAATCAGAGACTATACTAAGGAAGTAAGGAGGGTGCAATAAAATAATAAGGCGGGTCTCACATATGCAAGGTGATTAAATATGATTTTTTCATGCTGACTTCTCCATTTGGAATTCAGAGTGAAGACTGACTTGATCAGAGACTCTTCACTTCCTGCTCAGAGTTAAGAGCTGAAGCTCACAGGTAGCATGGAATGAGACATAGAATTCATGCCTGTACCTCTCTGTCCCCTGATCACAGCTGCCCAGCTTATATCTCCTTGGAAAACATGCTCTGAAAGCCTCTGCAGCATTTGTGCACTATTGGCTTTCTGTCTTTTGGAGTGCATATTATTTCTCATTTAAGAGAAAAAAATGTATCTTAACTGGTTCATTTTCATTTTACTAGTTTGAATTTTTATCTCAATCTGAATTATAACAACATGTGCACCTCATCTAGCTGCTATCTGGCTCCTGAGCAGTATTCATCATTTCTTAATCTCTCTCCCATAGTAAATGTGAGATAAATGTCATTTCAATACTGATGCTTGCTTACAAGTCTCTGATGACCTGAGTAATGGCAGCTTCTTCCACATGATGGCTAGCCATGGTATAGGATATGCTACTAAAGACTCTGGAATTTTGGAATTTCTTAGCTGTTGGATTAATGAATTACACAAATTGGTAAATTCCACAGATCCCAACTATGCTGTGCACACCCTAGGGGAGATCAAACTTTAATTTAAATAAAACGTAGTAATGGGTTAGCCTTGGGAAAGGGAAACGGATTTGCAATGGAGTTGTAACTGGTATAAGAATATCACTCAGAGCTAGTGGTCCTGGAGATGATTTGGTCTGGTTTTTTCCTGTTCTCAGTTAGTAATTTAAGGATTACATAAGTTAATTGACTTTTCTAAAGTAACATAGAGCTACCAAGGAAATAAAAGACCAAGGTCAAAGCCACAATCCTTTTTGTCTACCTTCCCCCCCTTATTTTTATAAAAAAATAATCTTTCCTTTATGTTCTTCATACTCTACCCACTCATTAACATCTTTTGAGCTTCCTCTGGTCTCTGTACAGTGCTTTTGTCAAATGCACCTGGATCTCCTAAGGAAGCAACAGGAATATTTCATGCCCTCACAGAGCTTGATCCAGTACTGAATCAACCTGAACAACAATAACAAAAATATCACTCAGTTATTGTTTAATATTGGACAGTGGGTTGTAATGCTTTGATTCCCTTTTATATTGTGATATTGGCATCTTGTTTGGGTGTTGAGGGGGAGAGAGGCTGGGAGCAAGGTTTTCTCCCCATACAAAAGGAGAGTGTCATTTATGGGTCCACCACTAGAGGGCAATGTGGAGCTATTTTCCTGCACATGCTCAGAGCTCTTAAACTTTAAAACCAGTAAATCACAAAAGAATTGCCTGGAATTGCTCCCTCACAGAAGAATCAAACGAGTTAAACACACTTAATATCATAATGAATTTCAAATGAATTAATCATTAATTATGGTCAGACCCCATTGTTCAGGAATACACTTAATGACAATTATGACAGCAAATTTATTTTTTGGATTTACTGAAATGATGCAGATATACAGCTTGAAAATGTACCAGTTGCCTCTGGAAAATAAAGTAGAGCAATATTTTTTCGTTTGAATTCACTGTGATCGGATCACACTGAAATGACTCAGATTTTGGTATCTGTCCATGGGAATTATTTTTAATTATGGATATTCTGAGTGATTCCACAGGTTTCAAATTATTGATCAGGATTTCATCACTAATTGGCCAACCTTTCTTACAGAATACATCGGATGGGGATAAGGGAGGCTAAAAAAAGTATTTAATAACTCTCTGAGCCTCTAAAACACGTGGCCAGTATCTTCTCTGTGACCAGGGAAAACAAGGAATTTACTGATTACAGGGTTGTAAAGACAAGGGATGGGCAATAGAGTGATTTCTTGTTTCTCCTTCCCCAAAGACTTGGTAGGTGAGGCCCATTATTCTAAGAGCTTTTGTTGAGGCTTTCTTGAAAGTAGTGAGATGAATGGCTCTCTGGGGTAGAGCGAGTGAAATCAAAAGACCTGTGGAAAGCTCTTCAGGGATTAAACCAAGATGCCTTACTTGGTGACAAAAGCCAGAGAGAAGAATATCATTATTTTTAATTAATATTTGGTGCGAATTAAAGGCCAGTGGCATGTGCCAGATTGACAGCCTGCAGTCCTTTACTCATTACAGATTATGTACCTCACTCAGTGGCCTCCCTCCAGGCCAAGTGCTTGTCGAGGCCCAGTCTCCATGTCCCTGCGTCATTTGCCCTCCCCATTAGCAATGCCAACCAGTCAATTAGAGAAAATTAGAGTGGTAGCTGTTTTCCTAACGCGGAAGCCTGCTTGCTGCAGGGAACCAGGGCTACGTGCGCACAGAGTCCAGGCCACCGGATGGCTGTCAGATGGTAAACGTTATTGGACATCTCTGACCCCACTGGACCTGAACCATTTAATTAAGTGTAATGGGTGTAGAGCAAATAGATCTGATTGCATTGATCTCCTAAAAGGATGAGTAAATCATATCCAAGAAAGATGTAATTTATATAATACATTCAATATTCAATTCTATTTCATTACATATACTTCTTTGCAAATTTAATCAATAGCTAATCTAACTAGCACCCTTATGAAGGTTTTGTTTTGTTTCATTTTGCCTGTCTTTTGCCAAAAAATAGTCAGATTATAACACAACTTGCTCATTAACCAGTCTTTACAGGTCCCAGATACTCAGCTAGTCTGTGTGAGTATTTGAATTACGGGTTTTTGTTGTTTTTGTCGTTTTGTTTTGTTTTGTTTTGTTTTTTACCTACCAAGGTCTATCGCTCACCAAAGAAGTCAGGTAAAAATAAACTGTAAGAGATGTTTTAGTGTTTGGCAGATAGAAGATGCTTAACAAATATTTGTTAAATTGATGAATGTATGAGACCCAACAAGGCTATATTACTTACTGAAGTTTAAACAGCAAGCCCCCAATCAATCTGAATGCAGAATTCAGATTTCTTGATCCCAAATTGCACTTTCTGATACCTATAGGTTCATGAAAAACTAGTCCAATAACATTGTACATTTCCCCTTCTCACTTGCAAATTCACATTCAACTATTTTTCATCTATTCATCAGTTTATTAATTTATCAATTATTGAGCATCTTCTATGTGTAAGACATGGTTTTAAGTTTTTGAGGGCCTCTACAGATTAAGGGAGAAAAAACCCTTCATATGCCTTGAGGAGTCTCCCAGTTTTATTGAGAAACAATTGACATAGATTATCCTATAAGTTGAAGGTATATAGCATGATTTGACATATATATTGTGAAATGATTACAGTAGGTTCAGCTAACACCCATCTTCTCATATAGAGACAATAAAAAAAGAAAAGGAAAAAGGAAAACAAAATCACCTTGTGATGAGAACTGTTAGGATTTATTATCTTAACTTTCCTATATATCCTACAGCAGTGTTAGCTCTAGTCTTCATGTGGTATGTAACATCCCTAGTACGTATTTATCCTACAACTGGACATTTATACCTTTTGACCATCTTCCTCCAATTTCCCCTCTCCTCCTCTCTTCTGGTGACCAAAAGTCTGATCTCTTCTTTATGAGTTTTTTTTTTTTTAAGGTTCCACATGTAAATGAGATCATACGGTATTCATCTTTGTCAGACTTATTTCACTTAGCATAATGCCTCAAGGTCCATCCATGTTGTTGCAGATGGTAGAATTTCCTCATTTTTTATGGTTGATAATAAGACTGTGTACACACACACACACACACCACACACACTCACACACACACCACACACACACACACAGTATGTCATAGCTTCTTTATCCATTCATCCATCGATGAACACTTAAGATTATTTCCATGTCTTGGCTATGATAAATAATACTGTTATGAATATGGGGGTGCAGATCTTTTTGAGTTAGTGTTTTTTTTTTAAAGATTTTATTTATTTATTTGACAGACAGAGATCACAAGTAGGCAGAGAGGCAGACAGAGAGCGGAAGGAAGCAGGCTCCCAGCTGAGCAGAGAGCCCGATGCGGGACTCGATCCCAGGACCCTGAGATCATGACCTGAGCCGAAGGCAGAGGCTTTAACCCACTGAGCCACCCAGGCGCCCTTGAGTTAGTGTTTGTATTACTTTTGGATATATTCCAGAAGTGGGATTGCTAGATCATACGTTAATTCTATTTTTAATGTTTTGAGGATCCTCCATACTGTTTTCCATTGTGGCTGCACCAATTTGCAATCCCACCTACAGTACAAAAGTGTTCCCTTTTCCTTACATCCAGGCCAGCATTTGTTATCTCTTATCTTTTTGATACTGGCCATCTGATGAATCTCTTAATGAAAAAGCTATATTGGAAGCTTAAAAAAATCAGAGTAAAGTGTTCTAGAATCATAGAGAGCGTTTGTGGAGAAGATGGCAGTTTTGCTGAATCTTTTGGTGAAGAAAGGTTGAGAAGAAAGAGTGGAATAAATAAATGCAAGCTCATAGTGGTTGTAGCATTACATAAGCTAGGTTCAAAACTTGAGGACAGTTACAATTTCTCCTCCTCTTAATAGTAACACTTATTGGATGTCTCATTAGGACCTTTCTTAACTAAATCACATCCCTCATTTTATGTAATCCGTTCCTTAATCCAGTGTCTGACAGACAGTAAGTACTCAATAAATATTTGTTGAATGGATGAATAATTATCTCCCTTTTGTAAGTACACGAAGAATTTTTAATTCCCAAAGTTCTTACCCTCTGTACTACTTGCTTTTTACTGAATAAGAAGTGGTGAGTGAAAGAACATTTTTTATACATTTTGAATTGGGACTTTAGGGATATTAAGAACTATGTGATCCAAGAAAGATGAAAAAGAGGTTGAGAGTGGTTATGTTTTGGGGCGCCTGGGTGGCTCAGTGGGTTAAAGTCTCTGCTTTCAGCTCAGGTCATGATCTCAGGGTCCTGGGATCGAGCCCCACATCGGGCTCTCTGCTCAGCAGGGAGCCTGCTTCCTTCTCTCTCTCTGCCTGCCTCTCTGTTTACTTGTGATCTCTTTCTCTGTGTCAAAAAAAAAAAAGAAATAAAATCTTAAAAAAAAAAAAAGAAAGTGGTTATGTCTCAAAAGGTATTGTAATTGTTCAGGTAAAAATCACAAGGGCCTGGACTAGAGTGGTCTAGTACAAATGAGGAACAAAAGATGGGTGTGAATAATACAATTTCTAGATGTGCTTGGAGGGAAAATGGGGGAAGGGAAAAATGAAGAATGACTCCTAGATTTTGAGTCCAGTAGTGAGATGAACTTATTGTTGGGACTAGGAAGTCAAGAAGGGAGAGAGAAAATTCTTTCTGTCTTACGTGGTATAGAGAGGAAGTGGCATCACAGATAAAACAGATTGCTGATGCTGGGCTTTGGTCCTGGTGTAAGAATTGTACATACATAACCCGTGCGATGGTGGACTCTCACTTTAGCCCTGGGAAAGCAGTGCATATGCTCTTGCAGATACTCTCCAATATAATTGCTCTCCTATTTTTTTTCCCCCACCAAATTAACTAGTTGTCTTGCGGTTTCTAGGCTCGGACTAGAGATCATCTCCTTAGAGTTATTGGCTCTACCTTGGTGAGTACTACCAAATTTATACAGTATCTTCCATCACATTTAAGAAAAGCAAGCTCTTTCATGTTTATGGAGCTTTGATTTTAAAAACAATCTTCTAATCAAGTAGCTCAACAATATCACAAAGTAGATCTAACAGGAATAAGCATTTCTATTTTATAAATGGAGAGACTGAGGTCTCATAATCATTTAACCCAGAGAAGACACAGGAAGAGCTGAGTGCCTTATGTATGCTCAGGTTTGCTTCTTTATAGTGTCCAGACAAGAAGGTCTGGGGTTTCCTCTGACCATTCTGCCCAGTCAGAGAACCAACTAGAGCAGAATAAACATTCTTCGCCAGCTTCAGTTAAGGTAATTAGTGAGGTACGCTTTGGCAGAGAGCACTCAGAGTCAGAAAAAATGAGAGTAAATGCTTAGATTATGAAGCACTACAAACAGCTCACAAGCAGAGGACTTAATAAAATAATTTCTCAATGAAGCTTTACATTAGGAAATTTCCAGAGACAACATAACCAAACATATACAAATTTTCATCTTGTGTTCATATTTCTTGAAGAAAAACAGAATGAATTAGATAAAAGACAAGGTATTACTGTTGAATGACCACCTAAGGACTTAATAAAAAACACCAAAGCTGTTCATTTAGTTAAGTCAAAGAAACGAATCACTACTTTGGTTTAAAAAGTCAAATTGACTCCCTAACAGAAAGAAAAAATAAAATACATTAAAGTCTTTTGGTTAGGAACTAAAAGACTTTCTCTAAAGAGAAAGCATATCTTTCCCTTTTACAAATGTTTGCCATTCCTTCCTCTCTTCCTACTTCTTTTCTCCCTTTTCTTTACTTCCTGGGCTTCTGACTCTCTTGACTCATTCCTTTGAGTTCCCAGGAGGGGTGAAGGGAACAAGGGAGTAGAAAAGGATAGACAACAGAAGACATGAAGAGAAAGAATGACAAGCGTATGAATACATAAGTCCTGGGGAAAGAGAAGAGATGCTACCATAATGCATTGATTCCTAGTTTATGGGCACTTGCTGCACTGGATACCAACCTTGCTAGGCTTTATCATGCTTATCTTCACAGGAACCCCGAGAAGTGGGTACAGTGGCTTGTCCCCACTCCAGAGATGAGAATGTTCATGCTTAGTGATGGTCACAGAACTCTTTAAGAAGCAGTGCCTGAATTCAAAGCCAGGTCTGTCCTACTGTCTGTCCTTGGGTCACTGCTGGATAAAGACTGAATAAGACACAAGAAGTAATTTGGGGACTTCACCATGCATGGGCCTAAAACTGTGTGTGTGTATGTGTGTGTACATGTGTGTATATCAAAGTAGCCTGCTCAATCTGTCAGGTTCTATATTCGCTCAAGTTCTTGCCTTCATCTGGACAATGTCTTTTGTTATCTGAATGCTGACCTTTAATTAGGCAGTATGCAAAATAGATGATACTCAAATACTCAAGTGACATGCAGTTTACATGCATTTATGGGTGCTTTCAGTTATAACCACTGTTATCATTTCTTCATGTCCTGTTGCTTCTTCTTTCTTCATTATTGTCAGCTTAAGCGCCATTTAAGATAAAGTAATATAGAACATCATTGTCTTATGCACTTTATTTGATGATGTAGATGTTCCCTACCTATGCTATCCAGTATGGTAGCTACTAGTCACATTTGGTCTTTGCTCACTTAAAATGTGAGTACAAGACTAAGGAACTGATTTTTCCCCATTTATTTAATTTTGATTAATTTAGGTTTAAGGAACCATTCATGGCTATTGCCTTCCATGTTGGACAATATACCTATATAGAAGTTCTGTTTACCTTTCTCTCCCATGACGTTGCCATGGTTACTAGAGGCTTGGGGACAATGTAAAGAGCAGATGGAGCAGATTCTCTGTGAGGGTCTCTGCTGCTATTTTTCTCTTAGAATATGAAATAACACTACCTATACATGCTATGATTTTATAGCCTGGTCTGAACTTTAATTTAATAGGCTGCATACATATATCACGCTTGAAAGTAAACAGAAAGCATCTGCCTTGTATATGATTCAGTATCTTATATACATCTTAGTTAATTTCTATGCCTATGGTACTGAGATTGACACAACTGATGAAACTTTCAAGTACTAGTAGTTGTTAGTTCTGTGCTCCAAAACTGGGACTTATTGCTCATTTAATTATATACTTAACTCAAGAAAATACAACCAGGTGGAAAATAACTGTTAATAATACAAAGGAATATTAAATTAATGATAATTCCAAGGTAACTGTAAAATTGAACTCATTTTTAACCTTGTGCTTTAATAAAACATGAAGGAATAAAGTCAGAATAATTAGGTAAGAATAAAGATCTGGTAAGAATAATAGCTACCAATGATAAATGGCACAAGAACAAGATTTAGACCATTTGATCAAAAACAAATATAGCTTCTGACCTAAGTTCCCAAGAAAATCAACTAGCATTGTAATTACCCAGTTGGATTGTCCCGGGATTTGTGGGTAGGAGAGGAAGAGAAAAAAAATTAGACAAAATCAAATGGACTAAAAATAAACTGAGCCATGAGTCAACTAAATGTTAGCATTAATGGTAATATTCAGTACATGTATGGGAAAAGTAAAAAATGCTGTCAATATCAGGAAGCCACTGAAATACAAAACAAAATAGACTCTTTGGTCCCAGCAGACTATATTAAATTATAATATTACTGATATGGATTTGGATTATAATTGACAGGTTTGTATATGATTGCTTTAAATGGACCTCAATTGTAATACAGCTGATGAACAGAAAATTCTGATGAAAGACTGTGGACAAAGGGAAATAGTGAATAGCAACCTATCCAGAGACAAGCATGTGGGTAAGCTTGGTCTGTCTTTGTCATCTTGCTTAATGAGAGAGACCCAGGAAGAGGATAACTAGCTACAGGAAAAACATTTAGACATGTGAACCCTAAAGGGGCTGCCAACCTAGAACCCTGCTGGGTATGACCTTACTGAATTCACAGGGCCCCTGACTTTTACGGAGAAACACTGAGCTCTCAGAGTTAAGGGTCAAAAGGACAGAGTTTTTCCTTCCAGACCAGATTTTACCCTCGAAGGGTGAAAACTCAGTGAAAATTCAGATTGGTAAGGCCATGGCCCTGGGATTAAGCACACCTGAGTTTAAAATGGGTTTGACTATTTAGAACATGCATACATATTCTTGACCAATTGTCTAAGCTACATCTTTGTTGTTGTGGTAGTTTTTTTTTAATCTGTTAGAACTGTATTCTCTTTATTTACGATATATATTATTGATACTTTATTTTAAAATTACTAGTCACTGGGTTAACATTCAATCAATAGTATTTGTTTTATTATTATGACCTATATCAAATGCCAACTCTTATAATTATTTATTACATATTTAATTAAAACTTTGTCCACTCTTTTTTAGGGTCCTAACTTTCTCTTTGATGACTGTCCTCTCTCTTAAGGGCCTGCAATAACCCTCATTCTGGTGCAGCTGTGAGCAAAAGCATTATTTCACCACTTCGAGGCCTATGCAAAAACAATGAGGATAGCCACTCATCTGACTCTGTAGATTACAAAAAGAAGCACAATCATGCTTCCAGGACTGGCCACTTTTTCTCCTTCTGACACTCATCGGCCCCATTTCCTTTGAAAACCATGGGCTGGGATTATATTTCAGACCAGATGACCTAACCCTGGGGTGATTTATAAGGCAAAAGGATACCTTGCCTTATAATATGGATACCTCATCCATAAGGATGAGCATATGGATTATGCTCATCCATAAGGGAAGAGCATCCTTACATACCAAATGCCAAAATGTCTCTGGCATTTGCTACTGGCTATCTGAATATATCATTTACAGGTGAAACAAAACTTAAAACAAGCTGCAAGTCCAAGGATAATCTCACTATCTTTAGACAATTTTTTATTCATCTGAAATATTGGTTCATAATTTGTTGTTCATCTTATTTATAAGATTTTGCCTTGAATCATTGTTATTTGGTATGTTAAATCAGATCTACTAATAACGAATTTCTGTCAATGAAGAAATTTAAAAGACAGGCTCTACTTCCTAACAGAGATTTCTAAAAGACACTGTCAACAGCAATATCAATGAGAAAGTGTTTAAAATCTTAAGGAATCAGTTCAGATAGGGAAGCACTCATTTGTTTCTATAAATTTTATTCTGTTGGCTAAACATGTTATGCTCACTGTGTGCTCCTATCCATGCTGCTGATGAAAGGAATATTCTATTTTAATGTTATATTTATTTCAATCCATTACATTTAGTAGCTTTAATCCATTGAGAAAAAGGCAAAGATCAAATTTTAAAATATTATAAAAATGTAATGAAGGGTTCAGATTTCAAGAGAATGCCCTAATTATTTTGTTGTTCATGAATTTTACTTTATTGAGCATTACTTGAAATAGGAGGGCTATCAACAAAGACTAAGATGTTTTCCTTTGTGAGTGTAAGTAGTTTTCCCTTCACTGTAATTATTATAAGATAATTTGGCTCAAAGATAAAATAATAAAGTAGGGAAGTATAGAGATATTCAATAGCACAGTAGTAGTTTCAAAGATGAATCAAGAAATATTTAAAAAATTTTTTTCAGTGATGGATGTTAACAGTCATCATTGATGTACGTTCTAGGATTCAAGGTGATTAATACAGTATAAATTGTATTTGTATATGTACAAATACATTGTGTTAGGGTACAGATCAAGCTGTTATCATTAAGAAAGACCAAAATATAGCATCTTAGGGAAAGCAGAAATAACAGTCTAGAAGTGAGCAGAGCAGTGCTGGGCCTGTGCCTTGGCCACTCTCCGTGACTTCCATCTCTAATTCCTGGTCATCACCCAGCTAGCAAGAAACAGAAAGGGGTCTGAGTGCTCACATGCATTCATGCATTCTGTGAGGGGACAAAGCCTGAGCATGGCACTGTCACATTTACTTTTCTACATTGGCCAGAACTTAGTCATGCACCCATCCACACCTGTAAAGAAGGTTACACATGAAACTCGCCTTTGGCTAGGTGACGAAGTGTCTTGCGAAAATCAGGTAGGTGGGTCTATTACTAAAGTCGCTGCCTTTGGATAAAATTAGAAGAGACAATCCATGGAGAGTTCTTTCCAAAAGAGAATGAGAAAATTACCAGATGATTCAGAATGGTGGTAATAATTTCAATGCTCCCTCCTTTAATACACTCATCCATAAGGGAAGAGCATCCTTACACACCTTGAAGGCAGGAGCCATTTTTCTCTATTTTTATACCCTTAGTGTCTTCCAAAGTTTCTGGAATGTAATAAGCACTCAAAAGCTATTTGTTGAATGAAAAATTAATGGCTAAAGGAAGAAATTTAAAGGTTAAAAATTGATCCTCAAAAAGATTAAGTATCTTTGCCAAGGTCAAACTGCTTATATCCAGTAGAGTCAGGATTCAACCCAAATCTATTTGAAGTTTCTCTCTAAGCAATTCTCCTGTAGAAAAAAAAGTTCCTGTGATAAAACAAGCCATCTGCTTGAGAGAAGCTCTTCCTCTGTAAACCGAAATATAAAATCTGTAATGACTACAGCTTTGTCAGCAAAGGATTTGTTGTATTTCTTTTGTGGAATGTGAAAGATACTCATGTTGGTCTCATAAATTTCCTAAGCAATCATCCAGTGTTCTTTCAGCCTTTTTGATGTCAGGGAGGTCTGTGGTTGACTGATTTTCAAATGAATAATTCTAACAAGTAGGCTCATTTCTAATGTGCTGCATTTTTGCCTATGATTATAAATAGTAAGGTTAACACCTGATTAATGGCTGTTTTAACAAATGCTCGATAGTAGAACAGTCACGTATTCCTGGTCTCATCCTTTACCCATCAACAATAATGATTTCTGAACTGATCCCTTCAAAAACCATTAAATCTGGTAATGGACTAACTGGGCTCCCATCCATGGTTTTAAGTATTAATGCTCACTCAGGAAATGAAAAGTTTGCTGCTTTTTTTTTACCCTTGAAGGTAGAATTCTGAGAGAGTGTATTGAATATTTAGCATAGGACAAAATTTCTAACAGTGTAAGAAACACCATGGTGAGGATGTGTGTGTGTGTGTGTGTGTGTACTCATATGAGGAGAGCTGCATAAACGTTCAAAGACTATGTCTTACATTTACAAATTTGAAAGTTATAAAACAATGTATGTGGGAAAAAGGTTGGTAAAAGTGAAATCTGGAAAAATAGAGATGTCATGACCTTATTTGCATGTATATGAGAAAGACAGAGTAAAAGACTATTTGAACAAGTATAAAAATATTTCCTCCCAAATTATTTTTACTTTATTTATGTGTAAATGTTTCATTAAATTTGGGATTTTTTAATTCTCCAAGTTACTTTGCATTTTGTAATATGGCAGATATAGTTGGAAAACCCTTAGTGTTGGCGATGGTTAATATTCTGTGTCAACTGTCCACAAGATGCTCAGATTACCCTGAATATGTGTGTATGTGTGTGCGTGTGTGTGTGTGTGTGTGTGCGCGCACGCGCAAGCGTGCGCTTTCACTCGAATTGTTGGACTAGGTAAAGCATATTATTCTCTGCAACATATGTGGGCATCATTCAATCCATTGAAGGCCTGAATAGAACAAATGTAGTGGAAAGAGGAATTCATCCTCCTTCTTTTTCCTGCCTCACTAGTTGAGCTTTGACATTTCAGCTCCTCTTTTCCTGCCTTTGGATTAGGATTTACAGCATTGGTTGCCCTAATTCTCAGGCCTTTGAACTTGGACTGAATTCTATCACTAGCCTGCCAACCTTCCTGGGTTTCCAACTTGTATGTGTGTATGAATGTGTGTAGGTGTGTGTATGTGCATGCCTTATATATATAACATATATCTCCTATTGATTCCATTTCTCTAAAAAGCCCTGACTACTAGAGTATTCTCCTTCTGCCCATTCTCCACTTTGTCCTCAATCAGAAAATCCATGAGCATGTGCTATGTCAAAGTTTTGGCAAAATAAAGATTACATTTCCCAGGGGCGCCTGGGTGGCTCAGTCGTTGAGCGTCTGCCTTCGGCTCAGGTCATGATCCCAGGGTCCTGGGATCGAGCTCCGCATCGGGCTCCCTGCTCGGCGGGAAGCCTGCTTCTCCCGCTACCATTCCATCTGCTTGTGTTCCCTCTCTCGCTGTGTTTCTCGCTGTCAAATATCTTTGACATATTTTGACAGCTTTGTCATCTTTAAAAATCTTTAAAATTTTTAAAAATTTTTAAATCTTTAAAGATTTAAATCTTTAAAAAAAAGATTTTTTTAATCTTTAAAAATAAAATAATATATAAAAAATATATAAAAATATAAAAATATAAAATAAAATAAAAAATATAAAAAAATAATAATAAATAAAAATAAAAATCTTTAAAAATAAAATCTTTAAAAAAAAAAGATTACATTTCCCAGTCAAAATTGTACCTATGTTCTCACGAGAAAATGGAGATGATTTTTCTTTAAATATGAAACAAGAAAAGGAAAGAAGAGAGACTTTATATAAAAATATATGTTAAGTGGTTTTATATACCTCTTTAATCTTCAAATAACCTCAAGGAACCTGCATTTGTTTTTATTTGGCATGTGGAAATTGAGAAAATTTAGAAATTGAGAAAATTAGAAAAACTCTATTATTTGTCAATGTTCTTCCAGATTATAAAAAAAGGCCAGATTCTAAATTAAGTCTTTGATTCCAAGTTTAGTGTTCCTTCTATTCAGCCATAATAGGCAATACTGCTTCTCTCTTTGGCACTTGATATATGTTGATAGAATTGCTGATTTACAGCATTAAACTCTAAACACACTAATGCTCCAATAACTCTACCTAGTTAGCTGAATAGACTTATCCAAGTAATTTTATTTTGCTGTTATTATAATGTTAATGATCTTGAACAATTTATTTATTATGATTTGTACCTCTAAATGTATCTTGCTGATAATAACCAGTTCTTGTCTGTTCATTGACTCTTAGGGAACCAAGCAAGGCACTGGAGGCCCATACTTCCATAAGAGGCAACTTATTTTTAAAGAAAACAAATAGTTCTACTTACAGTTTACTGTACAGGCCATTATTATTCAATTCAATACGTATTTTAAATAGAATACAAATTATATATATTCTCTCCATATTACTCTGGAACTTCAGTTGGATTGGCTCCATATACTACATATTTTTCAAAGCTGTACTTGACTTTCACAAGATAGCTTGTGGAAGATACTTTACCTGACGTAATATGGTTGAGTGGCTAAGAAATACTTTGAGTCAAGTGGTTTGAGTCCTAGTTCTGTCACTTATGTACTAAGAGATGTGGTGCAAGTCATTTAAGCCTTCTTTGCCTCAGTTTAACTTTATCTAATTGGAGTTAACCCAACTGTAAGGTGGCATCAGTTAGAGCACCCTTCTCCTGGGACTATTTTGAGGATCTAGTGAAGTAGGGCAATAAAATATAATACTAAGTGTTAAATAAGTGCATTTCTTTGCCCATTATTATGGAGTATGCATGCCATGTAGTATTTCTAAGGCACATATTAATGAAGTTTCCTAAGGGTTTAACATATAGCAGCATAAACAATATGTTTGTTTTATTGAACATTATTAGCATCAGTTCCCCTCTTGTTTTCTCCTCAAGGTCTGTTAATAAAATATAGTTTACAGAAAATAAAAATATTGTATTCGCATAAAAAAGTTTCAAATGTTTACTGGCATAGCCTATTCAGAAAAGAGAGAAAAAAAAAATCTTAAACCAATTTTGGTTCATGAAGGCACATGAGACTTGTTTCAAAAATAACCTCATCCTCTACCACACAGGCGGGACCTGTTTTCTCCTCCCACACTTGTTCTTGGGAAGGCCTGGAGTGCTTGTTATGCTCATTTGACAGACTGAGGAAACCAGGACACAAAGTCCAGGTAATCTGGCCAACCACAGGCAAATCACTGGGATGCACGCACCGGCATTTTGGAACTTAAAAACACTTCCCACGGCCATTCAGACAAGGAAAGCCCCAAGAGAGAAAATGGGCTTTTTCTTTTTCACCCTGGCATTGTCAAGAGAAGGAATTTCATATTACTTGTTATCAAAAAATTTTAAAATATATTCCCTTTGACAATACATGCATCCATGCTTTTGGTTTTTGTATGTCATCAAACACATATCCCACATTTGTGGTCCAAATAATAGTCTCTAAAATTCACAGCAAGTTCAAAGAATAAAAGATGGTGTGGCACTAATATAAGAGACGTGAGAAAAACAGAAAGTAACAATTAAGAATGGAATTATTACTCACAATTGTGAGATAACATTGTAGTAAAGGCCATTGATGGGATTGAGGTCAAGCATAAGAAAAAAATTATCACCTTTAAGCCCCATCCCTACAACTTCTCCATAAATAAATATGGTTTTGTCCAGTAATTTTATCGTGTTCTCCGAGTTCTGCTCAGAAATGGTGAATTGATGTGTAAGACTTGTGAATTAGGTAACCACAAAGGTAAATCATTTACTTTTAATCTGATGGATATAATTTCTGGCTCTGCCTTTATTTATTTAGAAATAATTTGATTTCTTTGCTGTGAATATGATCTGCTCTTAGCTAGGAAAAACAACAGCAACAACAAAAACCAAAACAAAAGCTAAATGAACAAAGCCCTCTGTGCAGTAGTCACTGTATTCCATCCAAGTGTCTCTTCTGTCTCTTCCGGAGAAACAAAGGCTTTGCCACATCACAAGGTAGGCAGGGAGGAATGCAAAGTCCTTATTCAATTTCCAATTTGCTTTCAGACATTAACATAAGAGGTGTGGCTGACGAGCCAGAAGAATACAATTCCTCTGGATAACTGAGGTAATATTCCCTTGACTACAAAGAGAGAACCACCCATCTTAAGGATCTTCTGCTACCACGAAGAATCTTCCCACATGTCATTTCCTGCCACTCTAATGCTTTCTTTTGCCAGTAACATTGCCTTTTGTGTTGAGTTCTTCCTTAACTTTTCATTATTATTATTATTTGCTTTAATACTGATCATGCTGCTTTAGAAAATAGATAGGACCTGATTCAGAAATTAAAAAAAAAAGGAGGTTAAGAAAAAACAATGAAAATAGAGTTATCTTTTTATTGTTTTCTTAGGGTTGCTATAACAATTTATACAAACTTGGTGACTTAAGTTTAGAAATCTATTTTCTCATAGTTCTGAGGGCTAGATGTCCAGAACACATTTGTAGAAGGAGCCTGCATGTAGGGCCAGATGCCCTGGAGTCTCAAGGGAAAATCCTTCCTTGCCTTTTTCAGCTTCTGGTGGCTGCCAGCATTCCTCCCGGCCCCATTGCCCCAGTCTCTGCTTCTGTCTTTACATGACCTTCTCTTCTCTTAGTGTCTCTTCTCTCTGTGTCTCTCATAAGGACATGTCTTTGAACTTAGGGCCCTCCTAATAATCCAGGAGACTCTTATCTAAAAATGCTTAACTTAATTACATCTGCAAAAACTCCTTTTCCAAAGAAGGTTGAAAATGCCCTTTTTCTTATTTACAGGTTCCGGGGGTTAGGAGGTGGACATATTTTTGGTGGGGTTCCTATTCAAACCATTATACCTTACATAGAAGTACAGCTAAGAAATCAATAACTTCTAAAATGTCACTTCTCTGCTAATTGTTAAGAAAGCTATGTTGACATTCATCTAAATGCTTCTAGAAAGAAATGATCCCTTGGCTCATAACATCACGACTTCTCAGAAATACTCTAGGCTACCAGCACACATATTTAATCCCTTCTAATGAAAGAAGTGGTTTACATGAGATGCTTATGGGGGTGAAGGCCTTGTTGTAGCTCTGCTTTACTTACTGTTTACATAAACTAACATACAGTAGGGCAGTAGAAATACAATGCAACTTGCTATGTTTTCTTTTGTTGGTTTTTTATTTCTGAATGATATGGCCATTTTCTCTTCTTATTCTAAGGAGACAGTAAAATGCTTAGCTCTGGGAACAAGCCATTCTTACTGAATGAGTAGAATTTAAGATAACATATATTGTCAAGTATGATTAAAATGTTTTTTTTTAAATTTGGGCTGTGTATAACCAATGGTGCCTCCCAAATGACAGTGTTAATTAAAAGATGAAAGTAATTTACATATTGGATATTTATCTGATTACTTGATTAACTAATATGTTTCAGGGTAGATATTGCTAGAAATAATAGATTTTTTTCTATTACTATCCTTAATTTTTTAATTTATCAGTACCAGTCACATAACTATGACTATATGTCTTATCCTCCGTGTTTGTCCAGTGGAATACTGATTCTTAAAACACATGCACCCACACCCACACATGAAAAATACCTGAAAAACATAAATATCTTTAGATGCATTATCTAATGAAAGAATTTGCCACTTTTAAAATATGGATTTCTTTGGGGCGCCTGGCTGGCTCAGTGGGTTAAAGCCTCTGCCTTTGGCTCAGGCCATGATCTCCGGGTCCTGGGATCAAGCTCCACATCAGGATCTCTGCTCAGAGAGGAGCCTGCTTCCTCCTCTCTCTCTGTCTACTTGTGATCTCTCTCTGTCAAATAAATAAATAAAATCTTTAAAAAAAAATAAAATATGGATTTCTTTAAACTTTTAACTATATAAATCTTAATTATCTAAACCTCAACTATCTGTCCCACATCCTGCTCTCCCCCTACTACCACCCTCAAAACAATTAAGTGTCCAGACACAGTCCTGAAAAAGATAACAAGATTTATATCATTACTAGACAATAGGATACAGGGAGGAATCCAGGATATAATGTGAGACTGGCAGGAAGTTAAGTGTCCCTCAACTATATATTGAGTCAGAACTCTCCAAAGTAAGGGTAGCAAAAATTAGACTCCAAATGTCTTCATAAGTTTGTCAAGTGCTCCACCTTGAGAATTCTGGACATTGAACAGAGCATTTAAAGAGAATGACCAATGTGTAGGGCACACCTGCCCAGCTATCTAGACCTACATCTCGTTTGCTTTTTTGTGGCTTTGTAGCCTTATACATACTGCATTTTATCTTCCCCCATGAGAATGAATCCTATCCATCCTTTAAATCAAAATTCTCAAGCCAGTATTTCTACCAGAACTCTTCTAACAACATCATATCATATCAAAGTAAGCTTCTAACCTACCAATAAAATTACTGTTCTTATAGAAACTTTGACCTCGCTTATTCTTTTTAAGATATTCTGTTCTGCTTATAATCCAAGACTTTGGGAGCCTATAATATTTCAGAGAATATGCCTTATACTTCTTAGTAACCTTCACTATCCTCAACATGGTGTCTTAATGCTTAACAGTCACTGAATTAATAATCATATGCAATAACTTTGGTAACAAATGATAAACTATTTGGTCTTTTAACACACTATCTACCAAGAGAGATTTTTTTTTCTAATTAAATAACTGCCAGCACTATGAAAATTCATCCATTTAGTGTTTTGATTAATGTGAACTAAATGGTCAACATTTGAAAATGAAATTATAACTTAGATAATATGCATCATGTTTTACTGAATGCATAAAATAAAAGCATTGAAACCTACCAAGATGAATTTCAAAGAGATTATGAAGGGCCAAGAAAATAGGAAGATATATTGTTCTTTAGATTCATTAAAGTCATGTTCCATTCACAAATTTAGAATATAGGTATCAGGTGAATAGTATTGATAGGGAGAAATAATACACAGCAAAATAAGAGGCATATACAACCACATCTGAGATAAATGATAGGCATTCACATGTTTCTATAGAAATTCCATCTTAGAGCCCATTCATTAAAACTATCAGAATAACAGTGTATTATAAAATTACTAATATTAATTTGAAAATAAGGAGAAATTCCCTGTGCAAATAACAAAATTACAAAATAATAACAACCACCAGCTAAGTTAACATCCTTCTGAAGTAGTTTATACGGTATACAGTAGATGAATTTCAATGATCTATTCTGGTCTTCCAGTCTGAAACACAGCTGGAGTTATGTTCACTATTGCTTCACTGTACATAAATGTTCTGAATAAGATAATTGGGGATAAGGAAGGGGGTAAATCTACTCCCCTTTTTTATTTTCCTTACCATTAAATGACTTATTTCAATGGGTTTTTTATGATCAGGTTTTCCAGGCTTTGGGTCAAAAATCATTTTCCACAATTCTTACACTTTGCTTCAAAAAATAAAAAACCAAATTTTGTTAACTAACACCTATAATGTACTTCATTTCAAAATAATAAAATGTTCTCTACAGTGTGCTTACTCATTTTTTATTCTTGTATGTCAACTATTCTTAAAGCTGCTATAGTGCATTGATTTTTCTGATTTAAAATGTTTGCATGTCATAAACTCAAAACTTCTACATTCCATGCATGAAAGGATTTTTTTTTTAATGGGGGGAGTGATGCTGAGGTTAACATTATAATTTACATTGTATTCACTGAACTCAGAATGCACTCAGGGAGTTATAAAAGTTCATTTCTCCACAGGCTTAGAGTCCCATTTTTAAGAGCACTCAGGTTAAATTTATTCTCCAAAAATACAGTATGACAGGATTCATTCTTGATTAGATTTGTGACAGAAACCATGAAACAGATATGATGCAGTTTGGCATTTTTGGCATTCTTGAAAAGTTGAAAATTTTGCATACTGAAATTATAAAATGATGGTTTAATTATTTATTAAAGGACTTTCACTTCTGATCAAAAGAGGTTGATATAAACTAAAATTACCTTCCTACGTGGATCAACAGAAAACAAAATAAAAGAAACAAAGAAACAAAATATATGAAACAATAGTTTTCAGATATTTGATATCAAGCAGATGAGGTCAATGATATCTGAGAAAGAGAAACAAAATGAGTCCATTGATTTCCCCAGCTTATTGCCTTGAGAAAGTTTCCAAGCTGCAGAAGAGAATGGGAAAACCTAGGAGGAGCCCAGTTGTCTCCCTGACTTAAGGACACGGAGTTAGAAGTCTGAGATGACCTAAGCAATTGGAGTTTTTAAGGAAGAGAAAAGAGAAAAACATGGAAGAGGCATTTTGGAGGTCTACTGAGTGTCTCTCTTGAGTCTTCATTGGAATATTTATCAGTGCATGCTTATGAGAAAATTTCCCAGGGGTGCAGTAAAACTACCCAACAGAAGCAAAGAAAAAAATCTTTGGTGTTCACTCAGGAAAAAGTGGGTCTCCACAAGTCAGATAGACAAACATGCAATTCATGGGATTTTGAGTACAGTACTCAGAAGGTATTACCTCAGAATCAGAGCAAATTAGACTGATGCTGTTAGATGGTACAAGGGCTTTGGTATCATGTAATAACTTAATAGCCAGATTCAAAAGGGTTTAAGTTTTTCCAAATAACTGCATCCTAGAACTAAACTCAAGAATATTTTTTAAGACACAAAATTCTCGGGGTACCTGGGTGGCTCAGTGGGTTAAAGCCTCTGCCTTTGGCTCAGGTCATGATCTCAGGGTCCTGGGATCAAGCCCCGCATTAGGCTCTCTGCATGGCAGGGAGCCTGTTTCCCCCTCTCTCTCTGCCTGCCTCTCTGCCTACTTGTGATCTTTCTGTCTGTCAAATAAATAAAATCTTTAAAAAAAAAAAAACCAAACACAAAAATCTCCAATATCCCCCAAGATAAATACGATTTGTAAGAAGTGCACAAACATGCAAAAAGCAGGTAAATAAAATCCATAATGGGGAAAAAATCAATAGAAGCAGACCCAGAAATGACACAGATAAAAGAATCTTTAGATGAGAATACTTAAAAGTTATTCTAACTTTATTCCATATGTTCAAGAATGTAGAGGAAAGACTGAGAAGATTAATGTTGAATATATAGAAATGACCTCAACCAACATCTAGAGATGAACACTACCATGTGTAACGTGAAAAAAATACACCGCATAAGATTAAGATCAGATCAGGCCACATCAGGGAAAAAAAAAACTAGTGGCTTTAAGGACATAGTAAGAGGAACTACCTAAGTTGAAACAGACAAAGAAAGACTGGAAAACAATAAGCAAAAAATCAGCAAGCTGTGGTACAACCTAAAGCACCATTACATATGTGTAATTAGAGTCTCTGATTGAGAGGCATGAGAATAGGAAAAAGAAAAACTATTTGAAGAAATAATAGCCAAAAATTTTCCAAACTTGATAAAATCAATCATTCCACATATCCCAGAATCTCAGTAAGCACTAAGAAGAAGAAATATGAAGAAAACTACACAAAGACACAATAATAAGATTGTGTAAAATTGTGACAAAGAAAAGAAAACCTTCAGAGTAGTCAGAGAAAAAAGACACATTGTGTACAGAAGTATAAGGATAAGAATGATTGCAGTAAACTTGCTAAAAACAAGGCAATATAGGAGATGGTGAAGGAATATCATTAAACATAGGGAATAAAATTATTTACTTAGATACCTTCTCTAGTGCAAATGTATTTTAAAAACAAAGACAAAATGAAATCTTTCCAGATGTACAAAGATTAAAAAAAATTATCACCAGCATAATTCCATTACAAGAAATGTTAAAGAAGTCATTCAGGAACAAAGAAAAATAATACCAGTTGAACATATGGATTAACACAAAGGAATAAACAACACTAAAATGGTAACTGAGTAGTTAAGATGTAAAATACATCTTTTTTCTTATTTTTAAGCTTTAAAGTATTTTTTATTGTTTAAAGAAAAAGAAAAATGTTTTAAGAACTAATATAATATTTTTGTAAGGTCAATAGCAATAAATTAAAGATACACAGCATAAATTCTAAAGCAACCACTAGGGAGACAAAAGAGTTATAGCTAATGAACCCGCAAAGGATGTAAGATAATTATTAAAAATACTCAATCTCAAGAAAAGGTAGAAAGAAAAATGCACAAAGATCAGATGGGCTAATCAAGCAAGAAATGAAATACAGGGGCGCCTGGGTGGCTCAGTCGTTAAGCGTCTGCCTTCGGGCCCAGGTCAGATCCCAGAATCCTGGGATCGAGCCCCGCATCGGGCTCCTTGCTGGGCAGGAAGCCTGCTTCTCCCGCTACCATTCCCTCTGCTTGTGTTCCCTCTCTCGCTGTGCTTCTCTCTGTCAAATAAATAAAATCTTTAAAAAAAAAAAAAAGAAATGAAATACAAGCAGCAGTGTAATGGTATAAATCCAAACATATCAATATTCTCATTAAAAATGAATGGCCCAAACACCTCAATTAAAAGTCAGAGATTGTCATATTAGATAAAAATGTAAGACCCAACTATATGCAGCCTACAATAAAAAAAATTAAATATAAAGACACAAATAATTTGACAGTAAAATAATGGAAAAATATATATCATGCTAACACACAAACAAAAATTAGGCTGGAATTGTTATATGAATATCAGACATAAAATAGATTTCAGATCAAAGAATATTAATGATGATAAAGAGAAATAGTTCATAAATGATGACGTTATTAATTCATCAAGAGTACAAAATAATCATCAAAAATTTTGCAACTAGTAACAGAGCTCCAAATCACATGGGGTCAGAAACCAACAGAAGAGGATAAATACTAATCTACAAGTATAACTGCTTAATAAAGCAAAATGTCCAGATATCTGGTTTTCTCTCTTTTCTCTCTATACAAGCTCTGACTCTAGCTCACAGGATACCATTTCGCAGACATCCATGGGTAAGTTCTCAGACTCATACCTGGAGTATGACTTGCTTTTTGATTAGAAATTTTAGGAATGTATCCCTAGATTGTATTATTCTGTTGTTGAATTAAAGAGATTTAATTTTATCAGAATGCCTTGTTTTTCCCTATAGGAAGTAAAACTTTCCTACAGTAATGTGTTCTAGTGCAAGCCCTAATCAGCCTGGGAGAGAGAAGAGAGAAAAGAGACTCCTAGACTCAAGAAATGAACTAAGGGTGGCCGGGGGTGGGGGGGGTAGGGATAGGGTGGCTGGGTTGTGGACAATGGGGAGGGTATGTGCTGTTAAGTGCTGTGAAATGTGTAAGCCCGAAGATTCACAGACATGTACCCTGGGGCAAATAATACATTATATGTTAATAAAAATTAATAAAAAAAAAAGAAAAAAAAAGAAAAAAAAAAAAAAAGAAAACAGGGAGAAGAAGGGCAGAGGGAGAGGGAGACAGAGTCCCAAACAGACTCCACGTTGAGTGCAGAGCCAAACACTGGGCTTAATCTCAAGACCCTGAGATCACCACCTGAGCCCACCTGAGCTGAAACCAAGAGTCAGATGCCCAACCACCTGTACCACCCAGGTGCCAGTGATGGAGAAAAAGTTTTTGATTAAATGTTGAATTTAATGTTGGTAGAATAAATGACCCTCATGTCCTTTATATTACCAATTTGATTTTACAAATATTAATTCAGGTTGTAAAACACAAGATAAAATATGGAAGAGTTATATAAAAATGAGAACAAAGAGGGGAGATTGTAGTTTTTAAATTATATATATATATCCATATGATATTACCCATATAATGATATCATATATATCATATATATATACACACACACACATATAGTCCATGAGAATATATATGTTTATTGCAATGAGATCCTTTCTACTCTAGTTCAATAATAGTATTCATTTTTTGTTATAGATTCTTCTAATTAGCCTTAGAAAATTTACCAGATATAAAATAATGCATCTACTTTGGACCTTAGGGAGTAGAAGTGAGAAAAGAGTTACAAACAGAGTGATATGTATTATTAATTACCCTAAGTCTGCCCTTAAAGATTACTAGAAAATGCGTATAGGTTTAGAAGACACTAAACCCTGGGAGAAAAATCATAAAGGATAAAATCTACTCTTCCTGATATATTCTAAGTAATGATCTCATGGAATGAACTTTTCTCTTCCCCTCTCACTCTTCTCTGAGCAATCAGTGCTCATGTTGAATGAATCTAATTCTCCCACTCAGGATTTTTTAATTAGCATTCTAGTATAGCTGAAAACAGAAGTTTACATTTTTGTCTTTCACAGTGAATTGAATGTCACTGTGTTGTTTATATTTGTGATTCATATTAATTTCATTAAACAAATAAGTACATTTTATATAATGTTATGCAGTTGGTGAATTATTGGAGTTTAAAATCCTGGAATCCCTATTTTATAAGTTTTATTTGATATAGTCTACTTTTAGGTATAGAGGATAAACCAGAACAATATAAACTTCAAAGTTTATAAAAACACATAATTGAAAGCTTATGGAACTGAATTTTTTATATCTGCTAAACCACTGATATACCAAATGATAATAGAACAATGTCTTACTCACATTTTCATAACGTTTCTAACTTTTTAAAGAATTTTAAATGGCATTACTTTTATTATCTAAGTGGCATATCATAGAAAGTTTGTAAAGTGGCATACTATCCTGCTTCACAGATGAGAAAACTGAGGCTTTGAGAGTCCCACAGTGTGGGGATGTAAAGGCTACTGTGAGATGACTGATAATCCATTGTTAAAGACAGAACTTAAACCTACATTTAATACCATTGGATTCTGAACAAATTTAGTCACAAATGAGGGGTGCCTGGGTGGCTCAGTGGGTTAAAGCCTCTGCCTTCAGCTCAGGTCATGATCTCAGGGTCCTGGGATCGAGCCCCGCATCGGGCTCTCTGCTTGGCGGGGAGCCTGCTTCTCCCTCTGCCTCTGCCTACTTGTAATCTCTCTCTTCTCTGTCAAATAAATAAATAAAAATCTTAAAAAAAAAAATTTAGTCACAAATGAAACACCCATTTTCTTACTTCCTTGCTCCTCCCCTTGATTGTTTTTTCCTTCCTTCCTTCCTTCCTTCCTTCCTTCCTTCCTTCCTTCCTTCCTTCCTTCCTTCCTTCCTTCCTTCCTTCACAGGGCAAAGTAAAATATTTCCAATCACTGTTATGAAAAAGGATGTTTGATAGTATTTAGAAACACATAATAAATTTACATAAAAAAGCTGAGTATTTTTAATTAAGGCAAAACTGATACTTTTGCAGCAATCACAACCAAAGTTTGATATCTATATCTCTTACAAACACTAACTTCTCCACTTCTGTTATCTTTTTTCAATGTCTGTTAACTCTCTGACACCACAAAATTTGGAATAAAAGATATTCTTATTCTCTATTTTCACTGAAATACTAGAAGGCCAGAGTTCAGATCTTTTTCCCAAGATTAAACACTGTGGCAGAGAGAGAAACATGAAACTGAACCCATAACCAGAATGCCATTAAATTCCCTTTTTATTTGCTTTGTAGTATACTTAGACTATGCTTTTAAAAATAGGAGTCTATTAAAACCAAATCCTCTAATAAACATCAGTGAAGGGATGAATGAAAGCAAATAATAATTGAAAGAATAAGAATATTTTTTTTGTCCTGGGGTTAAGATACTTCAAAAAAAGTACCAGATGTTCATCAAAAATTTTAATTGTACATTCTTCCTTTTTTAGGGTAAAATTAAAGTTTATGAACACTGTTCCCTGTAGAACTCTGCTAATTCCACATGGATGGTGGTGAAAGATTTTAACCAGTTCTCCTTAAGATATGAGGTAGTTTCAAATGGGCTGATTAGATGAGGAGAACAAAAATCCTTGTAGGAATATCTCAGTTGGAAAAGCATTAACTGTATCTGGGCATTTATACATAATCACTTTTGTTCTCTGAGTTCAGGAGTTCATAAGAGTAAATGAAAAAGAGATGGGAGAAACAGAAAACAAAAGTAAAATGATAGACCTAATTTCAACCATTTATGTATTTACATTTACATTAAGTTTTACATTAAATCCTAATGGCCTAAAACCACAATTAAAAGGCAGAATTTTTCAGAAGGCATAAAATGGCAAGACTCAACTATACACTGCCTACAGGACACAGAAAAACTTTAAATATAAAGACAGAGGCTGGGGCATCTGGGTAGCACAGTCAATTAAGCATCCAGCTCTTGGTTTTGGCTCAGGTTGTGATCTCAGGGTCCTGAGATCCAACTCCTAGTAGAGCCCTGAGTTGGTTTTTGTGCTCATCAGGGAGTCTGCTTGAGATTCTCTCTCTCCCTCCCCCCTCCACCTCTCTCTCTGTCTCTCAAATAAATAATCTTTTTTTTAAAAAAAGACATAGGCTGAAATTAACAGATGGAAAAAGATCATGTAAACTGTAAGTGTAAGAAGGCTAGAAGTATATATTTATATACTATATTAATAATAGATATCTTGAAGATCATGAGTATTACCAGAAATAGAGAGAGGCTTCTGTAATGCTAAATGAGGTGATTTACTAAGAAGACATAACAATTTTAAATGTGTATCAGCTTAATAACAGATTCCCAAAATAAATAGAACCAAACAAACTGACAGAATTAAAGGAAGACATAGATGACATTTTAAGAGGTGATTTGGAGAATCTGAGTGATTTGCAAACTATTGATCAAAAAAATTTAGTAAAAACATACATGATCTAAGTAATATAATCAAAGACCTTGGTCTAATCGATATTTACAGAACTCTGTATCTAACTGCAGACTACACATGATTTTTAGGTTCATGTAGTATATTCAACAATGAAAATGAAAACCGGTCACCATAAGTTTAAAGATGTTGAAGTCAGCATATTTTTCATTCATGATAAAATTAAAAATCAACAATAACAAGGTGCTTAGGAAAAAACAAAATCTGAAAAGTAAGCAACATACCTAATAACTCATGGGGGAAAAGAAATTAAGGAAACTTAGAAAATATTATGAATTAAATGATAATGAATAGACAACATATCAAACTCTGTTGGAGACAAGGGACAGAGTGCTTAGAAAACACAAATAGCTTTAAAAACCTACAACATGAGGTTCCAGCTTAAGAAATTAAAAATAGAGAGCAAGTATGACTACAATAAGTACAAGAAAGAGAAGAGTTAAGGTAAAAGCAGATATAAAAGAAAAAAAATAGCGACAGATAGTAGAGATAATCAGTACTGTTAAAGCTTCAAAGATCAACAAAATTAGTAAACCCCTACCTAGGTTGATCACAAAAAAGAGAGAGGATGTAGATGGTCAATATCAGAAATGAAATAGTAGTTATCACCACAGATAGTAAGAGACCATTGTGAATGAATAATTCTATGCCAATAAATGTGTTGGCCAATAAATTTTATGCCAATAAAAGTGATACAAATGTCATGAGAATTGTAACTTACTAAAATAAATAGAAGAAAAAACATAAAATATAAGAAGTATATATGTTAAAGAATTAAATTCACTATCAAAAGCCTTCCTAAAAAGGAAATTGCAGATCCAGATGGTTTTGTTAATGAATTCTATCAATTATTCTAGGAATAAATAATATAAATTTTACACACACTTTTTCAGTGACAGAACAAACTGCCCAACTGATTTTATGAGACCAGAATAAATTTAATTTAAAAAACTGGTTAAAGTCATAACATGAAAGAAAATTATAGACAAATATACTTCATGAATATAGTAGATAAATAAACCTCATGAATACAGGCACAAAAAATCCTTAATAAATATTAACAAATCAAATCCAAGAATACAAGAAATGGGTAGTACATTGTGACCATGTAGGATTTATATGAGAAATTCAAGATTAGCTTCTCTTCAAAAATCAATCAATATAATTCACTATATTAAAAATACTAATAAGGAAAAAGAGAAAATTATTTCACAAAAATTCAACACTCATGATAAAAATTCTTAGAAATCTAGAAAAAGTAGAAAATTTCCTCAATCTGATAGAGACACGTGTGAAGAACCTGTACCTAACATCCTATTTCATGCCTCCCCTAAGATCAGGAACAAGGCAAAAATGCCTGCTTCCACCACTTCTATTCAACATTTTACTTGAACTCTTAACCAAGAGAAGGCAAGAGAAAGAAATAAAAAGCAGGAGATCAGAAATTAACTGTAAAATTGTTTCTGTTTACATACAGTGTGTTTGTTTACATGGAAATTCCTAGAGATTTCTACTAGTAACACAAATAGGTAAATTTAACAGGTCTAGGATACAAGATTAATGTTTCAAAACAATTGTATTCTACACTAGCAGCAACTTGAACAATCCCATTTAAAGTACTTCACATACACACACACACACATAAAAAAGGGACTACATTTAATAAACACACATATGTATATGTGGACTAAATCTAACAAAAATATTCAAGACTTCCTGTATTGAATATAATAATACATAACGGAGAGAAATTAAAGAAGAAATTTGAAAAACAGAGCTTACTGTGTATCAATTAGCCACAGTAAGGCTCTTAAAAACTCAACAGATTATACACTTTAAACATGCAGTTTATACACATACAAATACCTCCATAAAGATGTGGAAATAGACAAATTGATCAGTTGATAGACTGATCAACAGATTGGTAGATACATTGTGAGTTTTTAAAAGAAGAACTTGGTTTCCAATTAATTTTGCTGACATCGCCAGAATTCAGATCTTATTGATCTATGCTATGTATATACGTCAAAGCTGGCATTTAGGGCTTTTAAATCAAGAGGTGTATGATATCAAAAGATTAATTACAAACATCTAATAGTACAAACATTTGTCCTATTGGTACTATATAGTACAAACAATAGTACAATTCATTGGTTAATGAATCTCTGTGTCTTCACATGGTAAGCTCTGTTTTGTAGTTCTGAAGAAGGTCACAGTGCTTGGTATCTAAATATTCAATTAATTATGCCTGATAAACAAAATGCTACTTGAAAGTTCTGGTCTGTCATCAAAGAGAAGAGGAAGTTTATTGGTCAATTATAAAACAGATAGCTTTTTTATAGTCTAAAATACAACCATGACACTTGAAGTTATAGCTGATGTTATGTTTTAACAGATTATAACTTTCTTTAATTCATTTTTAATTGTATAACTGTTATACAGTCCTGAAAATATACATTCCCTGACTTAGCCAAAGTTTATGTTAGACATATCTTAAGGTCTAACATTTAAAAAGATAAAGGATTCACTCAAGCCCACATCCAAACTTTGCAAAGAAACCACCAAGTATTTTATTTATTCTATTAAACATTAAAGTAAGCATACCAGTTTCATAGTATCTTTTTGAAAGGTACTTGAATAATTACCTTCTAATTAAATTGGCATTCCAAATATTGATTGCCTCAAAGCCTGAGCTCTGAAAGTAAGAAATTATATTTAAAATATAATTTTTAAAGCCTTAGAAATACAAAATTGTCTAGACATTTGATATATTTTATATGCATATATAAAACTGTCCCTATTTAATATATATTAAGATATGTTTAACATATACTTTGGGTAAATAGCAAAACACATGTTGAAAAAATATCAGTTTTTTGTGTAATTCTGCAGATACTTGAACAATAACAATAAAACACTATTTTATTTCAATATTTTATGTTAAGACATGGGACCATTTTAGAAGAGTATCAGCTGGTAGAACTCAAATTCATGTGTACACATACATATGGGTGTGCGTGTGTATGTGTGTGTATGCAAATGTATGTATGTAAATCTCTTTTCAGGTAAGTTTGAAAGAGTAATACACAGATGATGATCTATCACAGAGATAGGTTCATATCCATTTTACTTATAACAGTTTTCTTTGCTCTTTAAAATATATCTTACAAGGGGAAATCTCTTGTTTTCTTGTTAAGGTTTTAGAGATATTGGCCAGTGTTAATCTTCCAAAAGCCTCAATTTTGCGAGCCTTGGAGACTCCTGGAAAGTCTGCTTGTAGTAAAGAACATCTTTACTAAAAGGCCCTGGTGAAGCACTGCTGTTTTCCTTTATGACTTCATTATGCATTTGTACCACACTCTCCTTACAGGGGAGCCTGGCCATGTGGACCTCCCTCTGCTGGACGGCGTCAAGATCAACTGTCAGCGATGCTGCCTGATGAAAAATGGCTACACGACAGTCCCCTGACATAGGTTTGATGGCCATAAAACAAATTATGCGATTGCCTTAACATTCAAACTCGGGCACTAGCTGAGAGAATATTATTTCTAAATGCCACGTTAACTAAGATTGTAGAGATTTTCAGTAGGCACTTCTCTTATTAGTATTTGAGGCAATTACAGAGAGAATGGGTCAGTGCAATTTTCCTCCTGCACTGGGAAAATCTTTTCTTGCTACTGCAAAAAAAGGTATTCAAATTCAAATCAAGTTTCTCATCAAAATGTTCTCTTTGTAAAAGACATTACAAATAAGTAGCACCCCTCCCCCAACTCCCAGAGAGGTCCCTGTACTTCATTGCAAATAATACGGTGTTAAATCAACAGGTAGGATCAACCTGCTTTGTGTTTTATGAGAATAATGTAACTTCTTGACACCCTATATATGATATATATTTCCTTGATTTCCTGTTAGTGATATAATCTCTTATGATGTTATGGAAAATCAGGTATAAAATGGATATGAACACTTTTACTACACGGTAGCCCTCTCTGAATAAACAAGTTTTCAATGAATTCAGAAACATCATAATTCAAGTATTACATTTATTAAAATGACATTGAGTATGATAAGTGGCCTTGGGATGTATGCAGAGAGCAACCTGATAACTAAGTTTAGAGGCTCGACTGAAAATTCCTTGTTTCATCTTTTGTTTTATAGTCATAATGGCATAACCACAAAAGTTAACCTACAAATGCTAAGGGAAAAGAAGGCAAGGTAACCAGATAATTTAGTGTTAGAGAAAAATTGACAGAATATCTTCCTAGTGAGAAAAAAATAAAAAAAAATGTGTTGACTTGCTTTTTATAAGAATTATTGAGATTAGAAGTTTCCATTGACCAGTGGGGAAAAAAAGAATACAATTCCCCTTTTGTATTCTATGACTCAGAAGCAAAAGTACACAGCAGAGCACCCACCATCGTTGTGAATGTCTCTAGATAAAATTCCCCAGTTTAAAATCCAGAGAGGAAAAACTGGTGTGTGTTTGTGTGTGTAGATTGATAGAAGATAGAAAGAGAGAGAGACTTGTCTCATGAAACAATATGTGTCGCAAATTAAAATTCCAAAGAACAAGTTTCTAAGAAAATAATTGCAAACAAATTATTTATTTCTCTTCATAGAATAAAAATCACAGTGACTTACCTAATCTCTCAATGGAATAATATCGTTGTTTACTATCCACACGCACTGTCTCGGCATAAGGGCTCCCAACACCGTAACCAATGATGTAACCTCGCACCACGATGTTTGGGTTCAAGGGAGGAGTCCAACTCATGATGATGCAGTTGGTCTGGGGCCTCACATGAAGAGAGCTGGGTTGGTCAGGGACTTGAGACTCTAGAATTCAAAGGAGACATTATTAGTCTGTCTCATCCTAGAACATATAGCATGGTAAGACTTCCCATTTAAGCAAGACTTAATATCATATTCCATAGACCCTCAAATGGTGCATCACTTACTGCCCAAGTTCCTCCTCGTGTCAGTACATGATATATTTCCCATATTTCATTCGCCTTTCACACAGTTTCTTAAGCACAGAGGGCCCTGAGTTCCTTCCATAGACATGCAGCATCATGCACCTTGATTCTAACAGTTTTTTTCTCTGGGCTGCCCTCCCCCACCTCCATATAACTCTTCTTAGGTATCATCAATACTGACTGAAATCAAAGAGGATGTAAGAATAATAGAAAGGGAAATGAAATGTCAAAATGGTCTTGCCCAGGGATTATTTACTCTGATTTGACTAAAAAACAAAAATAAAGCAGCCTTTCCTAAGAAATTATCAGGAGAAACAGTTTAGGGCCATGATTTGCTCACCATGATTAGGACGGCACTTGCCCCATAATATAGTGCATCTCTGAAAAGCACATTCATTGTTAGAGAAAAGGAGACAGTGTCTGGGATTGCAGCTACACGGACTTTGGAGTGTGCAAATTTGGTTTCAAACCAGGCTCTGTCATTTACTAGCTGTGTACCCTCATGAAGTTGTCTTCTCCGAGATTACCTTCTAGTTAAATTGGCATTCCAAATATTGATTGCCTCAAAGCCTGAGCTCTGGAAGTAAGAGATCCAATTTGTACTGTATTCTCACCACCTCAGAGAAACCTTAAGATCTTATTCGTCCTGTCTCCATTGCCTCACGTGTAGAATGAGGCTAAAGATAGCAATGGTCTCACAGCATGCCGAGAAGACTTAACGAGATAACGCATAAAAGTGCTCTCATTATGAGTAGCACCAACTGATGTTAGCTATTGGGGAGGCAAATGTACATGCCACCCAGACGTAAGTTTTCTCTGAAGGAGGTGGTATATTGAAAATTAATAAATTGTAATTCTGGCTTTTATATCATCCTTCTTCCCTTAGATCCTATCCCTAAAGAAATGATGCTTTTTATGGACGATTATCATCGTTCACTTAATAAATATTTCTAGAGCACCTACTATGCTTGGGGAGTGAGGCAAGGTACCCATGATGATCAGGACACAGGACAGAGTAAATATGGCAAACAGAAAACACGCACCTTTGGAGTTTACAGTTTAATGGGAAAGACAAGTAAAAAGGCAGTTTTACTATGATACATATTTTGATAAGATTAATACGGGCACATGTACCCTATTTTTTGAAAATCGCAGAAGTATTCTTGGAAGAAATTTAAGAAAGAATGTGCCCATCTAAACTTCAGTGGTCCGTTAAGTGCTCAGCACAGTACCTGGCAATTAACGGGTACTCAAAAATATTAGTGCTGTGAACCTTATTCAAACTACTTGTGTTCATTACTTCTTTCGTAAGTGATAATCTCTAAAGGTAACATATGTCAGATTATGCAAAAGAATTTGATGATTGAAGGTAATAGTAAAATAAGGTTTTTTCCTTGTGTAATAGCACAAGGTGATATAATCTCTACTACCTTTAGCCACCTTCAACACACATGCTTCTAGCTTAAGTGATATATGGAAGCACGTCTTTTATTAGAGTTTTTAAAGTAGGTCCCATACTAACAGCTTTTCAAAAGATGTTACATTCTAAAGATGCTACACCAGGAGCATTTTCTAAAGGAGCTTTTTTCTTTTTCTGAAGATGCCCATTTGTGAACGAAAAGGGACAAGATTTTGTCTGCCCTAAAGAAGCCTGTGACATAATATGCAAAGGTGTAATAAAAAATTATCTCAAAATGGGGATATAAACCTTAGCAACAGAAACACAATGTTTGTGAAGGATTTTCCACTATAAACGCTAAGGAGAAGTAATAAAAGAGATAAAAGGAATGCATTAATACTTTTCAACTCAATTGCCAGAGAGGCTCTCCAGTGCCCTTGAAATATAATGGGCTCTACAGTGAATTCTGTTGAACACTTTTGAAGCTTTTGCAATAATTACTAAAAACAACAAGAAAATATGCCTAGTTCATATTTAGAAAATGAACTAAATGCTATGACTTTTAAAAAACAATATGAAAACCCATGATTTTAATGACAATTTTCAATATCTTTTAGAATAAAAGGAAAAAATATATAAAATGCTTCCAAAACAATAACTTCTCTGTATTTCTGTAAATCATAGAGTAGCTCCTTTACAAGTTACTTAGGTCAGCACCCACAGAATTACATCCCTTGCAGTTTCATAAAGGGATTAAGGTAATGAGTGCACAAACACTCTTGAAGAAGAGGAACTCTTGGTACACAAAAATCATCTTTTTTTTTCTGCATAAAAGTAGTTTCAATCCTAGCTCCAAACCTCAAAACAATTTTGACATGATAAAAATAAGGGTGTCAATACATAAGAATATATGCTGCCTTCCCATCTAAGTATTTAATGGGGTTTAACATCCCTTTAGGAACGTAGGGCCATAAGAAAGTGTGTCCATCAAGGCAGTAATAGATCTAAATCATTCATAATATATAGCCTCATCATGAAGATAACTGTGTTGGGAGATAGTTCATAATCCAGAACAGCCAGTTTGTAACCACCGACTCACTTCTTAATGTAAAGACAGAAATGATATTTTCCATTTTTGTGACCTGAGTCAGTTTTCTCTAACACAGATGACCTTATGGATTAGGAAAATGTTTACTAGTGGAATGAACTATAAAACATCAATTTAGAAAATATGCCATGAAAGCATGTGACATGTTTGAAGACTAAAACTGAAATTCACTACTCAGAAGTAAATGAAAGATTTTACTGGTACCTCTAGGACAATAATTGAGTATATAAAGCATAGAGAAGTATTAAGGTAATTATTGAAATAATTTAAAACCAAAGAACACATTTCACCTGAAATATCCAAATTAATGAGCCCCAAACTTCTACTGAAATCTGAATTATCATAGTAACTAGGTCAATTGCCATTCTTGATTACACTATAGAATTATGGATTCTATCTTGGTTTAATTTGTTCCTAAAGAATAGTTATTATTTTTTGAGTGACGATTGCAATTTTCACTAATGAGTAGTGTTCACAGATAGCATATTAAGAAATTTATCATATTAATCCCCAATGACATTTCAACAACTATTATACATCTCCTATGTGCCAGTCATAGTTCTAGGTACTGGGTATATAGTTATTTTTTAGAGGTAAGACCAATAAAATAAGGATAAACACACAAAGAAATTGGGAGATCTTGTAAACGTTTTGCTAATGGAATAGAAACTGACTCAAGGAGGGTATTCTTGGTAGAGTGTAAGGTGAATGATCAGAAAAAAGCCAGTCAAGCAAACAGCAGGGTGGAAAGTTTTATAGGAAGAGGGAATAACTATTACTAAGTCACTGTTGCAAGAATGAGCTTAGTATTTGGAGAAATCAAAGAAGGTCATTATGCCTGGACTGAGAAGGAAAATGAAGATAAAAGGAAACTTATCCAGTGGGAATGTAAAATGGTACAAATGCCATGAAAAGCAGAATGGCAGTTAAAAAAGTAGAATTACCATAAGATCCAACAATTCTACTTCTGGGTATATTCCTCAAAAAATTGAAAGCAGGTACTCAAACAAATATTTGTTTGATACCTGTATTCACAGCGCAGTTTTTCACAATAAAAAGTAGGTGAAACTCAGGTATCCATCAACAGATGAATTGATAAATAAGTTGGAGTATATACATACAATGGGATATTTTTCAGCCTTTAAAAGAAAGAAATTCTGATACATGCTATAATGTCGGTGAGCCTTTAGGACATTATGCTAAATGAAATAAGCTGGACACGAAAAGACTAAAATTGTGTGATTCCACTTGAGATACGCAGAGTAGTCAAATTTATAGAGATAGAAAGTAGAATGGTGATTGCTAGGAGTTGAGAGGAGGGTGGAGTAGGGAGCTATTGTTTAATGGGTATAGAGTTTCAGTTTTGCAAGACAAAAATGTTTTGGAAGAGAGTGGTTTTGATGATGGTGACACAACACTGTGAAGGTACCTAAAGACACTGAACTGTACACTTAAAACTAGTTAAGATGGTTACTTTTATGTTATGTGCATTTTAAAACAATTTAAAAAAATTAGGAAACCCTAAAAATGTTTTTGTACCTGTCTGAGTGGCCTTTGTGGAAATGCAGTGTGCATATTTGGGACATTCGGGAGGTGAGATCAACAGAGGTATAAACTGGATGTGAATGGTGTGGGTAAGAAGAGACTCAATGAGGACTCATAGATCTTTGGCTTCAGCAACTGTTGGATGACCTACTGAGATGGAAAAAAAAAACCAAACAAGCAAGTTCCTGGGTCATGTTAAATTTGTGATGCTTTAGTCACATCTGTGGAGATCTCAGGGACATACATGGGTATATAAGTCTGGGGTTTTAGTGAAAGGCCATAGTTAGTTATATACATGTGAAAGCCATCAACATAGAGATGGTATTGAAAATAAATGTGTACGAATATAGATATAGTGCGAGTGTGTATGTAAATAAATACATATAAGATCATGCCAAATAAATAATACCATTCCAAACTTCTTCAGGTCTTCACATAGCACATTGTAAGGTCAAGATCTTTACCATGGCTTAAAAGTTCATGAATGACCTACCCCATGCCCCCTTAGCTCTCTATCTTCATCTCTAACTACTTTCCCCTTTGCTCACCTTACCCCAACCATCTACTACACACTGGACACTTTGCTGTTCCTCAAACATGCCAGGTATGCTCTGGCCTCAGGGCCTCTGTGTTTGCTGTACCCTCTTCCTGGAAGCTCTCCCTCAGATATGCCTTCCTCCCTTATCTTCTTCAGGTTTCTGCCATTTAATTTCCAACTTCGGCCTTTCCTGGCTACCCTATTTAAAATTGCAATCTTTCTCTAATCTCTATTCTAATAATCCCTGTCTTATTTTTCTTGCTTTAGGAATTTTTGCCATTAATTTTGCTTCCTATTTAATGTGATTATCTCCTTATTCCTTCCCTCATCTCCTTCTATAAATTCTCTGTAACGCCTGTATCTAGAACAGTTCCTGGCACAAAGTGCTCCAAAATATGTGAACAAGGTCTACACTTCCTACACGGTTCAATGGAACCGTTATTACTGTCTGACTGTCATTAACTATAAAATTACTAAAGTTTCATGTAGCTCTCTCAAGAATTTTAAGAAAGAAAGGAAATAATAAAGAAATGAAACAAGATGAAAATATAGTTATTAAAGTTGTTTTCTCCTAGTGACCAGAAAGATTTGTGTTGCTGCCTCCTGCTAATGAAAGTGATTGCTGCTGCGTACCGTCTGCTGTGGACAGCTCTGCCACACGGCATCAGGCAGCTGGTACTCTTGACAAATACTCATTTATCTGTTCTCAATTCAGTGTGCTGCATTTCATGGGTCATTTTGTTAGTTTTGTTCCAGTCCCTAAGAGCCTATATTTCTTTACAGAGAATTACATAAGGCAATTGATAGAGTCATATTCTATCTTTCCAGATGATTCGGATACATACTAATCCGTTCATTTCTGTTGGTGGAGTCTGTTCTCACCAAAGTACATCAGCTTCCTTTTTTAAAAATTTTTAATTAAAGTGATCACATGATCACTTTATTTTATTTTATTATTTATTTATTTATTTGTCAGAGAGAGAGAGAGAGCGAGAGAGCACATACAGCAGGCAGAGAGGCAGGCAGAGGCAGAGGGAGAAACAGACTCCTTGCCGAGCAAGGAGCCCCATATGGGACTCGATCCCAGGACCCTGGGATCATGACCTGAGCCGAAGGCAGCTGCTTAACCAACTGAGCCACCCAGGTGTCCCTACATCAGCTTCCTTAAGCCACTAATGTCTATAAACTTTGAATGTTATTTGTTTAGTTGTTGTAGTGAACAATCACTTCTATTTACCAATGAACTATACCTTTTTGCTATTTATTTATTTATTTATTTATGCTTTACTACTATCATCTTTTCAGCATTAACTTTTCACTGTATTAAAAATTTATATGCAACAAATTCACTCAGTGATATACAAGTGGAGTCATGTATTCACCACTCCTGTCATGGGATGGAATAGTTCCACCCACCTCAAACTGTCCTTTTTTCTTCCAATGGTGGGAAAAATGGCCTCCATCTATTGAGTTCTTGATATGACAAATACCAACAGAAAGGTCAGATGCCTGTTTAGGGTGGAGGTTGGCATGTCAAACAGAACATAGGATAAAACACAATAAAATTCGACTTTACTTACAAACTCCTGAGTTCTTGAGAGGGAAAACCAAAGGTTGGTAGTTAGAGGTAGCACCCTTGATGTAGCTTTCTAAGAGCACTGTGGGATCAGAGCCTATCAATATCTGGGAGATTTATTTTCTTAATTTAGAGTTCAGGACACCAATTTAAAAAAATAATAGAATCTCATTAGAATCTATGTCTTCCTACCATGATGACTTTTATCAGCTACCTCATTCTGAATAATCTCCAGATTCGGAGCCACTCAAATAATAAATCTTATTCTTTAACAGGGCATGGGGAGTAAGGTCTCAGACCTTGCCAAAGGATGTATTTCCATTAATTTTTCAGGCTCATATTCGTCTAACTGGATTAAAACCCTACTCTCTCAAAACTATAGATTAATTTACTCTAAGAACAAACAAACAAGAACCTTAGTATTTCTAAAATCTTATGCCAAGCTGATCTCTAGAAAACTTGTGTTTTCACTTTAACATCCTACTTGAGAAAAAGGTAATGCACTTTTTACATTTAAATAAAAATATATCAAATTGAGCAAAGGATGTTTCTAGCTCTTATTTATCTGAAATTATTTTTTGACTGTAAGAATGGACATCAATAACGAATCCAACTATATAAATTGTATGAGTTTAACATAACTAATACCTGGTTATGAATGCTTACATATTGACCCATCTATTCAAAATTAATCGAGCATCAACCATGTAGCCTAAGGCACCATGTCAAGCATTGAGAATTTCAAACCAAGTAAAGCATGGTCTTTGCTTCCAGACTGCTGACAAAAGTGGGTAGATGCTCATGGCATGCCCAAGAGATCAGGCTTAGAGGAAAGACATCTCATTCAGATAGGAAAATCTTCCTAGAAGTAAAAGATCTAGTGGGTTTTGAAGGACAAGTAGATGTGAAGTCATGTGAAGGGAACTCTGGCAAAGGAAACATTAAGTGTGAAAGTATGAGATACGATGGAGTGCATCTAGAGAGATGCATACATACGCAAAGATGTGATGGAATGTCAGACTTGAGGCTATGGGTGGGACCACAACAGGAAGAATTTGAATAGAGAAATGATATCATTAGATCTGGTTATGAAAAATTAGTCTGGCAGCATGATGGAGTCTAGAGAGGAGCAAACTGGTGTCAGAAGACCAGGTGGGAGGCTATTTTCAGGTGACAAAGTATGACAGCCTGACATAAAGCAGAATGGTGGGAGTGGAGAGGAGAGAATGGAGTCCAAGTCTGTTAGGGAAATAGAAATGACAGGTTTTGAATATATGGGTAGGGAGCAATAATGGAGGAGTTGAGGACAGGGAATCTGCTGGCTTGGATGACTGGTGGATATGGGTACCAACCCCAGTGTGAAGAACACAGGAGGGAGAACACAATCTTCTACAGTAGGAATGATACTTTGAGAGATCATCTCATCTCACAACTTCCAATTGCACAAAATGATGGGTGTTTGAGCCCTCCATCTTTATTATACTTGAAGATACCCCCCCCAAAATCTTTAAAAGCATCCTTGACCTTTCTACTTTTGATTTGTATTAGAAGTGATAACTTTGCTCTCTTTTGCCTTCAGTTCCATAACTAGAATCAACCACTGCCAACTAGTTTGATTATAGAAGGAAAACTTTATGTTCTACCGGAAGTACTGGGAATAGCCTCAACACCATTTATTGAATAATCTGCTGGTTGAGATGTCAACTACATTTTAAAGTTATTTTCTCAAATATAGCAAAAAATACTTCTGTCCTCTATATTCTGTTACACTGATCTAACTTGTCTATTTCTATGCCAGACAGTACTATATTGATTTTAAATCAGGCTTTATTGTAAATGTTAATGTTTATTCTACTTTTCAAATTTTCTCAGAATTCGTTTACATTTATTCTTCCATATGAACTTCATTCTGATTGGAAGTGTATCAATCATTAATTTGGGAAGAACTAGTATTTATATAATGGTAACATTTTGTATCAAAAATATATTTCTGGGGCGCCTGGGTGGCTCAGTCGTTAAGCGTCTGCCTTCGGCCCAGGTCAGATCCCGGGGTCCTGGGATCGAGCCCCGCATCGGGCTCTCTGCGCGGCAGGGAGCCTGCTTCTCCCGCTACCATTCCCTCTGCTTGTGTTCCCTCTCTCGCTGTGTTTCTCGCTGTCAAATAAATAAAATCTTAAAAAAAAAAAAAATATATATATATATTTCTATTCATGTCTTATTTTGTATCTTTTGACAAACTGTTATTTTCTTCATATACATTTTTATTTAGTTTGTTAAATTTAGTCTCTGATATTATACTTTAGGTTGCCATATAAATGCATTTTTTTCTTTTTAATGTTTGAACTAATTATTGCCAATATAAGATAAAGCTAATGGGCGTGTGTGTATATACTATATATATGCATATGTGTATATAGATTACCTTGTTAAATTAAATTAAATATATTACCCTATTAAATTATATACTTATATATACAAGTATATATATTACTTTGTTACATTTCCTTATTAGCTCTAATAGGTTTTTAGTGCAGTTTCTTAGAATTTCCAAATATACAATCACACTGTTTATAAAAATAACATTCCTTTCCTTCTGTAATAAAATGTTATGGGTTTTTAAGCTTGTGTGTGTGTGTGTGTGTGTGTGTGTGTGTGTGTGTGTGTGGTGGGTGGGTGTGTTTCTCACCAAAATCTCTATACTTTGTCAAATAACAGAAATAGTAGGAAACATCTGTGGTTGGTTTGGGTCTTAAAGACAATGTATTTAGTATTTTATTATTTAGCAGAATGCTTGCTTTTAGTTTTTACAAAACAACAACATTTCAAAAGTTTCCTTATATTCACATATTAACATGGGTTTTTAAAAAATTGAAACGACTGCTTAATTTTACAAAATGCCTTCTTGCATATATTGATATAATTGTAAGACATACTGAAGGTATGCCCTGCTTTTGTATCGGAAGAGAACCTATCTATTCCCCTAATGCAGACATTAGAGTCTAATCAACATGAACAAGAAAAGGCTTCATAATAGGACAAATAGTATTAATATCTCGTACCACTGAGATCTAATCTATGAAAACCAGCAATGATAATAAACATCTGTTGAGTGCTTAATATGTATCAGACACATTGCTGAGTACTTTCTTGCCATTATCATAGTTAATTCTCACACAGATCTGTTGAGATGGATACTGTTGTTATACCCTATTTACAGATGAGAAAACTAGGTATTAGGGAATTTAAGGTACTTGTGCATAATAATACAATGAGTGGAGTAGAATTCAAACCTAGTTATTAGGACTACAGGGCCCACAACCTTATCTAATACATTATACTTAGAAAAAGGTCAAGGAAGTCATAAGGAGATCAAACATTTCATGAGGATATTAAAAAGTCTGCTATGGCCAAGGAAAGGACTTGAAACTTTTTTGAACATTTATCCAAGTCTAAATAATTTGTGTCATCCTTTGTATAGAGGAACTCTGAGACTTTGGACAACCACTTGCCCAAGAACTAAAGCGGATTTTAAATTGGTTTCAAAACAGTTTGGCTTTGCCTACAACACTCCTTATAGGTAAGATGAATTCTAGTTGAATGAGAATAAGGGGCTGTATTCTTCAATTTCATGATGGATTGCCTGCTATATCAATAGCTCATCTTATTCGCAAATCCTTTTGTCAACCAGTAACCCAGAATATCACGGATGGCGCCTATCAAAAGCCCATGTGAAAGAAATCCTTTTTCATGACATGCCATCTACACCTACATTCCTCTGTGCATAAAATCACATACTAACACATTTTATCACCTGGTGACTACACTTGTGAGCTCACTGGAATAAACCCTACTTTTTACCCTCAAATTGATATCTTTAACTTGAATGTATTTTAATGGCATATCATTGGCTTTCACCAAGAATTTTACCAAATATTAGCCAAGCAAAAATAATTTCTGCATTTGTTGAAAGTAAAAAAAATCCATTTTTTAAAACTTTCCCTAGTATTTTTTAATCTAGTAGACATATAAGTAATTAACTTCTACGTCTAGGTGTTAGGTGCTAAAAGTTATATTCTAGATACAATATGATTTCTTTTGGACCAATGAATTATTTGGAAATATATTTCCAAATGTATTGGATATCATATTATTATTGACTATTAGTTTAATTACATTGTGATCACTGAATGTGTTTAATATTATACAAGAACTTTAGTAGCCATTTTCTCACAGCCAAGGACTAAATATTCTTTGGATGCTTAGGGGAAAAAATACGTGACTTTCTAACTGTATGAGTATTTCAGTTGTGAGAGGTAAATCAGCAGAATTCTTTCCTTTTTGATTTTTTTCCAATTCTGAGAGAGATGTGTAAAAATCCATTAACACTGGTCTTTATGTATAACTTCCAGTTTACAAACCTACAGAAACTAAAGGAACAAGTTAAATAAAACAATAAGAAATGACAGGGGAGGGATAGGGTGGCTGGGTTATTGACATTGGGGAGGATATACGCTATGGTGAGTGCTGTGAATTGTAAGACTGATGATTCACAGACCTGTACCTCTGAAGCTAATAATACATTATATGTTAATTAAAAAACCCACAAGAAATAATTAGACAAAAACAAATAATTAGGCTGTTGAAACTAGAGGACAAAAAGCCAGTCTCTTCAATAAATCCAAGTTTGAAAAAGGAATTGTGGTTGATTAAGAGCCTGAGGGGATACAAATACAATGGCCAAACTATGGAGAGAGCCCAAATGTCCATCAACTGATGAATGGATAAAGAAGATGAGGTATATATATACACAACAGAGTATTACTCAGCCATCAACAGGAATAAAATCTTGCCATTTATAATGATGTGGATGGAGCTAGAGTATATTATGCTAAGCAAAATAAGTTAGAGAAAGACAAATGACATTATGATTTCACTTATATGTGGAATTAAGTACATTCTTACAAAAAGAATGGTGGTGGCAAAGTCTATTTTTCTTTTTGTAAAGGGTGTTTATGTGTCTCCTTTCCTTGAATAATTATTTAGTTGGATATACAATTCTTTAATGATAGTAATTTTTTTAATTAGCACTTTGAAGATATTTTCATTGTTTTCTGCTTTAATTGTTGCTACTGGAGAGTCGTCATCAATGTAATTGTAGTCCCTAAATAAGTAATCTCTCCTTATGGCATGTTTAAGCTCTTCTTTTGACTTTATCTTTGGTATTATACAATGTGTCAAAGGTAAAGCATTATTTCTGAATCTGATAATCCATGTATTTCATAAATTCTGGAAAACTCTCACTTATCTCTTCAAAGATTATTTCTCCTCCATTGTTTATTTTCTTTTCGAATTGTGATTGAAGCATGCTAAATTTTCTCAGTCCATGTTTTATATTTTAAGTTCTCTTTTATTTTTTCTGTGTGTATTTTTATGTTGTTCCAAGCATTTAAAAGAATTCTTTCTCAGATCTGGTTTGATCTTTTGAGTTTTTTGGAAAACATATTGTTTACATACGTTAAGTGTTACATGTTTGAGATAAAGTTTCATGACTTGTATCTTTATTTGTAGTTTTCAATATAAAATTATTCATCCATGTCATGAATGCATGTTTGTATGTGTATATGTATATATACTGCATATGCATGTACGTGCATGTTGATATACATGTGTGAATATATGTGTCTGTGTATACATGTGTATGCACAGGTGTATTATATGCGTGCACATATTATGTGTCTCTGTGTGTGCAAACATATGTACATATTTGTATGTATGTATGCATGTATGTGTTTATACATTGTATATATGCATTGTGTACACATGTATATACACATCTGTGTATATATATGTGCATGCATGTCTGTGTATCTGTGTATGTGAGTATATCTGCATGTGTACATGTATGTATTATTATTACACTGGAATCCTATCAGTTTAATTCTTTGACCAATTTTCATTTCTCCAATATTTTTTCCTTTGTTTTGAAAACACATAGTTTTATTTTGTTTTTAGCAGGATATGAAAGTCTCTTTTACAAAGAAAGGTTAATTCATTTTTTTCTTTCTTTTTTTTTTGTTTTTAAGATTTTATTTATTTGACAGAGAGAGAGAGATCACAAGTAGTCAGAGAGGCAGGCAGAGAGAGAGGGGGAAGCAGGCTCCCTGATGAGCAGAGAGCCCGATGCGGGGGTAGATCCCAGGACCCTGAGATCATGACCTGAGCTGAAGGCAGAGGCTTCAACCCCTAAGCCACCCAGGCGCCCCACATTTTTCCTTTCTAATAACTTTATTTTCTATACTTTGCTATATAACATGATACTTATTTTTATTTTCCAATAATTTAAAAGATACATATATTAAAATATTTTTTGAAAGTAATTTTTGGGTAGATATGCAATTTGCCATGGTGTTTGTCTCCCATCAAATCATCAATTGTTTTGGGCCTTGGCTTATTTCTTTAGATGTCTATTAAGTAAGACCATCATCATAGAACATATTTCTGATTCCTGATAAAATGAAGCTTTCATTAAATGTTCAGACTCTGTGAAATTCCAGATTTTTGAGCCTCTCATTTCTACAAAATATTATTTTTCCTTTTCCTTGACCTACTTTTCTATTTCAAGCTTAGTACTTGTTTTCCTACCTTTTGGGCTCAAAACCTTTGGCTAAAATGAAACTAAAATAAAACACAAACTGACTGGTTGGGATTAGTTTATGCAAACTTTTACTTCAATACAAGCATTCTTAATTTAATAACATCTGCAAAATCTCCTTTGCTATGTAAAGTAACAGATGCACTGATTCCAGAGATTAGGACAAGGGCATTTTAGAGAGGGAAGCTACGCTTCAGCCTATTGTAACTCACACATATGTTTCACTAGCCTTCTTTCCATCTATCCTTCCATTTTCCTCTCCTTTTATCTTTCTTTTTCTCTACTTCAATTTATTCCAATTAGCAAAAAGCTTGTTTTTCTCATTTCTCATTCTTCTGCCCAGTGATTTTCCACTTTTCCTACTCTAGTTTTTGAATGAGGAGGGCAATTTTAACAGGTAGTGTTCTTTCTTTCAGGGTGGTCTCATCGATGTGGGAAACAAAGGCAAAAAGAAAAATTATATTTCCTTCCTACCTATAGGAAGCCCACTGACAAGTCCTTAAAACAGGCAGAGTGACATTCCTCTAGGAACTCAAATGCCTCAATGTTAGTAATTTGCTAAGAGCAAAAGTCATCTCAGCCCAATCCCCAGGATCCCATAAGTTTATGTTAACATATAAAAATTCCTTTGGAAAAAAGAATTCCTTTGGAAACTTCCAAAAATTCCTTTGGAAACTTCCTTTGGAAGATATATGTGGGCAATCACCCCCAAGCATGTGACTCACTGATTGATATACATCTGAAGGGTCTCATGACTCAGTTTTTACTGAACAGTAATAAATGACCTTTTTCTAACAATAGTTGCCCCTCTCAAGGTCTTGGAAACCTTGCTTCCAAAATTTTTTGGAGACTTTCACTATCCCTAACCCTCTCTCAACTTGAGAGTATATAATGAGGCACTCCTCATGACCCAATTGCAGCTCATTCTGCCCATGGGTCCTGTCCCCGGGCTGTAACGAAACCACCTTTTTGCATGGAAGATGTCTCAAGAATTCCTTCTTGGCTGTCAGCTCTGAACCCCAACATCTTACCTACATCATCATCATTTTAGATTTTATTATTATTCTGAAAATAAACTTTCACATGTTCCTTCTCAGAGCCATGTTCTTGGCAATAATCATATATCATGCAGGTTCTAAAACACAAGAATTTTTTCATGGTTGACTTCTCAAGTGAAGTGAATTTGCAGTGATCCCATTTTACCCTTACTCAATCAGGCTAATAGGACTAATTATCTCTTTCCTGAGGGCAGGAAATTAGAGCCTGCTCCTAGGGTCACAGTTTTTGCTATTACCACTTAGTTGCATTTTCAGGAGTCTCTCTGCATTGCTAATTTTTGCTGGCCAAGCTCCTCCATTTTAGGGTAGAAGTTTAATTTTAAATTACATCTCTATTGATGGCATATCACAATTTCTACCTGCTTACTTCAAAATTAGGGGGAAAAAGCAACACAAAGTAATCCCCAAGCTCAACTTCCTGGAGGGTACCTTGCTTATTTTCATCACAAATTCTCTTATATCCTTATGCAAGACATTTACATAAGAACTTTGGGGAATTCTAATGATCTTGTTTTTTTAAGTTGAAATTTTGAGGCACAAAATGAATATTTTAAAACTTTCCAGCTGTTGGTAGCAACAAGCAAACACGCTTTCTGGGAGCCCTGAGCAAACAGTGAGGTTTGGGTCTGTAATTACTTTAACAAAACATCCTAATTAAAAGGGCAATCCATAAGGAATTAGAGTATTTCTCCAAGTTACTGTTGATCTTCACACTGCTTAAGCCAAGCAGAGAATGCAAGAGGAACTACAAAAGTCACAGGAGGAGAGGGGATTGCTTTTGACTATCTGTACATCCCACTGCTTCTCCTTAGTGACTTGCAGGGCTCATTACCACTGTAATGAGTAGATCACTCCCTTGGAGTTCACTGAGAGATTCAAAAGCAAGAGGGAAAAGTTATGTAACACAATGCTCCTAGGGAGGAAAAACACTGCAGTTCCCTCCCAAGAGAGGTTTCTTTGGCTACTACAAAAAATGCCTCCCATTCCAGTTGGTCTTCAAAATAGCTGCTTCCCCCTTAGCTATAATTTCAGGCAAATCAGAGCAAATTTACATGGAAATTTCTGACCTTAGGACTCAAAACTTTCCTTTATTAGCCATGAAAGTTTTAGGAGAAGTCACTTATACCTTATGATTTAAACATTTACATGAGTAAGTTGAAATAGATATGAATATTTAAAGAAATCTCCCTTAAATTAAAAAATATATGTTCATCATATATATATTTATATATGGTTGTATTTATATATGTATTTATATATGTAAATAGAACAAACTATCAGGCTGTGTATTCTTTGGAGCTACTTACAATCAATCCTGAGATTGTCCATTTGTCCAAACATTGATTCCTATTGAGGGTAACACTTTTTAATATTTGAATGATGCATTCAAAGTAAGAAAAACAAGAGGAAGGAAGAAAAACTGAAATAAATCTAGAGGAGTATCTCCATGAAAAGAGGTTATGGGTCAATAAATATGGGCCAAATATGTGTGGACTTATTAATTTCTCACAGCCAATAAAACACTTTTTTTAGAAAGTTAGTAGAACATATCTTTCCCACATTCATGTAATTATATGCCCTAAAATGGCTCTTTCCACCATGTTTTAAGAGTGAACAATTTCAGGGCACGTGGGTAAGCAGTTAGTTAAGCATCTGACTCTTGGCTTTTGGCTCAGGTCATGATCTCAGGCTCCTCAGTTCAAGCCCTGGCGTGGGTTCTGTGCTCAGGATAGAGTCTGCTTGAGACACTCTCTCTCTTCCTCTCCCTCTTCTTTTCCCACTTGTGCTCTCTCTCACACTCTCTCGAATAAATAAGTAAATCTTAAAAAAAAAAAAGAAAAAAGAGTGAACAGTTTCAACACTTGATCTTAGCCAAAAGGTCGAGAAGTGATGAGAGTGAACCATTTCAAGTCATAATCCATACCAGTATTATGTACAAGAAGCATCAACTCTACTAGTTTTCTTCTATTAATTTTTGATTTACCTTTTTAGATTGCTAATGTGTACATTACGGACAAGGACAAGAGGTGCAATTGTAATCCAAATAAAGAAGTGAATGAATGAGAAAAGAGGCCTTATTTGAAATGTGTTGCAATGTGTTAAGATAGTCGACCGCCAAATGAGTAACACTTGGATGAGTGAGGACACATTTTAAACTAATGGTGGCAGAAATAATTTTCCTAAAGGCATTCCTTTCAAAGAGTATTTACTATGCTGTCCCACGCATCCTTCCTTGTAACCTTAGTCAACTTCTTTTTCCTAAAGTTTTTAGTTCAAGTACTATTTCTTTTCATGAAATCTTTTCAATCAGTACAGTTATTATCTGTTTATCTCTCAAGAGAATTGTTCCTCTCTTTCATGTTTGTAGTCCCCATGACTGGGCACATGATGGGTTCTTAATTATATTTCATAACAACTGCATCAATACTCACAAAAGAAAAAAGTAACCAAGAAGGTTGCATGCAGAAGAGGGAAATTATTAAGCCAAGAGTATAGAAACTTTCAAGTGACTCCAATTAAACAACACTTATTAAGACTTTATTCATGAACACAGCATAGAGATTCTTGATTAAAATAGATGTATGGATTGGATTATACTAAGATTGCATGGATATGAAAAGCATTCAGTTAAATAGAAAGTTTGTACTATCCTGGGGCTGTGATTTTACATTTTGGTTCCACTAGACTGTGAGTCATTTGGAGTGAGGAGAAAGAACTCATAAGTCAAGTGGAGAGCCCCATTCATCCTGGATATTTTATAGGACCTTTGGCACCTCTGCTCCATTTATTTTCACTCCTTCCAGTAAGAGATATAGTCCCTTAGGTTTGGGTAAATGATATGACCTCATTTCTTAGAATCTTCTGCCTTGAATCACTGTCTTTTATTGTTACTGGGTCAGTTCTAGAGGATTCGTGGAGGCTTTGCTCAGATCATCTGTATTAGATGTTGGACACACAAAACCTGGTCCTGAGTTTCAGATCCACAATTACTAGCTTAGTGACTGATTTAAATTAGTTAAATTTCCTTCCCTTCCCTTCCCTTCCCTTCCCTTCCCTTCCCTTCCCTTCCCTTTCCTTTGTTACTTTCCTTTAAAATTAAGTTTAGGGGTGCCTGGGTGGCTCAGCGGGTTAAAGCCTCTGCCTTTGGCTCAGGTCATGAGCTCAGGGTCCTGGGATCGAGCCCCACATCGGGTTCTCTGCTCAGTGGAAAGCCTGCTTCGCCCTCTCTCTCTGCCTGCCCCTCTGCCTGCTTTTGATCTCTATCAAATAAATAAATGAAATCTTTAAAAAATTAAGTCTGATAATATATACCTCATAAAGATAAGTGAGAGGATAAAGGAAAGTATATAAACTTTAAAAGTTATTTCTTAAATAGAAAAATAAGGTATTTGTGTAGCTTATCTTGTCTTTATTCTTTGAATAAGACAGAACATACCCTCATGACTTTAGACCCAAGCCCTCCTGGTCTCACTAATAACTTCCACCACCAACCAGACTATAGCCTCAGGATGTCTATTCTTGCTATCCTGCCTGGAGGGCTCTTGCCAAACCTATTCATGCAGCTACCTTGCTCATTGCCTTAAGGTCTGTGCTAATATTTTACCCAGAGAGATCTTCTCAACACCTTATGTAAAACAGTACTCCCTAATCTTTCTATTCCTTCTATGATGCTTTATTTTTCTTCATAGCATTCATCACTATCCATCTCTATCTCAATAACATTTATACTCCTTGAGAGTAGGGACCTTATTTATTGCTTTACCCTTGATACCTAAAATAATGCCTGATATATATAGACCTTCAAAAAGAAATATATGTTGAATAAATAAATATGTGACTGTTCCCTAATCTATTAGTGAAGGATATAAGCTTTATGAAGTGTGACCTTGTGTAGCTCTACAACTTTTCGATTTATAATGCCTAAGACAAGTTAGGCATATCTTCTAAGTCCCAAGTTACTTTTCCATAAAATCTGACATTACCTCTAACTTGTCCTGAGATGGCTCATGAATTGTTTATGCTTCAACCAGGGAAATCTCTTCAAAATGTAAATATAATTAAGTCATTATTTTTAAAAAAATCCTTTAATGACTTGCTTAGGATAAAGGACATTATTCCTTTAACGACATTCTTAGGACAAAGTTCAAAATCCTTAATTTGGTCTTGAGAGATTTTAGAATGCTATTTTACAAACCTCAACACATGTCATCTCTGTGTTTCAGTCTTGATGGTATTTTTTTCAGGTCTTGAATAATGTCATGGTCTGTCTTGACTTCACACCTGCATTCACTTTGCCCTCCACATTTCCTCCCTCAGTCTGTAATGTATGCTTTTGCATAGCGAACTCCTGTTCATCCTTCCATTCTCGGTTTAAATGCAAACCTTCTATATGTCTGTTTGCCTATCAATCTATCTATTCATTTATGTTGATAGATCAGATACTACCAATATTCAACCAGGTTTGAACTAGGAAATGGCAATTTCCTATGACTTCACCTGGAATGTCTGTTTCTCTTTGCTATATTCTAAGCTCCACAAGGAGATCATGCCTTTTTATCCACTATTATACTCTCAGAGCTAAGCACAGTGCCCAAGACTTAGTAAGTTTCCTATGAATATTCTTTAATGTGCTAGTAGGAATTACCATTATTGTGGAAATGGCATTTACTGCTTATTTCTCTGCCACATTAATTATTTTGTAAAATGGAATCTATGAAAATCATGAGGGATGGTGAATTATTTAGAGAAGTGAAAGATCAAGAAGGAGAAAAATGAGAATGAAGAGCTCAAAGAAGGGAAGACAAAACAGAAGGGACACTGCAAGAACTGGGACAAGAATAAAAATAAGGGAAAGAGAGAGAGCAAAAGGAAGAGAAAATGGAAAGAGACGTAGCATTTTCACCTTGCAGTAACTTGGATGCCTTCAGATCTACCAGTGAAGGAATAAGAGGATTTCATTGTTGGTGATTTAGACAGTCATCTGGTGCCATCACATTTTCCATACATGTGTGTTTATTCTTTTAGTCACTTTTCCCTGGTTCCAGTCTTCTTTTTTTAATTTTAATTTTTAAAAAATATCCCATTTATTTATTTTTCAGAGAGAAAGAGCACAAGCAGGGGGAGCAGCAGGCTCCCCACTGAGCGAGGAGCCCAATTCAGTCCCAGGACCCTGGGATCATGACCTGAGCCAAAGGCAGAGGCTTAACCGACTGAGTCACCTGGGCATTCCTCTTGGTCCCAGTTTTAATTACTTACTTTGAAATTTACTGATCATAATGAAGTTCTTTTTTAAGTACCTCTTATTTATTTCTGCTTTATTACTTAGACTTTTCCCTGTCACTTCTATTACTCATTTCTCTTGAATTTTATTTTCTTATTAGTCATGATGTTTTTATTTCAAAAGCTATTTCTCATCTGCTAATTTTATTTAAATTATTGATATGTGACTTTTATACAAATCTCAATATCTCATCCACAAATGTTTCAAGACAACAATCAATCAAGTAAATAAGGCAGATTGTTCCTATGTAAAAAAAGATGAAGTGTCAAATATTAATGACCATATCATAAGCAAGCAAAAGAATATATATTTCTGTTTCTCAGAAGCATCATAAGGAGCAAGAGAAGCTATGTAAAGTAATTATATTTCATGATCATTATCAGAAATTGTAGTAGTTCCTGTGAAGAAAATTTTAATGTTGGTTTTTTAATAAGATAAAATTTAAAAAGATTATTTCAAATTATCTTGAAAAAATAAGAAGACCATAATTAATGCATAATTTTATGTGGCAATCTTGAAGAATCTACAGAGGATATTGTATTTTGTATTGTTTTATTTTGCATGGAAGGCTATAGAAGGAACAAATATCCTCAGTGTTGGAATTCATCAACTTCTTTTAAGGGAGTCTTTGAAGCTGAAGTCATGAAGAAAATAGAAATCAGAACCATAATGACTGGAGATAGATCTTACCATCCAGATCATTTTCAGGGGTCTCTGCTGTGTACCAGTTGGAAGGTGGTCCAGTGCCATTAACTGTCATGGCCGACACTTGGAAGCTGTACTGACTTCCTTTCTCCAGTCCTATGAGAGAATTTTCCATAAAAGGGAAAACAAGTTACTGACTAATAAGTATTTCTAGCAGGGTTTCAAAACTTTTAGTAAAATTTTAACAACAGTAGACACACTTTACATGGTTTGTGATTGTTGTGGTAGTTATTTTGGCCAAAAGGGCAGAAGTATTATGGCAAGAAATCAAATTATTTTTCATATATCCTCATTTTTTTTCTAGTTTATAAAATTATATCCCTGAAAACAGCTTCTGGGCAGAGGCAGAATATAAAATATGAATGATGAAAAAATAATAAAAAATAGCAAGGATCATTTTTTCTCACAGTCTGCCTGTGAATTAAGAGCCCTGCCTATAAATCAAGAACAGTCATTCTAAAAATTTATGTCTCCATCATTTATTCAAGGTCAGTTATTATGTTTTCTTTAGGCCAAGAAAGAAGAATCCAAAGCCACTGGACTTAAGCAGAAAATACTAGGCATTTTGTGTTTCAAAACCATCACAAAACATACTTGTTTTGCATCATCTTCCATACTAGAAGCATGAAAAAGTCTATCTCCATGATAACTTGGACATAAAATATTGTACACAGGAATGACATCAGTTCTTAGTTTAGAAAGCACAGAGAACACAGGTTGATGAGAAATGGCCCATGTATCACTAGTGTGATATGTGTAAATTTTTACCTAAATAACATTCCTTTTAGCTAAATCTCAAAGCAGCTCATTACCATGACATATTATTGTAAAACAAATGACACTTGTTAAAAAACTATGTGACTTTTTTGAGACATTTTGGACTTGGCTCAAATCAACAAGTCCTTAAACCTCAAGGAGTTGAACAACTCTAATAAAGTTAAAAATGTAATGACTCTTTTTATTTTTTCTGTTAATCTAAAGTGATATAAATACTTGGCAATGAGAAAAATTCATAAAGAAAATGAAGTATTGGAGAAATGATGCTTATCGTGTACAATGTTACATATTTGTAGATATTTTTGCTGAAGCCGATGAGTAAACTTGGTCCTAAGGAAAATTTTAACTTATTATTAATTGGAGATAATGCTTTAAATGATATTTAGAATGGATTTTTTAATGTTCAGGGCTGTTACCTTCAATGAATTGTACTATTAGAGAAGACAATTTGAAAAACACACTCACACAAAAGTATTTTTGACAGAAAATGCTATCTTCACAAGAGGCTTCTTATTTTGTAAGATAGACTAAAGCTCCATGAAGAAATAGACTGAGAATGGTTAATACTGCTGTTGTTTTTATTATTGCTGGTGTTTTATTTGTATATCCATAGATCTCACTACACTGCCTGACACATGGAAGGCACACACAAAAAGCAGCTATTGAAAGACCACTAAAGCATTACTTAACACACATGAAAATATGAGGTTAAAATACAATAACCAACATCATCAGGTAGGCTTGTGCTTACTTTGATTTGTCCCTTAGTTCACATAACATTGATTTGAATTTGTTAACATTTTGCATGCTTTCCTAGGCACCATAGTTGATTACTGACGCAGAGGGATTATAGAACTCTTCCAGAATATTAAAAATAATAGAAAGAGAATTCTGAGAAGAAATGCTTACCTAATCATTGTAACTCATGACTTTCATAGTGGTCTTATCTGACATAGTTTTAGACCATCAAGAATATTCTTTTGTGTTAAGTAGAAATTTAACCTTGTTTTTCTTTGAAATGGATGGACAATTGTGCTAATACCATTTCCAACAATGATTTGGAACACCATGTGTGTTGGTCAGTTTTATGTGTAAACTTGGCTAAAGTCCCCACTTTTCAATCAAACACTAATCTAGGTGTTTCTGGGAAGGTATTTTATAGATGTGTCTAAAGTCTATATTCAGTTGATATTAAGTAAGGGATATTATCTTAGATAATATGGTGGGAGGAGGGCAGATTCAACCTGGTAAGAGGTCATAAGAGCAGAAGTAAGGCTTCCCTGAAGAAATTTCACCTGCAGACAACTCCAGCTCAAGAGTTTTAGCCTGCCTTTTCTAAGCCTGCCCTATAGATTTTGGAATCACCTAGCCAGTCATCACAATCAATTAAGCCAATTTCTTTTTTCTTTTTTTTTTAAATTTAATTTAATTTTTTCAGTGTACCAAGATTCATTGTTCATGCACTACACCTAGTGCTT
>CM053616.1:14812064-14824666 GCA_028646535.1 Procyon lotor
CCCCCCCCCCCCGATTTCCCGCAATTCACCCTTCCTTTCCTTCTCCCAATGTCCTCCATGTTTTTCCTTATGCTCCATATGTAAGTGAAACCATATGATAATTGACACTCTCTGCTTGACTTATTTCACTCAGTATTATCTCTTCCAGTCATGTCCATGTTGATACAGAAGTTGGATATTCATCCTTTCTGATGGAGGCATAATATTCCATTGTATATATGCATCAATTAAACCAATTTCTGGCAATAAATGTCTTAGTACACATCACCATAGGTTCCATGTCTCTTGTTGAACACTGACTGACATACCATCTTATCACATGCAATATTTGACATATAAATGGAAATCTTTTTGAATGCCCTATATTCTGTTCCATTCATTTGAATGGAACTTAAATCAAGTAAGTTTTTGTATACAGAATCTATCAATTTTTAGTAGGAATGCATTAAAACATCTCACTAGAAAGTAGCTATGACTAGTAAAAATATCTCACTAGAAAATAGAAAGATTTCTCCTTCTAATTTTGCCAAATTTTCATTTATATATATTGTGTTGATGATCGCCAGTATCACTAATTAGGTTTTGAATAAAACAAAAACCTACTAACAGTTTTGGAGTGAAAGTATGAGGAAATTTAGGGACTATCCATCAGGTATTTCCCCAATGGAGTCTTGCTTAATCAGCCTAACCTACTGATCAGAACATCCCTTCCAGCCAGGGAAGAGGAGCTGTTGATAATCATCCTCTCTGACATCTGTAGTGAAGGTTTAACATGCTGTGTACATTAGTGTGTAGGTCGCTTGGAAAATCCTGCCAAATCTCCTTGAACTATTATATTTTAGCTTAAAATTTTTTATTTTGCATTTTATTCTAGAATATACCTGTGTAATCTTTCTCACAAAATATACCTAGAAATTCTAGATTAAGTATTAAAAATTAAAATATATACATATAGCCCCAATATCAAAAGAGATCTTAATGTTTATTCAGACGGCCTATTGAGTGCTATTTAGATGAATATCTAACAAAGTAATCTTGTAAATAAAGCAGGAATACCTTTGGAATGAGAAATTCACCAAGGGAAGGCACTTACTCAACCGTTTAACTTGTTAGAAGAGTTCTTCCTTAGATTGCACTGAATATGCTTTACTATAATATTGTCTTTCTTAAATTATCTTTACCCAAGTCTTCTGAATCTACATTTTGTCTTCTGAAACCTGTACCAAAAGGATTAAACCTATGACACTCTTCTAGAGAAGTGTAGGATGCAGTGATAAGTAGAATCAGATATTTTGGCTTTTCAGAGAGGCATTCCGGATATTACCTTCAGAATTCTAGGTTGCAAATATTCCTGCTTCTTTGTTGTGAGGGTTATTTGTCGCAAGTTTTAGATGTACTGAAATCTCTTTTAATCTCAATTTCCCATATAAAGCAATTAGGTGATAATTGCTTTTCCATCTTATAAAGTTCTTTTGAGAATCAAATGACAAAATGCTTTTAAAATAGTTTATATAATTAAACATTTAATAGATATAAAGATAACATTGGCAAATTGCTTTCTGACTTGATTTTCACATACTCTATGATCTTGCCACAGAATGCGTTATTACTCCCAGTCTAGAGATAAGGATAATAAGGTTCAGAGAAATTAAGCAAGGTACTATGTGGAGCTTTAATCACAACCTGAACTGCTCTCAGGTGAAGACCCTTGGTTCTGTCCTATCTCCTACTGGGGCCCCAGAAACATTCTCCTCAGAGACCTACCTGGCCTAGGCTGGGACCTAAGAGGGAAGTCAGTAGCAAACATAAAGCCCTGTGCAAATATGCAAGGAATTTTTGTCTTAAATGATTACATCCAGAACTGAAAAATAAACAGGCAGGCAAGAAAGAATCCATGACTTTATAATTTTAACAATGGATCAACCTAAGAGTTCAATAAAACTACAAATTCAGTGTACAATTAAGTTTTTCTCTCACTTAAAGTATTACCATTTGAAAGAGGAGGTGTCTCCAAAAGTTATAACAACAATCACCATGAACATGCAATTTTTTGAGCTATCTTTGGATAGCTGGTATCCAAAGATCTTTCAAAACAGTATCTATATCTATCTATCTATCTATCTATCTATCTATCTATCTATCTAACTATCTATCATCTATCTATCTATCATCTATCATCATCTATTATCTATCATCTATCTATCTATCATCTATCTATTATCTATCTATCTATCTATCTATCTATCTATCTATCTATCTATCTATCAATCATCTATCTATCATCTATCTATCATCTATCCATTCATTCACTGAAGGTGGGGTAAAGGGAAGCCTGTTTGGAATCAAAAGCTTTTTTGTGTGTGTATTTCTAAAAGTCATTTTCAAGGATGTGTTTCCTGTGTTGAACAAGTAAAAAATTTAGCATTTTTTAAAGATATAGGTAGAAAGCTTTGATTTAATTTCTTCTGGAGTTATGCAGCTCCATTAGCTGCGAAGATAATAGTCAATTTTTATTATCCAACAGATACCTTTTTCAATTGTGCATTATTCCACTTTATTTATTCCACTTTGCGTATCCCTTTATACAAACAAAATCACACATTCATTGTCTGTGGTCGGCAACATATTACCTACAGCTTAAGAGCTAGGAGTATAGGTTTTCAATTCAGGCAAAATTAGTTTTACTCCACTGCTCATGAGGTATGTGACCTTGAAAAGCTTGCTTACTCTCCCTCTTTGCCTAAGTGTCCTCACTATAAAATGGGAATATATATATATATATATATATATACACACACACACACACACACACACACATATATATATAAAATTGTTAAAGACTAAATTTGAAAAAAAATATTTATAAAGTGTTTTTCCCCTATAGAAGTTTTCCAGCTCTGTCAAGGAGTATTAATACACCAAAAATGGACATATTTAATGTATACATTTTGATGAGTTTGGACATATGTGAACATCCATAAGACCATCACCACAATCAAGGTAATAAACATACCCACCACTTCCAAAAGATTTCTCATGTTCTTTTTTTTTTTTTGTAATGGTAGAAACACTTAGCATGAGATCTACTTTCTTAACAATTTTTAGTGCACAATACAGTATTGTTGTATAGCAGATCTCTAGAACTTATTCATGTTGTGTAACTGTCACTTTATACCCATTGAACAACTCCCATTTTACCCTCCCCTTCTCCATTGGCAGCCACCATTCTGTTCTCTGCTTGTACGAGTTTGACTATTTTAGATGGCTCATATAAAAGGAATCACGCAGTATTTATCCTTCTGTGACTGACTTATTTCACTTAGCATGTCTTCCAGGTCCATCTATGTTGTTGCAAATGGCAGGCTTTCCTTATTTTATTTAAGACTGAATAATATTCCATTGTGTATCTGTGTTTACCACATTTTCTTTATCCCTTTGTCTGTCAGTGGACATTTGAATTGTTTGTCTCTCTTGGCTGTTGTGAATAGTGCTACAATGAACATGTGAATGCAGATAACTCTTCTACATCCCGATTTTAATTCTTTTGGATATGTTCCCAGATGTGGAATAGCTAGATCATATGGCAGTTCTACTTTTAATTTTTTGAAGAAACTCTATGCTATTTTCAACATAGTGGCTATTGTTAAAGTCCATGTTGGTATTATTATTGTTGTAAATGTTAAAATTAGTTTTAATACCAATGACCAATTACAGATTCATATGATAGCCAGAGTCATTCATAATACAGTGAATTAAAGATGACAATATTTTGTAGTTCAAGGAGTACATAAATAGGAGTTGAAATGCCTACAGTTTGATTGGTAGATCTTAGCGACATCACTCTTCAGATCTCAGTTACCTCTTCTGCAAAACAAGGGCTGTTCATGAGATGAATGGTGTGTTTCCCACTCTGTCAGGGACTATAGGTCAATCTCAATGTGTGTGTGTATGTGAGGGTGGGCATGTGTATATGTATGCTTGTGCCTTTGTGTGTGCATGCTTGTGCATGTGTTTTTCCTAGCTGCTTCTAAGTATAATTTGGAGTAAGTAGCAATACTTTTCTTAGCTGTAAAAAAATGTATTGTTGAAAGCAGATTGTCTTCTGCCTGTTTCTATCCTCAATACTAAGTGCCTTCAAGCTCTGTAATTCTGTTCTATTTCTAACTTTATAGGACTTATAGTAAGAGATGGTGCATTATTCAAAGAATATAATTTCCCTTTAGTTCCCTAATGTTAACCTTGTTGTAAAATTCTATGCTATTGTCTCATTTTTCAGTCCATAAAATACCAATGCATGTTTATCATTGTGTTTATTCTATATTGGCCATGAAACACAAGAAAAGTCTTAAATTCAATTCAAAAGAATCTTCTCTGAAGAGCACTCAAAAATTAAAAACAACACTTTAAAATTTAGTTGATATGGGCTCCCACAATGAAATTGATAGCAGTGATTTAAAATCCTTGTTATAACTATGAATTACTTTGTTATTGTAGATGCCTCATTATCTTAGTAAAAAACATGCACAACAAAAAATACCTAACAGAAAGAGGATTGTAAAAAAAATGTTTGAGTCTCTACACCTGAATATTTATATTACCCAAATAAGGCATTCTGACATTTCCAATTTTCTAACAGACAAATCAATATATCCACATATCTTAAAGGTATTGGAAACATGGGGTCAAATCCTGTACATTCTAAAGTATTGAAGATTCATACAAAAAATCAATTACTTCTGCAAACTAAGAATTGCATAAGTTAGTAAACATATCCTGGGGACAAGTCAAAACCACCCCAATCTACCAGTGTGTAGTACTTTCTGGCTCCTTGATGCTTTGTAGTACTAAAGACATTCCCACAACATCTAGAAATATAACAGACATCACCGAAGTTGGGTCACACATCAGGGGAGAGCAAGGCAGAGGCTCTGCAAAACTTGTTTTTAATGTTTTAAGGATATGAGGCTATTCTATGAAGACTTTTATTTCTTCGTTTCAAATTAAAAATAGTCTGTGTGACTTTGTTTTACAATAAATATCACATAAACTTATAAATATAACTGCCCAGATTGTTTATCTTCCCAAATTCACTTTATAATTATTGAAATGAAGAAAGAAAAGTATGAATGAAGGATTCACATTTGGGTCCAGATTCATGGGCACTTGTGAGCTAATTAATCCATCCTATTTCTTTGCTTTTGGCCAGAATGGTATTAAACCAGAGTGGTAGTGGGTTATATCTCATGCTAATTAAAAGCTCTAATTGTCCCATATATTTTAGATGAATAAAATACAGGACTGAATTATTTATTTTTGAATAAAGTTTATAAATATAACTAAAAATGATTGTCCTCAAGAGGAAAAATAAAAGGAGCCTCTAGCGAGTTGAATAGTGTCCACCTCAAAACTCATGTATACTTGGAACTTCAGAATGTGACCTTACTTGGAAATAGCATCTTTATAAATATAATTAGTCAAGCATCTTGAGATGAAACCATCCTGGATTTAGCGTGGGGTCTAGCCAATGACTGGTGTCCTTAGGCAGAGATAGGAGAGGCATATCTATAAGCCAAGGAATGACAAGAATTGCCAGTCTGGTGGTTACCAGAGGTTAGGAGAGAAACATGGATGAGTTTTCCCTCAGAACCTCCAGAAGGAACCATACCTGATGACACCTTTATTACAGACTTTTGGCTTTTTTTTAAATTTTTTTTTTTTAGGATTTCACTTTCTGTAGAGTGAAGATCCTAAAAGCTTGCGTATTTAGGTAGTCAGAATCTTTGATAATATTGAGTTGAATGTATTAAATTCCATTTGCCACAAATATCATAAATACTAAACATTTTATACCAACAGTTTCTCTAGGCTCTGGGGATACTATTCTTTATTTTCTGCACCACTTGCCATTTAGCTGTTCAGTGGGCATGGAATTGGCTTCAGTGGTAGGAATTTTCAATTTTTGTAACCAAAGTCATAATATGACACTAAGTCTTGAATTTTTGTTTTTCATTTTATATATACAATTTCAAAATACATATTTTATTGTTGTTATAAATGTAAATAACAATCACTATCAATATTTTTATATATATATTATTCTAAATATTTTCCTATAAATTCATTTTTTATTTATAAATATGGGCTCATGCATTAATGTTGGTTTAAAGTTTAGTTATTCACATAATAGTATGTTTTAAATATTTAGCAGGTGATTTAGTATTTTTAAATTATATCATTTAAAAAAATGATTTTATTTATTTATTTATTTTTCCCAAATATGTTTATTTTTTCAGTGTTACAAGATTAATTGTTCATGCACCACACCCAGTGCTCCATGCAATACGTGCCCTCCTCAATACTCATCACCAGGCTTGCCCAACCCCCTCTTTAAAACCCTCAGTTTGTTGCTCAGAGTCCACAGTCTCTCATGGTTCAACTCCCCATCTGATTTCCTCCCATTCCCCTTTCCCTTCCTTCTCACAATGCCCTCCTTGTTTTTCCTTATGTTCCACACATAAGTGAGACCATAAGATAATCGGCTCTCTCCACTTGACTTATTTCACTCTGCATAATCTCTTCCAGTACTCCACCCCCAAACTACTAGAACTCATACAGCAATTCAGTAATGTGGCAGGATACAAAATCAATGCACAGAAATCAGTTGCTTTCCTATACACTAACCGTGAAAATATGGAAAGGGAAATTAGAGAATCAATTCCATTTATTGTAGCACCAAGAACTATAAGATACCTGGGAATAGACTTAACCAAAGAGGTAAAGGATCTGTACTCGAGGAACTACAGAACGCTAATGAAAAAAATTGAAGACCCAAAAAGGTGAGAAAACATTCCATGTTCATGGATCAGAAGAATAAACATTGTTAAAATGTCTATACTGTCCAAAGCACTCTATAATTTCAATGCCATCCTGATCAAAATTCCACCGGTTTTCTTCAAAGGGCTGGAACAAACAATCCTAAATTATATCATTTTCCAAAGATATCCAGTATTCGATGATATAATTTTCATGAAATATTTTAGGAAACTGCCTATATTTGGAAATTTGAGGTCTTTTTTTCTTATTATTGGGTATGAAAGTAACAGTGCAATGAACATATTTATAGTTAAAAACTTTGCAGAAAATATGGCTGCAGAATTGGAATAAATTCCTAGTAGAAAACTTAGATCATACATCTGTGAAGATCTCTGCCTCTTTTTCTCTCTCTCATTCTCCCTCTCACACACACACACATATTTATACCTGTGTATCACACATATCTCCACACTGCTTTCCAGAGAGATTCCAGAATCGTCTGGCCCACAGAAGTAGATGAGTGTTCATTATTTGTCTCAAATGCTTTCCAGAACAAGGTATCATCATTCATTTATATCTTTATTACTTTAATCAAAAGAAAATGCTAACTCATTTTTGTTTCAATTTGCATTTCTCTACTAATGAGTTTGAACATTTTATCATGCATTTTGGCTATTTATATTGCTATAAATTGAGTATTCAAACCTTGGTTTTTCAATTAGAACATTCATCCTTTAATTAATTATTCTATAAAATTTATTTTTAATATTTTTAACCTTTTCCATTTGAGAAGGAAAATAAATTTAAAAAAAAGGTTTCAGGGGCTTCAAATGCCAATATCTACTAAAAAATAAGGTGTGGTGCTTGCTCCAGTAGCATATACACTAAAACTGGAGTGATACAGAGAAGATTAGCACAATCCCTGTATGCGGATGACTTGCAAATTCCAGATGCATTCTACATTTTGTATGATATAGATCAAAATTTTAAGAAAGTAGATCCTAAGAGTTCTCATCACAAGGAAAGTTTTTTTCTTTTTCTTTTTGTTGTATCTATCTGATATAATGACTGCTAACTAAACTGACAGTGGCAATCATTTCACAATAAACAAAAGTCAAACCATTGTGTTGTATAACTTAAACTTATACAGTGACATACAACAATTATACCTCAATAAAACTGGAGGGCTAGGATACAATTATCCTTAGAGGCTCTTCTTCTAGTCTAATATTTTATCTTGGGAATTATACTTAAAACTTTTCAGCAAGATTTTTTTCAATCTTGGCAATTTCTTTCAAAATAAACTACATGTTGTACTAAGTATCCCATTGAGCACATATGCCTCACCTCTACTTCAGTTATTGTTACCTTCTTCCTGTAATTTCATCAGGAAAAAAGACTTAGGATCTTGGCTTTTCTTAAACTCTTTAAATGATGTGGTAGAGTGCCATAACTTCTGCTTACAGACGATAACACCTGCCTAAGAGATTTTGTCCAGATATAAAACAAGTAATGTGATTTTTGACAGCCTCCCTTGGAAAAATTCTCACTATTATGCTAAAATTTAAAGGCATAAAAGAAAAAAAAAAAAACCTAAGGGGAAAAAGCAGGTTTTGATCAAGTCTCAGAGTATGGGCTGAACAAGTAGCTTAAAATGTATGTGTTGTGTGTGTGTGTGTGTGTACATACTATGATTTCTCAGAGTATGATTATTCATTTTATAAAATAAAATGCATATTCTCTAAATACTGCACAGAAACTTGGTCTGGTTTTCATAAAGAAGCTTGACTTAATTATGAGTTCTACCAACATTGCTATAAAAGTGAATTTATTTTTATGTTTATGGAAAGCAGAATAATCTTCATTTCCCAAACTATCCTTCTCCACATTTTCCAACCCCATCCTCACTGCTGGAGATTAAGGGAAGAGGGATCGAAGTAATTTAACCTTGGGACCATTTGAGTAGATGGTTTTAATTAGTTAAAAAGTTAAAAGTTATTTGACAAGAGGAGCTGTCATCGAATCAGCAATGCTGAGAAGCTAATATGGATAAAAAATTTGATACATTTATTAAGATGATGATCCAGAAACAAAATATGTACTGAAAGCATTACAGAGAATATCAAGTTAAAAATATAAAGGTTATTCTTGTTCAGGCCCATAAATATCACCTATCAGGAAACAAACAAAAAAGAATGTTCCCTTGAAGTGAGAGTATATTTTATTTCTAAAGCATTTAATTCATCAAAATCTTGCAACATTACACCATGTGAACACTGACCTGTGAAAAGGTACCAGAGGTTGTTGGGCTCCAATGTTTCCATCTCACCCCTCCGGGTCGTCTTTCTGTGTCGAATTTTATAGCCAGTAATAAATCCATTTTGTGTGCCTGATGGAGGAGGCAGCCAGCTTACTTTGATACTCTGCAAAATAATAGATGTAAATTAAAACACTGGAGAGAGTAAGGACGACAGGATGGGGTCAAAGAAATGACCCAAACCTAAGTGTGAATAAAGCAGAGAGGAAAGATGTTCTAGGGATTACCCCATAGAACCAAATTAAACCCATTCTTACAATCTGACAGTATTCCTCTTTGTATGATTTTGACAAAACTACACTGTTCATTTGACTGATGAATTACATGCATTATCAACTCTTCTTTGTAAATGCGACTAAAATGACAGTAAAATATTCTTTTTTTTTTTTTTTAAAGATTTTTTATTTATTTGACAGAGAGAAACACAGCGAGAGAGGGAACACAAGCAGAGGGACTGGTAGCGGGAGAAGCAGGCTTTCTGCAGAGCAGAGAGCCCGATGCGGGGCTCGATCCCAGGCCCCTGGGATCTGATCTGGGCCGAAGGCAGACGCTTAACGACTGAGCCACCCAGGCGCCCCGACAGTAAAATATTCTAAAGGGTATAAACCTATAAGGAAATAGAGAATAGGAGTCTAATGGATGAGAGATGTTAACAAATATTTAAGAGGTACAAACTGAGGGAAGTGTGGTGGCTGAACCAAAAGGGAAAGATGAAACCTAAATTAGCCCTTAAGAGATATTAACAAAAAACAAGGTGATTTACACGACAAAGTTCAGGGACAAGAAATTGTTGCTTCCTAAATACCCTGAAAGACAGGACTGAAGCATGGTGCTGAAATAAAAGATGGATTGAGAGTCGAAATAAAAGATGGATTGAGGGTCCTCTCACATCTAGAAAAATCAATCTACTAACCCTCAGTCACCTGGGAGTAGCTGGGAGTTTTATCCTCTAGGGATATTGAAACAGAATCCACAGCTTCAAAGATGTGAGGCAGAGAGGAGAGTAGAGATGAGGGCAAGGGACTTATTTTTCTAACACAAAGACAACCAAGTCTTCTTTCTTCATCTGCAGTCAGAGCAATGACAAGCAGGTGTCTATTCCCCAGGCAGAATATCAGGTAATAATTCTCTAGAGAAAATTATAAGTTTGGTCCTAGAGAAAACAACAGCCAGGTTTCTGGTTAATCCCCCAATAATGAGGCTCCCACTTCATAACCCCACTCACGCACTAGAATTTGTATGTTGCAAAGAGCTTTTTAGTACATATTTCATTTTAATGTGAACCAAAAATTTAAGACTATCAGACATTTAAAAAAAAGCATTTACTATAAAAGACAGAAGAAAAAATACATAAGAACATAATGGCCCTTGAAGGAAACAGCACTGATGCTTAGAGCAGAAAAGTGATCCAAAAATCTATTGTTAATACCCAGATAATCTAAGGGAAGATGGTACATCTGTGAAAGGAATAAAAATATAGAAAAAATAAGATTCTTTTAAAATATTATGACATTTATAATTTGGTTGCACCAGTTTAATACTCAGTAAATAAGTTGGAAGATAAATTAAAAGAAATCTCCTAAAATTTAGTGGGTAAAAAAAAAAAAGATGAACAGAAATTTAGAGAGAAAAGATAAGAAATTAGAGGTTTAGTCCATAATTTCCAACATCCAACTAAGATGAAATAATGAAAAAATAGGAAAAATAGAAGGCAGAAAACTGTTAAAGAACAAAAACAAAAACAAGAACTCTTCCCTGAAATAAAAACCTTGTAGAACTAGAAATTTGAGACTTCAGTTTAAAGGGGTTATGGAAAGTCTGACAGCATGCATGAAAAGAAAAACAACAACAACAACAACAACAACATTAAGCACATTACTGTGTAACACTACAGCCTAATGGGGAAAGAGGATCCAAAAGTTTCCAGAATGGAGCAAAAAAAGCAGGTTACATAAAAAAATAATCAGGAGTGAAAATATAAGGAGTAGGATTTCTCAACATTTAAAGTTAGAAACACTAGAGCAGTAGTTATAAAATTCTAATCCTAAACTATTTTAAACCTGGACTTCCAAGGCTTTAGAAACAAATTACCAGGTGTAAGGAAAATATAACACAAGTATAAGAATATATGCTTATATAAGTACAATTATAGGGACTTTTCAGAAATACATGGTTTCAAAGATCCATCTCCATTCCCTTTATCAGGAGACTAATGAGGGTGTGTTTTGGGAAAATAAGAGTGCAAACAGAAAGAAAAAGATATTAAATCCAAGAAATGGAGAATCCAAAACAGAAAAAAAAATGGAATTCTCAGGAATACAGTAAAGAAAATTTTAATATGATGTAAGATTAGAAATAATAAGACATAAACTCAAAAGAGTACATACTATATAATTCAATTTATATGAAGTTCAAGAATAAGCAAAACTAAATTACAGTAATACAAAGCAGACCAGCAGTTGCTCATGGCAGTCATACTGGGGAACTGACTGGCTATGGGAAGGAGACTTTTCAGTGTGATAGAAATATTCTGCATCTTTATTTCATGTTTGTTACATGGGTGGATGTAATTGTCAAAATATATCATTATGGGGTGAATTGTGTGTCCCTGTTCTAAATTCACATATCGAAGTTTTAATCCCCAATATCTCAGAATTTGAGTGTATTTGGAGGTAGGGACTTTGAAGAAATTATTAGGTTAAATGAGGTCAATTAGCATGAGACCTAATCCAGTATGACTGATGTCATTATATGGAATGGAGATTCAGAGACACACACAGAAGACCATGTAAAGACAGTGGAAGAAGAGAGTCATTTGTAAGTCAAGGAGAGAGGACTTGGGAGAAATAACTCTGCTGACACCTTGAACTTTGACTTCCAGCCTCCAGAGCTCTAAGAATATAACTATCTGGGTTTGTTTAGGTTTTCTCATCTGCAGTGTTTGCTATGGCAGTTTTAGTGAAATAATACAATCATAGAAATAAACATTGAAGATTTGTGCATTTACTTTAATTAATTACACCTCTGAGCAGAAGAAGGACTAGAATGAAAATGAAGAAGAGGAGAAGGAAGAGTAGGAGGAGAAAAAAAGGAAGATGTTTAGTGAAAGGGAATAGGGATGGACATGTAAAAGAGTGCTAAATGCTGACATAAAAATAAATCAGCAGGTGATATCTAAAATTGATGAATCAAAACTAAGGAATTAAGGTACAGCTACCTGAGCACATTATTAAAAAAAATAAAGGTAAATTCCAGAAAAGAAAGAGTGATGAACATGGGAGTCTGGAAGGAATGGGAACAGGGTTTGGGGAGTTAAGAGTCTATTGGTTTTCAAAGTCGGCGGCATCACCATTCCTGACTTCAAACTCTATTACAAAGCAATAATCATCAAGACAGTGTGGTACTGGCACAAAAACAGACACATAGATCAATGGAACAGAATAGAGAGCCCAGATATGGACCCCCAACTCTA
>CM053616.1:14825166-14838452 GCA_028646535.1 Procyon lotor
GGGATAGGGTGGCTGGGTTGCGGACAGTGGGGAGGGTATGTGCTGTTAAGTGCTGTGAAATGTGTAAGCCCGAAGATTCACAGACATGTACCCTGGGGCAAATAATACATTATATGTTAATAAAAATTAATTTAAAAAAAAATAAAAAAAATAAAAGCAAAAAAAAAAGAGTCTATTGGTTTTAGTTACAAGCTTATTTGAAAAAATAATGTGCATGTAATACTTTGATGGACATTTAAATTAATGATTTTTAAAGACTGATTGATTGATTTAGAGAGTGAGTGGTGGGGGGCAGAGGAAGAAGGAGAAAGAGAATCTCAAGCCCACTTGTGCTGAGCACAGAGTCTGTTGCAGGGCTTGATCTCATGACCCTAAGATCATGACCTGAGCTGAAATCAAGAGTTGGACACTTCACCGACTGAACCGCCCGGGCCCCTTAAATTAATTTTTAAAATGAACATACGAAGTTGTTCCTCTGAGGTGGTAGAAATAAATGCCTATTAGAAAGAGGCCAGACACAAAGTGAGAGAATGGATTTCCGAGTCCCCAGCCCACAACAGCAGGAACACTGCTATTGTTTCAATTGCGTGGAAGTAGCAGAGGCGGGGCAGTGTTCTCCAGGGAGATTGAAGTCTAAGTCTCTTCTTTTAGATTACTACAAATTAGCTATTGCTCTATAAATGACTAAGTGCCTTTGTAAAGGGATTTAAAAAATTATGTAAAGTCAGTTACTGGCTAAGCATTTTTAAAATATTGATGACATGCCAGTCAATTCTCATGATTTGCAGCAGCCATGTTCTATAACGTTGCCGCAAACACTGAATTTGTAAATATGGTAATATTACTCCTAGGGAAAATAAAGGTTTAGGTTTTTATAAGCCTCTATTTACATTTTTGTCAACTCATCAATACATAACCTTGTTTTAGGTGTGTTTCTGCTTAAAGACATCTTATCCAATATTATTGTTGACATTAACATTGGACTCGTGGCCAATAGCACTATAACTCATGCCAGAATGAAGTTTATCTAACACATGGATTTTTCTCCCTAAGGCACATCACAATCTCTTGCAGTAAGTGATACTAAATAGCACTTCAGTGTTATGCTTGGGGAGCATTTTAAATAGCAAAATCACCAACAGAAAGCAAAAGTAAATAAATAAATGCAAAAGAATAAAGTGGCATTTATTTGACCACAAAAAGGACACCTGGTTACAATACAAGAAGTTTCTTCTTGTTCAACTTCAACTGGGAATGTGTGCTTCTGGAGATTACAATTGTTTCGTGGTTCTGTGTGTGTACAAGTCTGCAAATGACTGGAGAAATACTGTGGGTATTGATTTGGAGTTACAAATACATTTTAGCAGGTAGGTGATATCTACAAATTCAGGTTCTGAAAATAGTAAGGATCAAGTGTAATTACATAACAAATACATTTTAATAATTTTAGGGAACTTATATAAATAGAATATATCTGAAAGAGTACGACACTACTGAGATCATTTATCTCACCCTCATTACCCTTTAAATGTGACAAACTAAATGTCACTTTTAAAAATACTTGTTAACAGTATTTTGTTTCCTTACTATAGACCCAGGAATGGTCTAAGCACCCTATATATCCATGTCCGTTAGGTTTTTTAACCTCACATATGAGTTAAGGTCTGTTGGAACCTTTTTTGTACAATCACATAATTAGGACATAGATGGGTAAGTACCTTGAACTTATATGGCCACTGAGTGATAGAGGCAGGATTTGAACTGAGATTATATGACTTTGAAGCTGGCATTCTTTACTATTTAATATTGACTCCCATGGGAGTTCAAGAGGCTGAGAGTCTAATTCATTCAGTTATTATTCATTCAAAATATATTAACTGCATCTCTGCTGTGTAGCAAACACTATCTTTGGGACTATAGAAACACCCAGATAAGTCATGGCATAACCATTCTGGCTGAGGAAATAGACACATAAACTCAATGAAAATACAAAGTACTAAATACAAAAACAGAGAGTCCTAGAAAATACAATGGAAATATAAGAGAGGGAGAAATTAATTCTGTCTCATGTGGTCAAGAAAGGCTTCAAATATGAAACAAGAAAGACTTCAAGTATGAATAGAACTTTATGGAGGGGATAGAAAAGGTATGTAAGACAAAGCAGGTATCAAGAGCAAGCTCAAGATGTCATGACAATGTACAGCAACACCTTCAAGTGAAAGTCAAGTAGTCTCTTAATAGCTAGAGCCAATGGGACATATAGGACAATGTAATAGAAAGGTAGATTGGAAAAAAGTTAAAAGTCTTTTGGGACATGCCAAAGAGACATGTGTTTGATGAGTGTGCTCATTTACGGCATTTGGCTAAAGAGACAAACTAGTGAATAAAATAGTAATATAATGTTCCTGGACCCCAAAGAATATATAGCCTTAAATACATATACACTCACCTACCCCTTCTTTCCACCCCTTCCCCCTACATGTACATGCACTTGTGTGGATATGTTGTTCTCAAGTGTTTTAGAACCTAGCAAAGAAAACCAGATTTGATGAAGAGTCATACCTTATATTTATATTCCACTACTTATCTTCCTTTTATTTTTTAATGTTTCAAGATAGCCGTGACATATTATTACCATTTTACAATTTTACAAAAGAGGAAATTGAGGCACAGAGTTAAATGATGGACAGAAATCATCTTATACTATCATAGAAAGGTTATCCAGTGTTTGAGCCTAATATTTTTATTATTTTATGTTAAAGTAATCATAGAACTTCTACTTGGCAATTCTACTCACCTAAATTCTCCTACAAAATATTCTCGAAAGAAATAAAATCTGAATTTAAATAATTAGCTTTTAATACAGCCAATCAGCCTCCCCATAAGTGGCCCTTGGCAAATCAAGAAGGGTTATTTTCTATGGACTACAAGTTTATTTTTTAAAGTCAAAAGTAAATTCAAATAGAACATAAAGGTACAAATGAAGACATTAAACTTTGACCAAGAAGTAGAAGCTTATGATTTCCAATTACTACTTTGCTGTGTGTCTTTGTTGAGTGACCTCTTATAAGTCTTATAAATGGCCCTAATCTCAATGCACATATTGAAACAAGGAGAATAATTGTGCTTTAGTATGTCTACAAATGGTTGTAAATCACTTGCTAAGCCTGGAGAACTTAATTATACTAATGATTACATGAGCAATACTTAGTTTTTGACAGATAATAATTTTTCTTGATCATATTTGAGGATTTTCAGTGATTGTATAAATTATTCCCACATAGCCAATACCTTAATATCGATGTCTAGCAGTAATTAATTAATAGAATCAGTTATACACTCTACACGCCTGGAGGCAAAGCCCTTCAATGGTTATCATTCATCTTTGGAAGTAAATTCATCACTTGTATTTGTTCTCATAGGTGGGCAGTAGCTAAGTTTATTAGCATTTTTTATGCTTTCTCATTGGTTTCAAGCAAGAACCAGCAAATGGCAAAGTCTCAAATGGTCAAATTCTTTCCTTGCAGGTTCTCCTTCTGCAGATATGGCTAGATGGCCCAAATTATACTGTTTTGGGAAGTTCATTGAAATTATTCAGTAAATTTTTCATTTTCAATGGCATAATGTATTTTATTTTCTGTATAAGACCTGCTGTCAGTGCTCAGTAGCTCAGGCTTCATTGCCCATTCCCCCACAAATCCACCGAAAGTTGTCACTGTTTTGGGAACATTCTTGGACCTAGTCTTCATAGGTAAGCCTGATAGTTATTTTTATTAAAAATACTTAACACATGAACTTTGACATTTGAAAAATCCATTCTAATAGCTGTGACTTGACTTTTGGTTCTTTCATTAGCATTGTTAGCAAGTTAGCATTGTGGGAGCAGTTAGGTTTACTGATTGAAAAGAAAAGATTTCTCTGGCCATTATTTTCTAACTTTTTGAGATAACCCTATTTCATTTGGTAATGTGGTATTATCCTTTTCATGGGCGCCATTAAGTCCTTTCTTTACTTTTGCTTCACTCTAGCATATCAGTAGTAAGTAACAAAACAAACAAACAAAAAAACCTGATATGTCTGCCACCCCAAATTTTTCTCTGAAGCCACATTTCATAAGCTTCTAATTTTAATTCCACACATCCCACGGACACTGACTTTTCACTTTACTCTCTCTAGAATGGACTGCAGAGGAAGACAGGTCCCATTTCAAACATATTCAGGGACGGTAGGAAAGATTTTTTTATTTAATAGTTTCATCTGGATAGCATTCCCACAGAAGGGAATTGAAGGGTACCATTTGAACGAAGGTCCTTACAACAAATAAGTATGCCTTGGCCAAAACAGCAGGAATCTAAGGATCTTGATACTTAATTGAAAAAAAGTTTTGAACCTTGCCCTTATTTCTGTTCTGTGTTTCTGGTGACTTGTTGAATCTCATGTTGTTTGAAGAATGAAATATGTTTTCCATACTAATGATGTCCTATACCTTTTTATTAAAGAGTGCCATTGGCACTTTTAAAGAACCTCTTTTTATTGTATCCCTCATCTATCTCCTTATTTACATTCCCTCTGCCACTGCCCTCAGACCTTAATTACCATGGCCCAGAATATTGCCACAGCTCACTAATTGATCCCCCTGCTTCCAGGTGTCACCCTGATCACACCCATATCCGTTATTTTCCTGATCAGGTGATGGGCAGCTAAAGTTCTCTGAGTCGGCTTTCTCATCTGCAATATGAGAAATACCTACCTCAAAGAATTGTGATGCGGATTAAAGCAGATGATGGGAACATGCTTGGAACTTCAAGGGAGAAAAGGAAGAAAGAGAAAAGGAGTGAGGCAAGAGGTTAAGAATTTAAAAGATAGAGAGGGGGGAAATAAAAGCAAAAGTAAACAAAGGTCTGAAGCAAGACCCTGTCTAGTAATAATGTTCTCAGAATGTGGACCTACTTACTTGGACGCTGACTCAACAATTTTTCTTCTGCACATCAGGAGCATTGAGAGAGAGAAGTTACCTAATGACACTTTTTTTTTTTAAAGATTTTATTTATTTATTTGACAGAGAGAGAGAGAGATCACAAGTAGGCAGAGAGGCAGGCAGAGAGAGAGGGGGAAGCAGGCTCCCTGCTGAGCAGAGAGCCCGATGTGGGGCTCGATCCCGGGACCCTGAGATCATGACCTGAGCTGAAGGCAGAGGCTTTAACCCACTGAGCCACCCAGGCGCCCCACCTAATGACACTTTTTAAAATCCTTTCTACCTTGAATATTTACTGAGCAATTTACTCTGTAGAGTGCAATGCACATTTCTTGGAATAGCTCATAGAACCTCTGGCATAGGTGGTAAAGAAGAGATCATGGGATACAATGGAGACTAGAGGAATGTGAAAAAGTGAAGACATGCTAAGTATATTTTTGGAGGCAGACTTGATGGGACACTGTGATTAATTGAATATCAGGTGTAAAGAAGGAAAAGTCATCAATATTGACTCAGGTTTCTGACATAAGCAACTCAGCAGGCGATAATGCATTTACTGGGATAAGACTCTGAAAAACAATCTACTTTCAGAAAAAAAAAGTTTCCTGGACCTTCTAGTAGTATTAAGAAATGACACCTCACAGAAGATACAGAAACAAAAGCTACTCATATTCATAATCTTCTACTTAATGCTGGGAAGGGCTTTTTCTAATTTTATCATTTAGAATAAATGATATCTTACTATCAAAATTATACAATAATAATTTTAATATTTAACCTTTGCTATTTATCTAAATATTTCACTGGTGCTGAAATAAACTAAATTGAATTTCAAACTGGAATAGAACTTAATTTACTAATTAAATAGTATTTTAAATTTTATTATGTATATAATTGTGTGAACAATTTCCAAAATGTGTTTTGGCTCTTTATAAACCTATATACTTTATGGGACTAACCAAATATGGATTTGATAAAATGTCAATAAAATATTATGAAGGTTTATATATATTTTTCCTGCAGTTATATACTACTGCAGATTTGACATGTTTTTACTTCACTATCATAAATATGCAATCTCTTGTGATAAGTGAAGTTAGAAAACTGGGTAGCATACTAAAATTGGTATTCTTGAGTTCATGTAGGCAACTGTTACTCAAAATGACATAAAGCCATGTTAGCAAATACTTTGTGTGACACATTTCCAGAGTGAAGTCCATTAGTTTCACTCAAATCTAAGTTAAATATTTGTGTAATAATATAAGTATGTTCATATACAAATTGAAAAATATTGACTTTAAATAAAATTTTATGTCCTAAATTCAGACAAAAAACATTGCTTTGTTTTATTTAAAAAAATAAGGAAAGCTAGCCTGTTGTGATCTTGTTTAATGGCTTTGAAATGATAAGGACATTTCTTCATCAATAGCTTAGTTGTAAAGTAGTCTTCCTTTTATCTCTGCGCTGGTGGCCCTTGGTTCCCCATAGATATGACAGTGGGACTCCTCCCTGAGGATTAAACCCTACTTGACTTACTCTGAAAAATCCCGTTCCTGGTTATGTTGTGCTAAGCCACATTGGGATTTTCTCCTCAGGCTGCTCAACTTCAAATCATTGCAAATCCACTTTGAGTTGGGTCTTAGTTTTAGTGGTAAGGATGCCGCATCTTTGTCAGTATTCTTTTACCTTGGTGATCTGTCTGGTTCTTCCAAAATACCCAAGAGTGAGTCCTCCAGCAGCTCCTCCTGTGTGCATATCTGAGGCTGGCAGACTTCCCTGACTATTGTTACTCACCTCTTTGAATCTAGGCACTCCATGCTTTCACACTCTGAACTGCCCAAACTTCCTAGTCTTCTGACTTAGTGCCTGGAAAACCTTGTCAGCCCTTTCTGACTCCTCCCACCAGGTATAGCTGCCATTTATTGCTCTGTTTGTCTGGCTACTGTGACCAGTCTTCCTGAAGGAGCATCCCTAATCACCTTCCTTACTCCTGATTTAGGGGCACAGCTCTCCTGACACCCTGAATCTGAATTCCATACACATTCATCCCACAGAACTTTTTTCAGGTGTAGACAATGGGTACATAAAAAAAAACACAAAAACTAAAAAACCAAAAAACCAAAAAACTGCACACACTGAGAAATGGCATCTGGAATATGCTGTACTTCTTATGTGTTCCATTTTTATATTTCTTAGTTAAACTGGGCTAAATTTAATTTGATGCTGGGAAATTGACATGCCACCACTTTTCTCTGCTCCTCTAATCAAATTCTGAGAGCTCAACCTTCACAATTCCAAGGAAAAAAAGGGAAACTAATCACTTATCTAACCTACTTCATTTTAGTAGCACAGGGGAATTGAACCAGTAAATTAAGGTCAAATAGGTTTCCAAACCTACACTGTGAGAGCATCAATCCATCACTGTCCATGGAGACAGAGGGCATATTATACTGGTAATGTGACAGTCTGGTAAGTTAGTATTTTGGATACTTTCAGAGCAATATTTTAAAAAATATTTCCTCTGTAATGTAAAGATGAGGCACAAAAATTAATCAAAAGAAAAGGGGACAACAGCCCAGTGTGGTCCAGACTCCTTTTTAGTGGTGTCCCTAATTCAACTCTGCTCCCAAATTTGCATACCTATTCTACGCAATAAATACTAACCATCTATGTAATAATTAACTCTAAATGTTAAATAAAGCTTAAATCCTAGGCACAGGTAAATGGAAATATACTTGGGACTTCCTTAATTCCTTCCTTAAGCCATGCTTAAAAATCTTATTGGATGTTCTGTCTAGCATGTAGCCCTAAATTGCCATTTAGAGAGAGAATAGTATTTCGTAAATAAAAGATATTCAATAAGTGTAATAAGATGGATGATAGAAAGCATAGTGTTCCACTCTCAGCTTTTCATTAATTTGCTAAGTGATGTTAGGAATCATTGACCTAACTCATGGATTGTACATCACAAGACCACTCTTTCACTCACATAATTGTTGAGGAGTGATCAGTGAGAAAGAGTTCAGAAACATAAAAACACTGCAAAATACAAAATTCCACTCTTATTTTAATTATTTTTTTCATTTTACAATTCTTGAGTTATTAGTTCACTTTGGCTTCATATGATATGTATTGAAGACATAAAAATACATGAATGAATGAATAACTCTTAATGAGACAGAACTATCTTCATAAACATTTCAACTGATCACTACAACTAGATTATATTTCCCTGGAAAACAACTTTCTTTGCCACTCAAAAACCATTCAGTGCATGTATAAAGAAGTGGTTCCATTATAGTAGATTTTGCCAAATTTTGACTGATCCATAGAAACAGTGCTTTCTCCATTGATTAAAAAAAACCCGTTGGAGTTGATTCTCAGGTATACAACTATGCATGGTCTCTACTACTGGAAGAAAAATGAAGAAAAATCAATTATTTTTTTCCTGCTAGTCAAGCTTTCTTGGCCAACTAAGTAAAATTAACTGAATATTCCTAAGTCAACCAAGAAAATTACCCCCAAATACAGACTATAGTCCACACTAAAGGGAATTTAAAAAGAAAGGTAGAATTGGTATGTATCTAGCACCTTTTTTTTTTTTTTTTGGGTAAACTCTTGGATTTAAAAGAGCTTTTTTTTTCACGTGATAATTTGCTATGCATAGCCAGGTAGCCAGGCCTGTTTTATTCTTGGTCCTAGAAACTTGGAATGTAATTTCTAGGAGGTATTCACATTTTGACAAAATTCCATTACGATAAAGCAATTTGGTTGTTCCCTGGAGTTCATGATAAAGTGATCTTACGAGTAATACATTTCAGAATTTGTCAGTATCAATAGACTTTATTCTCTAGTACCCAAGTCATTCCCTGGAAGTAAGGTGGATGTTTAGGGAGGTTCATTAACTCTTTCAGACCACTAGGTCCTTTCTCAGACTATTCATTTCTACCAAATAAAACTATTAAAAGCAATGTAATAGCCTTGATGCAGGAACTAGAGTTAGGAAAGCCAGAACACAAATACATCAGCAGAGTTATATGTAAAATTATACCCTTCAAAGGCACAAGAAAATAGACCAATATACAATTTACGGCAGGAAACACAGTGTCCACTTATTTCTCACTTCTTTTGTTGGTTTGTTTTAGAACATGGAAACCAAGATACTATTCGAGCAGTAAGGTGAATGGTGTAACTTCAGAATAATTTATTTCACCAAATATTTAAGCAACTGAGGCAAGAGATAAGAGTTTAAAGACTGATTTATATCAAATGAAAATTTTTTCATACATGGGATAAAATGCATTTATCAAGAATAACCAGTAGGAACTCAGAGTGTTGTAATAATGCACTCATGTTAAAATGATCATGATATACCAACCTGTTTCTTAAAAAATGAAATATTAGCTTAAAGGTTGTACAGTGCTCAGTAAGAGAATAAAAATCAAAACTTTTACAACACTATATACTAAAAATTGCTTTAGTGATTTAGTGATTTAGAGCCTTTGTCGCAAAAATGATTTTTATCTGATGTTTGATAGGATAAATATGCTTGCAAATGAGTCTCACCCTACACAGAACAGTGCCCTCTATGTTTTAATGTACATTAAGATTTAGGTGTGTCCTATATTTAGGGATAAACACATCTCGCTGGGTCTATATTGAATAAGGGAAAATGTTACTATGAAATAATTTTCTTAAAAAAAGCAGAAGTGGCTATTTCACAGAGGCATATCTTTAAGTAAACTGTCAAATTAGGCCCTAAGTAATTAATCTCTGAAACCAGCAGGCTTTCAATCTCAGAGCAACCGTCTCAAAGACATGACTTACCATGTAATTACATGGGACGTTACAATGTATTTATGAGGTCATTTGTTATAATGTACAGTAATTACAGAGTACTTACATAGCTATTTATGTCTCATAAAATGAAGTGAGACTAAATATTTTAATTGTGTTGCAGAAATAAGGGAAAATATTTGAGTTCCAAATGTCAGGTGAGATTACAGGTCAGATTCACATAACTCATATTAACAGCTGGCTGCTTCCAGAATCACAAGTGTTTTGTGCTGCTTTCTTATTAGAAATGAAGGTTGGAGAAATATTCCTTCTAAGAATGAGTGAGTGGAATTGTTCTCATTTTCAATGTTCAGGTAATGCCAGAAGACAGACCAATAATATAATTTATTATTTATACTTTACATACAAACTCTGAATGTCCAGGCATCAACAGAGTTGCTGGATTAAAAACAAGGTCATGTACAATGTGTTAACAAATGATACACCATACAATTACACAGAATAATAAAATAGCAGTTTTTCTGTTTTCCATTTCTATTATTTTGGATAAAAATGGTATTTGTTCAGATTTTCACACATTCTTAAATATGTAATTGCGTGTTTTCCAAGTTTCTTCTCTTCATTCTAGATTATACTTGGAAATTCTCGTCTAACAAGTGAATTACGACAGCCAAGAGAAGAGGATTCTGTGCTTGTTAGACTTGAAACATCATTGATACATGAATAATGGAGAGCTCAGTGCTCTCTACTACATTGCTGATTTTAAAAATTAAAATTGAAAAACTTTTTGGATTTCTAATCATCTGTTCTCTTTGGACTGATATCCAAAGCAAATCTTGCCATTATTTACATGCATTCCTTTATTAGTTAACTCAGATAACATCCTGAATGCCTGCTATGTTCCAGGCATGCTGTTACAACAGAGTCATATTCATCTAAAACACTTTTCTTGAAGAGCATGATCCTTTCCAGTGATAGATTCTATGATTCTGTTGGTAGATTGGCCTTACTAAGTCTATTAAGCTTAACAGGTACACCATACTATACTCTCCTTTTGATTAAATAAATTCTGGCTTTACATTCAGAGTTTATGCCTTTAGATTAGATTGGTCATTATTTGATGAATCATGAAATGAAAACAGTATTGCTCAGCCTTTGCTTATTCTTGCTAAGATGCCTCTGTTCATGTGATTCAATGATTAGAAAATACAAAATGATGTTTAATTATGATGATATAGACAAAAATTTTTTTAAGCTTTAGCCTGTCTTGTGAACTTCAACAATCATTTTTCAAAAAGAATAAATGTCAAATCTTCTTTTTTGTCATGCAGATATTATAACTACCAAATTACTATAAATATGTGAGCTAATTAATTTCTGTAAAGACTGGTCAGCAGGCTGACAGTGATACCAACTGCAGCCTCCTGGCAAAACAGGGATTCCATCAGTGTTTAATGACCGCTACATTCCTATATAATGGTCCCCGAATTTGGCAAATCCAGATACTCAGGACCCACAGAACCATCTGCAGAATGTTGCCTGTTAATATGCTAATAAACCAATTAAAATTCACAGACTTCTTCAACAGCCACTCAGGTCACTTCCGATCAACTGTACCAATTTTACTTATACATGCAGAAAGAACGGGTCCATTTTCTCACTAAAGTTCTGAGAAGCTACTCAGAGTAGTAAGGCACATCATCTCAATAACTCATTCTAACTTAAGAACAGTAAGAGATAGTTTACTTTTGAAAAAAAATATGGACAACTATCAATACTTCAATCAGTATTTCAATTAGATATGCATTCATTATGTGTCTAATTGATTAACAATTAGCAGCACCTGTAGTTGGCTATAATTTTAATTACTGATTACACTAAGGCTGATTACTTAAAATGATATCTGCATGAACACCATTGGATTATAAAGAAAAGAATAAAACAATTCCAGAATAATTAGTTCTATTAAAATGAGATTAAAACCAATTCAATAAAATATTTTTAATGTTTTTATTTTAAGGAATGGTAATAGATTTTTCTTAAATTATACAAAATAGAAGTTAACCAATGATTTTTTTTTTTTAAAGATTTTATTTATTTGACAGCGAGAAACACAGCGAGAGAGGGGACACAAGCAGAGGGAATGGTAGCGGGAGAAGCAGGCTTCCCACGGAGCAGGAAGCCCGATGCGGGGCTCGATCCCAAGACTCTGGGATCTGACCTGGGCCGAAGGCAGACGCTTACGACTGAGCCACCCAGGCGCCCCACCAATGATTTTTTTTAATGTAACTAATCTGCCATTTTCCTGGAAGATGTGGAAGTACTTCAGAATAAGCCATTGTCCATCAGAACAATAAGCATAAGAAAGAAGAGTCTAAGTAACAATAGATAGCAATAGAGCCCCATTTCTAATCTGCTTTTTAAATATTCATGTTTTAGAAATGAAAAGTATGTTGATCCTTTGTCATGAATATGACAGACCCATCAACAATCATCTTCAAAAGAGGTCTTGGACTATATTTTTTAGGCACAAAAGGAACCTACATAATTGTTTCAAACACAGGTTTTTAAAAAGAGAAAGTCAATTTTGAACTAAAATATCTTAAAACTAGGTAATAGTTGCAAACATTCTGGTGTGCAAAATACCATGTGTTTTCATTCTAGTATTTTAAGAGAGGATTTGTAGCAACTCTTAGAGCCAACAAATGTTCCAAACTTAAAAAATATTCTCCAGTTTCAAACTATCACATCATATTTTTTTAGGATTTAGGACTTCAAAAAATAGGTTGATGCATGAGCTACGGTAAAGTTTTTACAACCGTTTTTAGCATAAATGAAATATTTGTGCAAATGACTTTTTTTTTTAAAGAAAGTAAAACCTTTTTATTACCCAGAGAAAGGTTTACATTTCACATTTTAAAAGTTTAATTTTTAAAAACATTTTTTGTGGGTCATACTCTTCATAGAAAATGGTCATTACTTTTTCATTTATTCTTTACAGAATTACGATAGTTATAAAAATAAAAAGGGAATTTTTCTTTTTTCTTTAATTTTTATTAACATATAATGTATTATTTGCCCCAGGGTACATGTCTGTGAATCGTCAGGCTTACACATTTCACAGCACTTAACAGCACATACCCTCCCCAATGTCCACACCCCAACCACCCTATCCCTATCCCCCCTGCCTCCCAGCCACCCCTAGTTTGTTTCTTGAGTCTAGGAGTCTCTTACAGTTTGTCTCCCTCCCCATCCCTTCCTGTTTCATTTCTCTCCCCCACCCCTCCCAAACTCCCACCTTGCTTCTCAAATTCTTCATATCAGAGAGATCATGTGATATTTGTCTTTCTCTGACTGACTGTTGGTGGGAATGCAAGCTGGTACAGCCACTATGGAGAACAGTATGGAGGTTCCTCAAAAAGTTGAAAATAGAGCTACCCTATGATCCAGCAATCGCACTACTGGGTATTTACCCTAAAGATACAAATGTGATCCGAAGGTGCACGTGCACCCA
>CM053616.1:14838552-14865828 GCA_028646535.1 Procyon lotor
AATGTCCACAATAGCCAAACTATGGAAAGACCCTAGATGCCCATCAACAGATGAATGGATAAAGAAGATGTGGTATATATATACAATGGAATACTATGCAGCCATCAAGAGAAACGAAATCTGGCCATTTGCAACGACGTGGATGGAACTGGAGGGTATTATGCTAAGCGAAATAAGTCAGTCAGAGAAAGACAAGTATTGCAAATGACTGTTTTAAGCAGAGAGTTTGATATTTATTTTCTTTTTGTAACTCTATTATAAAACATTTCATGCAAATACAAAAATAGAATAGTATATCATTACACAATCACCAGGATGGCTATGATCAAAAAGACAGATAATAACAATACTGGTGAGGATGTGGAGAAATTAGAATCTTCATACATTGCTGGTGGGGATGTAAATTGGTGCAGCTGCTTTGAAAATTAATCTGGCAGTTCCTCAAAAGGCTAACTGTAGGGTTAACTATGACTCAGCTATTTCTTTCTAAGTATTCTCCAGAAAAATGATAACATGCATTCACACACAAATTTATACACAAATGTTCATAGCAGCATTATTCATAATAGCAAGAAGAAAAAGTAGAAACAATACAAATGCTCATCATCTGATAAATAAATAAACAAACAAAATGTAGCATATCTATACAATGTAATATTATTTGACCATAGGAAGCAATGAAATAGTGATAGATGCTACAACATGGATAAACCATGAAAACATTACACTAATTGAAAGAAGCCACTCACAACAGACCACATAGTATATTTCATTTATATGAAATGTGCATCTTAGAGAAAAATTAGATCAGAGAATGCCTATGACTGATGGAGGAAGGGGACAGAAGGTAAATGAGGGGGTGACTGCTAAAGGGTAGAGGACTTTTTTAGGGATGGTCAAATGTTATACAATGAATTGTGGTGATGCACGCATAACTTTAAATGGGTGAATTCTATGGTTTATGGATTATATCTCAATAAAGATGTCACAAAAATAATGGCATCACAAAAATTAGATTAGTATAATGGACCCCAATATGCCCATCACTTGACTTCAAACTCTCAGTTTATTTCCACTCTTATTATATGTATCTGCTAAGCCCTCTGAACTGAGATTGTATTTAAAGAAATCCTGTAAAGTGGAGAAGTGCACCTATGTGTGTGGGTCTCCCCATAAGGGGTGAAATACATTCAAGAGGGACCTGAATACAATCCATTTTTAATCCTCATCCCTGATACGATGCTCTGTATATATGATACTCACAAATGTTTATAGATGACGGTGGTGACAGACTGAACAAGTATGGCCTCCAGAAGGAGGCAGTGTAGAGAGAAGTAAAGTCATACTCCTTTGCTTTTTAAGTGTTTCTTTTGAGAACATTTAGGAAGTAAGCTGTGGTTAGGGGCTAGAGCATTGGTTATTTGGTTGGGAGCTCTAAATAAAGCCTATGGGAAGTTTGTGGAGGCTCCAATCCAACTTCTTTTAAAAATGATTTTTGTATAACAAAACTAGATGGCAAAACATGGTTCCAGCCTACACAGGGTGTTCTTTACTTTCCTTTTCCTTGTTACCAGGATATCCACAGTATTTCCACAACACTTAAAAGACATTGTGGAGACTGATTTGGGCTCACAGGTCCAATGAAGGAAGAAATAAAGGAATGCCAGATAGAAGGGGTGGTAGCTTATGAGGCCCCTAACAAAAGTTTGAAGAAAAAAAAAGAAGGGAGCTAGAAGTGAGAGGCCTCTTGTGAGAAAGAGAATGATTACCTAGACTCCATGAAATAAACTGTAGTAAAAAAACAACCAAAAAATTGAATTAGGTTCTTCATAACTTCTACCAGGTGATGTCCTCAGACATCTGGAGTAAGGAGGGTATACTGGGAGGGAGATTGTTGAAAGGGAAAGAAAAGCATGAAGTCCATAGGACCCAGGAGGAGGGCAGGACATGATGGAGGTCATGTGGCTATAAAGTTATCAAGCTAGGTGCTGATGAAGCAGGGTGTGTCCATAATTAGCATTAATAAAAAATTAATTTTTAACAATTAAAAAATTGTTACTTGTTACAAACAAGCAACAATCTTGGCATATATATATATATATATTATATATATATTACACAATTTTAATAATGGCCCATGGTTTAATTTTCCTTCTCAATTTCTGTGTTGTGGTATGAAGGAAGAAGTCTAGAAGAAAAACAGAAGAAGCATAACTAAAAGGTTATCTTTTGACCTTCTACCTTTAATTTTTTATCTTCACTTACTATCTATTGTTTTTGCTTTCAAAATTACATTGAGATATTATGAAATATTATGAAAACATCTTTAAAATAATATGGGTCAAGTCAGTCATGCCTTCCTAATTCAATGTCTTAAATGAAGAAACTGAGTTGGAAAGGAAAGGAAAGGAAAGGAAAGGAAAGGAAAGGAAAGGAAAGGAAAGGAAAGGAAAGGAAAGGAAAGGAAAGGAAAAAGGAGAAGGAAGGAAGGAAGGAAGGAAGGAAGGAAGGAAGGAAGGAAGGGAGGGAGGGAAGCAGGGAGGGAGGAAGGAAAAAAAAAGAAAGTTCTTTTGTCTTCTCTGGAATACATCAGAATATGCTTGTCAGTGACCAAGCAGATGGCAAAGTTGTCTTGTCTGTCCCAGGTTATCATGATACAGCCAAGGTACAGGTAAACATTTCTACCCTTTAAACTCAAGTTTTATCTTACTTGTGAATTCTGGCTGAACTTTTTTCTTTTTGCTCTAAGCTTTATGATTCATATGAAATAATGAAATGCTTAAACAAAAATATTTCCCCACTCCTGAGTTGCCTGCAGGTCAGTTTTAAAGACATTCAATTTGCAATAATTAGGTCAGTGCTGACTTGCTGATTCCTTCTTTTATGTCTTCTTTTATTCTTTTGTTCATTAGCAAGTTATATAAAGATCATGGGAGATAGCCACTGAATATTCTGGGAAAGGTAAATGACCAGAAGTCACCAGAAAACTTTCTTTGCACATTGATTTTCTTTTTTTAGGATTAATGACTAGAGGGGTCCCTGGGTGGCTCAGTGGGTTAAAGCCTCTGCCTTTGGTTCAGGTTATGATCTCAGGGTCCTGGGATCTAGCCCCACATCAGACTCTCTGCTCAAGGGGAGCCTGCCTCCCCCCCCTCCCCCAGTCTGTCTGCCTCTCTGCCTACTTATGATCTCTCTCCTCTCTGTCAAATAAGTAAATAAAATCTTTAGGGAAAAAAAGGATCAATGACTATGGTTATTCTGTGCAGGTCTTTCAATTTTGTACTCAGTAGCATTTGCTCAATTAGATGTCTTTTTTGCTCCTTGCACAAATTCGGTAACATGAGGCTAAGTACCATCATCTGTGTATATCTTAAATTAGAGATGAAAATAGAGTCCCTATTTCATTCTGTTGTTTCTCACTTGAAAGACATAAATATTTTAAAAAATTGGTCTGAAAGTGGGGAATATCAGGAAGGGTGTAGAGAGATGTTAGCATGCAGAGATGATTAACTTCTAATGTTCCACATTCGTATAACACTTTATTATTATAATAAACTCCAAAGATATTAAATAACTTTTCTTGCTCAGTTTCCTTTACCATAGGCATTTGCAAATGAGGCCACAGAGGCAAAGTTACTCTTGGTTCTTTGGCTGTGGATTACAAAAGTCAATTTTCTAAGTCTCTACTTCAGAAACTTTTTATAAGAACTCTTCTTGTGTCTTCAGTGTGTGCTGTCTATCTTACCTGGGGATACATGTTGTAAGGGAGAAGAGAGGAGACTACTCATCAGCTGCTCTTGCCCAGGCAACAGTGAGGGAGAGAGAGGACAGCCTTGAAGTCAGTGGGGTCTGGGTTTGTTTTTGTTTTTGTTTTTTTTTAAGATTTTATTTATTTATTTGACAGAGAGAGAGATCACAAGTAGGCAGAGAGGCAGGCAGAGAGAGAAGGGGAAGCAGGTTCTCTGCTGAGCAGAGAGCCCGATGCGGGGCTTGATCCCAGGACCCTGAGATCATGACCTCAGCCGAAGGCAGAGGCTTTTACCCACTGAGCCAACCAGGCACCCCGGGGCCTGGGTTTAAATTGCATTTACAGCCACGTGACATACCTGCACTTTTAACTTTATTTTGTGAGTGGGATATGTAAACATACACACGAGAATAAACAATCGGAAGTAATAACCTAACAGGATGCCTGTGAGAATTAATATATGAAAATACTTACCAAAGTGAGTCACATAGTAGGCGGTGACTCGAGTCATCCCTTCCCCTGAAGTTATCAGTGTCCCCGAAGAGACTGGCAGAAAGAAACTGAACCTACTCTCTAAACTGAGAGCAGTTGTTTCCATTTTGAAAGTGTTTTGTCTAAATTACAGTTCTCCAACGTCTCTTCCTTCCACCCCAACTCCTTGTGTACAATGTTTCAGAGTTCTGCTGTGGGCTTTTAATTAACTGTCCATGTGTAATAATCAGCTGTAAAGCTTTCTGAGAATTCTACTGTAACTGCCAACCGTGTGATTTCTTGCAGTGGACTGGGAAATCAGCTTTCTGAAAAAAAAAACCAAAACCCCTCAGAGGTACTATTTGCCAGTTTCTGTGGGTTAATACTTCTATCATGACTGATTTCAAGCTACCAATGGTTTCATAATCACTTGCAAAATTCTGGAATATTGAAGAATTGGCTCTTATGAGCCAATCCCAGATGGCTCCAACACATATCCAAAAGGAATATGAAATCAGTCTGTCAACAAATAGCCACAGGTCCGCACATCAAAGTGGGATGAGTGTGCAATGGACCCGACCCTAACGCTGACTGCATATGCCTTGGGGACAAGGTCTTGGTTTGACTCAAAATTTTTAACCTCTTCTACTATGTAACGATATCAAGAAATATTCATAGATGGGCAAACTGAAACTCAGATCACCACACAATATTTTAATCTTAATTTCTATTAAAATCAGAAAGAATGTTATGACTATTAAATTTAGAGTGAAATCATATTCATTCCATCAACAATCAAGAGCAGTGCCATAGAGATTCATCTACAAGCTTATAAAATAGCCTAGACTTTCTAGATTTGAATCTCTGTTTTAATACTTAACAACTGTGAGTTCTTGTGTGCAAAGTGTTTACCCTCTCTGTCGCTTACTTTCCTATCTACACAATGGGGATCACAACACCAGCTTCACTCTATTAAGAGGCTCAAAGGGGCAACAATTGTAAAGCCTTTATGAGAATACTATTCTAAGCACTGTGCAAGGCTAAACGTCAAGTCTAAAAGTGAGTTCTCAACAGAAGACAGCAAAATTTTATGTTAAGAAATGATAGAGTCACATCACTGGGCAATATTTTCTTTTCATCTAGAAGGACTTTTGAAAACTAACAACAGAAAAGGAGAGTGAGAAGAAGAAGCAGGGAAAGCACGAGAAAGACAATTCGCTTATACCACATTCATGCAGAAACAGTCAATATTAATCCTGTCAACTAAAGGAGTTAACACAGACCTTTATAATGAAGCCTGTTATTGCACAGAATAGATAAAGACAGTACGGTGGACACGCCTGGGTGGCTCAGTCAGTTAAGCATCGGACTCTTGATTTCAGCTCAGGTCATGATCTCAAGTTGTGAGACTGAGCCCAAAGTGGGACTCTGCGCTCAGTACAGACTCTATGTTCTCCTCTCCCTCTGCTCTTCCCACTGTCCAAGTGCCCTCTCTTTCTCTCTCTCAAATAAATATATGACTCTTTAAAAAATGTTATGGTGCAATAAATTAATATTTTGCCCATCGAAGAAACATGTAAAAGCCTTCGGGGCACCTGGGTGGCTCAGTGGTTAAGCATCTAACTTCAGCACAGATTATGATTTCAGAGTCCTAGGACTAAGCCTCTTGACGGCCTCCCTGCTCAGCGGGGAGTCTGCTTATCCCTCTGCCCCTCCCCAAGTTTGTGTTCTCTCTCTCTCTCTCTCTCTCAAATAAATAAAATCTAAAAACAAAACAAAACAAAACAAAACCCAAAACCAAAAAACAAATACCTCTCATGGACCTTCTATGGCAGTTACTCCACAATGTGAATACTAGTTCCAATCTGAACGAACATTTTTCTCTCTATGCAAAGGAAAATTCTAGTCTTTTCATGAAAATGATCAGTACCTGTTCCCACATCCTGCTGAATAATTCCCAAGCATGTCAATGAAAAAGCCATAAGATTAATTATTCAGATATCTTATATACATAATGCCAAGTATCTGCATATTGGTACTTTTCCTCAGATCTTAAAAATCACATGCACACTATGTGTGCAGTCATGTGTCTGTGCATATTTTTAAACTTTTCTTATTTATTAAGATTGAATCTACTTAAAAAAAACCAGATTATTCTCTGTTCTTTTAAAGGAAAATAAAAACAAAATATTTGTTGCAGTTCCAATTATTTATGTAAGTGCAGAATATCTAACTGGGAAAAAAACCACAGTCACCATTATTTCTATAAAAAAGCAAAAGTATTACAGTCAAGATCCTGGAATATGCCATTCTCCTCCTTTCTGAATGCCTGTGTGGGAACGTTTCAGGCAGCAGAAAATTGCTGTCACATCGACTATCATCATCGCTGGTGGCTTTACAAATGTGTGAAGCAATGCCGATTCCCACTGGCTATAAATATGCCAGTGTGGCTCCTGATGTGCTCTGTGAGCAGCGGCCCTGTGGAGTTGAGGTTTTCTGGAGAGTGAGGGCTTTACTTCTCCAGATGATCAAAGGATTACCCGGGCAACATTCCACTGAAAAAGGCAAAATTTCACTGGGAGACTAGCTCCCTGATCTGCTGTTCCCCAGTATCATCCAGATTGCCAAGAGGAGGAGAGTTGGGGGCAGGGACACGATTCTTTAACAACCCTGCCAAAATTGAATGAGACAAACCCATTCCATAAGATTTTCTAATTTTGTCAAAATTATATCTGCTGTCAAGTCAACTATTGGAATGTAGAAGCAGTCGTAAAATTGACAGTTGCTGGATGAATTCTCAGGTCATGCTCACATTTGGCCAGCAGATGTGGGGAGTGAACAGAATAACAAGCAACTCAGGATCATCCTCATTCAACTCAAAGACGAAGTAAAGGAAACACTATGAGATTACTGAATGAGGTGACTACCTGGGAATTCCAGTCTGTAGGAGATGTAGGCCAACATGTATCCCGCGGTTCCTTGGAAAAATAGTCTTATGATTCTCTTCTTGCCTACATCAACTGCTGACATTTAAGGGAGACAGTAAGTGTCTTGGGCTATTACCTCTAATGAAATATACCTGATAAAATAATGCTCTACCTAGAATTTCCAGGGCTCTTGACAGTCAATTCACATAGCTTACATAGCATAGCAAAATCTGCTTTAAGTACATCAAATATGGAGCCCGAAGTCCCCAAAAACTAACTGGTGGATGATTCTATGGCCACCTGTATCCCTTGAATTTCTTGTTTACCTTCATTTCCCAGCAGTCTCAAACAGCTCTTGTTTTAAAGGAAAATCACAAATCTGTGCACCTCATTTCCACTCTCACAATCTATGGACTTACTAGAGATGCCTTACAAAATTGTTTGTAGTAATTTAGAACGAAGCAGGAAATATTTATATTTGTGAGGCTAAAATTAATTTCTGTATGTGTGTCAAAAGTACTGTATTTCTTTTTTATACTTTCAAAGTGGGTTGCATGCATTTAGATCACCATATTCTATTATCCTAGTACCTGACTGTCCTTTTTCACTGCCTATTCTTTTTCTAGCACTGCTGATGTTGTATTTGGTCTTAGGTCCTGCGTTCCTATCTGTCATCTCTGTAGGTGACTGTTTTTAAATCAGTTCGCATGGTCTCAACTATCAGCATCAATGGGTGCCTGGTAAAGTGTATGCTTGGTTCCAATATTGACCCAAATCCCAGAGTAAAATTTTTAACTACTGCCTTATCAATATCTTAACCTCTATGTCTCATTAGTACCATAAAGCCAAAATGTCAAAGATCATATGTATTCCGAGTATAATCCAATGATCAACTTTGGTTCCTTCCTCTCTCAGACTTCTTTGTGCTCAAGCTAGCATGAAGTACTATTGATTTTATTTTCTACACATATCTCATCTCTTCCTTTCTATTGGTGTGATCACAAGTCTGGTTCTGCTCCAATCATCTCTCACTTGAGCCACATCAATAAACTGGAGCAGGTCCATAATTTTATGGAGTTGTATGGGACAGGGAGTGTCCTAACATGGAAAGATCACTGATAGGAGGAGGATGTTTAGAGTAACCTGGTATTGTTCTTATCTTCCAAGGAATTCTGAAGAACCAAATTACCCTTCATTGACTCTGATCAAAATAAAGAGAAGAAACAGTGAATTAGAATTCATTTATGATCTGTCTAAAAACCAATAGTTATTAAAAAAATATTTAAAACTTGAAAATAAGAAAAAAAAGATAAGTGATATTTTCCATGGGGATTTAGCAAGCCTAGACAACGATGATTCCATTATCTAGGGAAATGTACTTTATTAAACTTACTGTTCACTATTGATTAGAGGACCCTAGCTAATGATCAAAAGATTAGTTCATCAAAGTGAAGTTATAGGTTAATTCGTAGATATCCTGTTCAGTAAAAATGCAAATAATTTTTGTACAGCAGGGGAAAAAATGTCAGTTTATAGTTTATTACCCCAATGAGCATTAACCAATTTCATAACTATCCTAGCGATTTTATTCTAACATTCCTTTATTAAAGTGCCTATAAATACTGGCCTTGCCATCTTCCTAGATCTGTCATTAATTAATGAGATGAATAAAATGCTTGATATGTTCATTTTGTATTTATATGGGAGTCATATTTTTTAAATTTTTGAAAATTATGCTTTACCAATGGCTTAGAAGTAACTGATTATTAAGAAAACCTGCTTTAACTCATGAAAAGTGTCTTCGTTTGCATTGTTGGAATAATATAAAAGGAGAAAAGCTATTACTAAAGCTAAATTCAGGGGCATCTGGGTGATGCATTCATTTAAGCATCTGATTCTTGATTTCAGCTCAGATCGTGATCGCAAGGTCATGAGATTGAGCCCAGAGTTGGGCTCTGCCCTAGATGTGAAGCATGCTTGGGGTTCTTTCTCTCCCTCTTCCTCTGCCCGGCTTGCTCTCTGATCGCTCTCTCTCTCTCAAATATATTTTTTTTAAGTTGGATTAAAAAATAAAGTCAATAAAACTTGGTCATTCACATTACCAGTGATAACCGTCTTGTATCTACTATTACATTAGTTCTGGAAATAGACATCCCTGAGAAGTGAAACAGACTGAAAATTAATCAGAAGAGATGTTTAGCAGTGCTGCTTCCTTTTTTGGTGGGTTGTTGCTCACCGTAGCATCCCTGACCAATTTCTCAAAATAGCTGTGTTTTTTACTTAACTACAATCATATCTTTGGAAAACCTTTTTGCTCTCATTTTTCCATGCTACATGTAATACAATGAAATAAAGAAAGCCAATAAAAGAGCTGAATGAAAGGACTACCAATTTAAAAACAATTAAAAAGAATTCTTTCTCTGTGACATACTTAGTCAGATTGTAGAATTTAGGGCCAACTAAGAGCGGAGCTCACGGAGTATTAGTATGATTTTGTAGCAATTGCAGTGATGACTGAGAGAAAAAAAAGTCAAACTTTCTTCAGCTCCACTGTATAGTAATCTCTATCTTCTCAAGACTTGTATTAACAGTGATAGCCTTAAGCTCAGAATCTAGCACTTGACTACATAAGGGCTTATACTATTCTCCAATCATTTTTAGAATGCATGTTTTATCTTCTATAATGGAAAGGCAATTGAAATCACAGTCAAGTAATTCCACTGTTCTGCAGAGTTGAGATCTTTCTTTTAATTTCTGAGCATTCCTCACTATCTTGAGCATGCACTGGAGGCATCAACTACTAATTATCTTTATTTGCACTGATTGGCAATTTGAAATTTTCATTGCAGTTAGGTTTTACAGCTAGAAGACAAGATTTCAAAATTGCTCCCTTACAGCAGAAACGGTTCTCTTCTGCCCCTTGGAATACACCCTACCCAGGATGCAATTTTCTAGGGCTCAATGCTTTGCACAAGAATGCAACGCTCTGCTCAATGAATGCACAAGAATCATCTGGAGAATCTTGTTAAATGTAGATTTGGATTCAGTTGGATGAATCTGAAACCTGAGATTGCATTTCTAAGGAGATCCTAGGTTATGTTGATGCTGATGCTACAGGCCAAGAATCAATGCTTTGACCAACTACGCTTAGGTAGTTTGTTTTAAAAGCAAATGGCAATCCATTTTGGGCTTCTAGTTTCTGAATAAAATCAGGGAGCATAGCCATCTGTATATGGTTAGGAGTTAAGCTGGGCTCTTCCAACTAACCCCTCCTTATTTCACTAAGAATAATATGCTTCTGAAAACCCAAACTAATTCTCGGAGTTGATCTATCTAGTCTTCTATACAACTTGCAGTGACATCTTTGCCCATAGAAAGACATTTTATCTTCTTAGCTTGGCATCCATGGCTTTTGTAAACTGTACCTAAACTGCTGTTCACTCATATATCTTTCTCATCAGATGCCCTTACTTGCCTGCCACACATATTTACTTAGTTGAAGTTAATAACTCCCAATACTTGGAAAACATTTCTTCTACTTCTCCACTGTTCCTTTTCCTTCTTTAATAACAGTTCAAATGTTACATTCTCCTTGAAGCTTCTCTAATTTCCATCTCCCCCTACATTCCTGCTTTAGGTAATTGCTTCTCCTCCCTTGTTCCTACAGGAATCATGGCTATGTACCCAATTATACTGAAGCAAATAGTATTGAGACAGGGAAACCAAAGAGACACCATGAGAGAAAAAGCTGTTTTGTTGTTTCCTTTGCTTCTTATTTGTCTTCTACTCTTGCTAGGACCTGCATTCCCACTCCACTCTAGACATTCCTCAGAATGCAAATAGCATGTATCCTCCCTGTAAGAGACAAGGAATTAATGATTTTTCTAGAACAGATACCAGCTAAGGAAGGACCAGGTGAGAATAACCAGACGAAGCTGTCATATGCATATTCCACACCACTGGTACTAGACATCTTGATGCCAGGACCCCAGGTTCAGGAAATAAGTGACTTATGATGGACACCTGGACCTTATCCTCATTCTGACCAGATGACCTCATTACTGGATGCCTGAGGGGACATGTGCTCCAGACCAGTCATCAATAAAAACCTCCCGGCCTGGAACAAAGAGAGTCGAGACCCCCTCTTTCCATTTATGAGCCTCCCAGAGCTTCATCTGAATATGTCTATATCTTCAGTCAACTCTGCTTTCACCTCCTGTTGGTGCACATTTGATTTCCATCCTGTATGAAGCCAAGGACCCACGTGGCGGGTTCTGAGGGGAGCTCCCCCATCCCCTTCCATCCCTAACCCCTTCCACACACTAGGTTGTTGGACCCTGACTGCCTACATCAGTATTGTAGTTACAACCACTGTCTATGGAGACAGCTATGCATTAATTCATTCAATTGACTTGATTCTAACTTCTGTGGATATAAAGTTTACCAATTCAAGGTCCTTGTTTTCAGGAACTTACATTCTGGTATGGAGAGACATACACATAGACACAAAAGACTATTTCAACTACTGATAGGTTCTGAGACGATGATAGATCAGTGTAATGTGGTTGAGAGTAATGGTGGGAAGAAGGATGCTGATAAGCTAGGCTGGGTAAGATCTTTCTGAGAAATGATATTCATGTGATCTGAAATCTGGACAAGAGGGAGGTGCACATCTGAAGGCTTACCAAGCTGAAGAACAGCAAGTATAAAGATCTTTAGTACTGAAAAAGGCATTTTTGATTACTGACATGTCAGATGCTTGAAGAAAATGTAGGAGGTACATGAGGAGCAAAAAGAGGAGAAATTGAGTACAAAAACAACAAAAAGAAGTGATGCTATCAATGCCAGCAAAGTGACACAACACCATCAGAAATTGTTAGGAAAAAAGATCCATATAACTCCTCCACAAAAAAGCTTTGAGATTCTTCCCACCTGCCCCGGTGCACCACTAAAGAGAATGTGTTACCAGGAAGAGCAAATACTTAGGTACAGTTTGGTTTTCCCCCATAAGTTCTATAATGGGTCTGGTCTAGAATGCACCCCCCTCAAAAAAAATACCAAAAAACCCTCATCTAAAATGACAGCTCATATGTAGTATCTCTAAAATCTCAGCACTCAGTGTTTGCTGGTATCCCAAATACTCTCCAGTCACACTAGAATCCTGAGGCACATGGTAAAGAACAGAGATGCAACTTGTGTGATAGCCTCCACATCCCACACACTTACTTTATACATAGAAATCACATGTAATGATGTCATACTGGAATCTATTCCGCTGAAAATCTTTACAAACATAGCAAGTTTGTTCCAAATAGAATGAAAAATGAGCTTTGAGGGGTAGACTTGTAACTTGACTGTGGGATTCTGGACGATGTAAGAACAATCACAACTCTTTCACTTTAGCCCTGTACACCACCCATGATGGTTATCACATGCTAGGATTCTTCTATAGAATCAATAATGGGCCTCACACACATTGTCCTCACAGAATTATCAGGGGACTTTAAATTTGTTAACATGCATTTACATATCTATAATTTATTGAACAATTAAATATATGATGGTGTCTTTGGAAAATTAGAGTTTGGTTTCCTCCCCCTGTGACCCATTCTCCACCCCCTCTTCTCATTTTAAATACATTTGGAAGCATTCCTTTTAAACTTATCTTGCAGCTTGTCAATGATGCTTCTTTTTTTCACATCCTTTAATTAACTCTTTTCCTCAGGCTTGCCTGGGGCCCTATTGATTTTTTTCTCCTGCACAATATCATCAGTGACAAGGAGCTGCTTTGTGATGACTGTGGAGCACCTTGATGGCATCTCACAGATGTGCCGGGGCCACACGTGTCATGTGTGGACTCAACTGAAATGACTCACTTGGATAAGAGGAGTGAGCCCCTCAAGTGCTGCTGAGTTGAAAAGAAGATTCACAATGAAATGACTTGGGTGGAAAAAAAAAAAGAATAGCAGAAATAGACTTGATCTAAGGAGATGAATTATGGGGGAAAAGGATGGAAAATATAGAAGAACAATAATTTCAACAGCATTGGAGCCCTGTGAAACAAACCCAGAATTTATTTGCAAATACTCAGCTCTCAGGCAACACTTGTGGAATTTAATATTTAATTTTTAAACTGGAATTCAGCATTGAATGATTTTCTTAACTTTATAAAGGACTATTAATTGAATCATTTGAGGTTATTTAAAATATATATATCTATTTTAATGATATTTGCTCTTAAATCTAACAAGTTTGGGGGTGCCTAGGTGGTTCAATCTGTTAAGCGTCTGCTGTCAGCTCAGGTCATGATCCCAGGGGCTTGGATGAGCTCTCTCGTCAGTAGGGAGTCTGCTTCTCCCTCTGCCCGCCACTTCCTCTGCTTAAGCTCTCTGGCTCTTTCTACCTCTCTGTCATAAAAATAAATAAAATATTTTTTTAAAAATCCTAACAAGTTAACGATTTGCAAATTCTGCTCATCAGGCTTCATTTGACTACCATTCAATATAGCTGTTTAGCCATTTCTATCTATCTATCTATCTATCATCTATCTATCTATCATCTATCTATCTATCTATCTATCTATCTATCATCTATCTATCTATCTATCTATCTATCTATCTATCTATCTATCCATCCATCCATCTATCCACCCATCTAACCATACATCCATATATCTATTTCCCTATCATCTATCTCTAATGGTGAGTTTGGTCAGACATTGCATGTATATGTACAGGTAACTGTATAAACCACCAACAGTAAGAGCACAAAAGGGACAATTCTCACCAATCTTAAGAGAATTCAGGGGCTCATGTATAATTTCTTATTAGGAAAAAAAATCATAAGGTGATTATTATTCACAGGAGCTCATACTTTCGGCCCTGTGGGACTAAATGAGATTATGATATCTTAAATATAATCGCAACATCACTACATACATTTAATTTACAACTCTGTACCACTTGTCTGCATGTGGCTGATCTTGCTGCACTTGAAAATGCAGAAATAATCAAGCTAAATTATTTCCATTTAGTAATGGATCATTATCCCTCTTTTACTATTTGCTACTGACTCATAATCAAGGTTCGGATCCAATCAATAATTGTGTTCTTTTCTCACTAGGGTAATTTATATTTCTATATCTGTGTTGAAGTTTTTTTTTAATCTCCTTATGAAGCATCATTCTTAGAGAATCATATATTAATTTTTGGTGACATTTAAAATACTCTTTAAGAGAACAGCTTTTCTGAAATAATAAAAAGATCACATAATTATTTGAAACTCATTTGCTAATGAAAATATTAGGAAATAAGTATTCTACCTCAATCCAGTGCAAATATTCTCATACTTAAAAAGATATTTTGAAAAAGATGCAATGGCTGGAGTTGAACTGAAGTGTTTAGAATGCTGTTTGCCCCAGAGTAGGCATTCAATAAACAATTGCCAAATTAATAAATGACCAGCATATTTATGATTTCTACAAAGAAATAAAAATTATCCGAGATACGAACAAATGTGACATCAGTAGATCCATTACCAATTCACTCTACAAATCAGGATCATTTTGTAATGATAACTAGAAGAAAAATGTATACATCATTGAAAGAACATTTTGGCAAAGATTAACAATTGATAGTTTCTTGAGAAAGGATGTGTTTCAAAATTCAAACCTGGTATCATTGTCTGATGGGGATAAACATTCATCAAAAATAATCTTACACAGAAGAGTACAATTTATAATCTTCTATCTTCCTGAAGTATTTATTTGTTAATCTTATATTTACCCTTATTTTGGATCTGAAAAATAGGTTAGGGAAAACCCACTCTACTTCTCAGACCTTTTTTTTTTTTAAAGATTTTATTCATTAGACAGAGAGAAACACAGCCAGAGAGGGGACACAAGCCGAGGGAGTGGTAGCGGGAGAAGCAGGCTTCCTGCCGAGCAAGGAGCCCAACGCTGGGCTTGATTTCAGGACCCTGGGATCTGACCTGGGCCGAAGGCAGATGCTTAATGACTGGGCCACCCAGGTGCCCCTCAGACCTTTTTGACTTAAAGCTAAATGAGCATGCCATCTGATTAACTCAGCCAAAGAAGCATTACTAAAAGGACTCAGATCAGTCAAGTCAGTTGCTTGCCTGAATTAACTACTTATTTAAACAAATTAACCAGTCAATTTTGCCAAAACACCAAGTTCTCTTATCCCTGCAAAGAAGACCAGTCACCCTGAAGCAGAGAGGATATAATTAAAACATCTTATCATAGGATAGCAAAATGAGAAAAATTGGTGTGAAGTTAATGAAGGGTACACAAGCAGCCTTTTTCTAAAAAAAAAGCTTTAAATAGAAAATTGCTGTGTTCATTAACTATATAAACAGGCAAGGAGACAACAGATTCACTGGTCTTTCATTACTCCATAGCAATTCTAAGTTAACTTAAGCTGACAACAGGAGGCACATTGTTTGACCAGCAACTTCAAAAATAGAGCCCAGTGTCTCCCACCGCTTGATATTTATGTGCTGTGTAATCCCCTTCCTTAGAGTCTAGACTGAATTTACTGACTGGCTTTCAATACTGTATTCCAATACAGCAAGAGAGATGGTCACAGAAGAACTGTGCCTTCTGTCTTGAGTTGCCTTCTCTTGCTGGCTTGCTCTGAGGGAAGGCAGCTGCCATGCTGTAAAATGCCCCATGGAAAGGTCCATGTAGCACTGGGAACTGCCCACTGCCACGCAAGTGAATTTTGAAGCAGATCCTCCCCAGTCAAGCTTGGAGATGAGATCACAGCTCCAGTCCACACATTCATGGCAAGTCCTGTGAGAGACCCTGAGCCAGAGACTGGAGCTAAACTGTCCGTAGATTCCTAACTCAGAGAGATTAGGAAATAACACGTTTGTGGCTTTAAGTCACTAAATTTTGGGATAATTTGTTATACAGCAATAGATAACTATCTCACATTGCTTCCTTCAATTCACAGGCAGATATAAGGTGATATAATTAAAAATCACCTTCAAATATCACATCTCTCTGATGGTGAACTGGGAAATCTGCATTCAGTAGTGCCTCTCTAGACTGTCGACAGCATTGTATTTGCTTGACTTATGGACTGACACTTAGCCTTAGAGGGTAGTAGAGTGATGAGCAACAAAGTTGCTCATCACCTAGGCCAGATTGCCTGGATTCAACACTGAGCTCTGATAAATAAGACCTATGTTTCACTGTGCTAGTTATTAAAATATGTGTGTTTCATTTCTCTCACCAGTAAAATGGGGAGTAATACCTACCTCACAGGGTACTATAAGAATTAAATGAATTAAACAAATTTAATGTACTCATAATAGTCCTTGAGATATAGTAAGTACTGTGTAGGTATTACTTGTTTATATTGGAAAAGAAATCCTGAAGAGTTTTCTCTTAATAGTCAATGGAAATTATAAGACCCAAATCTTAGAAGTATGCTCATAATAAGAGGAAGAACTTTTCATAAATCTATAGAGTTCAAATCTGTAGAAGTTAAGATGATAAAACATAATTCTCAAAGGCTAACAATTGGTACCAATGTGCCATCTGGTATTTCGGAGGGAATTACATTTTCGGCGTCATGAGATATATGATAAAATTGTAAGAAGTAGTGAGCCTTTTATTTCAAAATTTCTTCTAATTGTTTTAGGAGAAAGTCTTTCAGTAGATGGATCCCAGGAGGCAGGTTGACATTCATCTCTTTAAACAAGCCTTCAAATCAACCATTTCAGTGATAAGGTCTGTCTAAATTCCAGGATTGAGACCATATAACTGATCACATATGATTAGGTTTTTAAGGTGATTTTGAATATCCTCTTCTTTTTATACAGTAATCATCAACACTCTGCCCCCTCCCTGAATAAAAAAAGCAAAAAATCACAAAAACCTCCAACTGGGCAGGCTTTATTATAGTTGAAGTATTTGGACCAACATTTTCAAAGCAACTTGCAATAGCTTAAAAAAGATTTCTCAAATTCTCTATTACGTTTGAACAAAAGCACCTTGGTGCCAGGAGTTTATGGATAGTACTCCGAGGCAAGTGGGTGATCTATGGATATTTTGTGTTTGTGTTAAGAAATGAAAGGACAAAGAATTAGAGATGGACTCTAAAGTCAGTTTATCCATGTATGATTTCTAGATTTGCAGCCAGCAGGGTATTTGGGGACTATTTCTAAAAAGGTCTTTGCCTCCACTTCCTCAACTGTAAAATGGGGTTAATAATAGAACTGGCCAAGTGTAGCTGCTAAGAAACAATAATATAATATGCACAGACCACTTAGCATTGTGTCTGGCAAAAAACAGGTTCTCAGAAGACATTTATGGCTGAAGTTATTGCCATTATTATTACTGCTGTGGTAAACATTCTATATCTTTCTCTTCTCCTATTTCTTGCATCCAAGACAAAAATTTTCTCCTCTGCTTTTTCTACTACAACCTGCATTGATACACTGGGGAAGGGACAGTGTAGTTGAAACAATCATCTTGGATGGAACTTGGTGCCCAAGAATGATGACTGGATTTTGGTGTAAAACAGAACATTGCTACTAAACTCAGCACATCAGAATGAAACCTCTTTCAATTTGGCAGATGCAAGAATAATTAATATATGTGTGTTGTTAAAGTACAAGAGAGAAGACAAAAATTTACATTTTTGTTAAAATCATATTTTATCATTTTGTAACAAATAAATGGAAGACACACTATTTCGTCAAACCAGTCAAGCAAAATAAAATGGTAACCCATGTACACATTTTCAAGCACACATGTAAGCACAATATACACACACATGCACACACCTCTATTAGAATAATAGATTGTATATTTTTTCTGAACTCTAAACTTGAATAAAACTTTTCTCTGAGATGCTTTTCCTACTGAAACCATCAGCTCACTAATAGACAATATTCTCTCCTCTGAAAACACATTTCTAGTATAAATGACCTGGAGACTACAGTCTATAAAGAGCAATTGCCCTCTATCCCAAAGGTGGTTTTTGTAATCTTACTTCCCCCTCCACTCATCCATCCTCATTCTGTACAACGACTCTCCACAGGCTGAGTCTGATCCTCTGCTCTTTGGCTGACACACAGTGCCAGCATCTGTGGCTGCTCATCCTGTTCAAGTTGTCATCTTAAAGACAGGGAAAACAGAAAGGAATGAGGCTTCCTGAAATCAATGTGACAGCACCACGATTCCCCTATAAAAACATTGCTGTCTTAAACTTATGAGAGTTCAGCAGTTGGACAGAGATATGAATCTTGTCACTTTTTTTTTTAAGGCCAAATAACAAAGGGAAGGAAGAGGGAAGATTAGAATGGCATTGCAAATGAGAAAATTGAAGGCTGAGAAATCCTGATTAGACATATTCTTGAGAAGAGCTTATTGAATATGTAAGAAGGCATTTTATATCTTAACATTTTCCTGCGTGAAAGAGAGATATTTCTTAATTTTAATCCAATATGCCTAGTAAAATGATAATGCTTTTGATTTTAAATTGTATTAATGTGGAAGTACATGTTTTTCTTCCTCTTAAAATCTATGTGAGGCTACTTAATAAAGCCAATCTATTTACCACATGTTCTATTTACTTAAGTATGTATGAATCATATTAATTCTAATTTGAATTTCTAAAATCTTTTTTTTGGACAAATCTATAAAATCATGATGCTTCAGGGTACCAAAGAAATGACCACCCCCCCCAGTAGAAAACAAATCCTTTAAAAGAAAGCCAACAACAACAGTTAATATTAATCTTGTTTCAGACTAAATTTACTTCAGAGACTTTCTACAAACTCATTTTTGCTGCCTGTGTTCAACTAGAAATCAAATATTGTAGATACAGTGGAAGCTCTCAGCTACCCCCAAAGTAATAAGTTTGCAATACAGTTTTCTCACAAGGGAATCTCAGGATGCTCTGAAGTGCTTACCTTTTTATGCCTACAAAATAATTATATCTGTGGTTATAATATAAGTGAATCTTCTTCAGATGTAGCCAATCTGTGCCAGGTTTGGATTTTATTAAGTATTACACTTTGGAAATCTGCTATTCACAGAACTAAGTGTGTTTGAATTATGTCCACTCAACTTGACAAATCTGAAACATAAAGTATTGCCCATTCCTCATTAAAAATATTGCAGATGTGCTTGGAAGCAAGCATTTGAAACTACAAGACCCCAACTCTCACCACTCTGAATAAAATAAGTGATAAATTTTAGGCAAATGTTAGGTGTAGAATAAGAAAAAAATGGCCTAGGAATCTTATCCAGTCAAAACCTAACATATGAGGAAACTATGCAGTCATGTTCAACAATAACAACAGTTGGATTTAGGTGCTTTGCACTTTGAATGGTGAGATTTGAATATGAGATTTTAAAAAATTTAGCCAAAGTTCTCTAATTGAGGAATATAGCAATAATAGTAAATAAAGGAAAATATTTCATTACTCCTTTCCAAAGGGGTCCAGCATAGACATGTGACTTTCTTGAAGGATATATTCATTTTCAAGTATTAAATTGAAAATACACAATCGGTCAAATAAGAGAAAAGTTAGTGTTTAAAAAAAAAAGAGCATAGATATCACTCCACACCTGTCAAAATGGCTGGAATAAAAAACTCAAGAAATAGAAAGCATTGGCAAGGATGTAGAGAAAAAGGAACCCTCTTGCACTGTTGGTGGTAATGCAAACTGGTACAGTTACTGTGGAAGACAGTATAGAGTTTCTTCAAAAAGTTAAAAATAGAACTATCCTAAAATCCAGTAATTGCACTACTGGGAATTTACCCCCAAAATATGAAAAACTGATTGGAAAGACTGTATGTACCATTATGTTTATTGCAGCATTATTTACAATAGCCAAACCATGGAAACAGTCCAAGTGTTCATTAATAGATGACTAGATAAAAAAGAGGTGGTATATATATACAATGAAATATTATTCAGCCAGAAAAAGGAATGAAATCTTGCCATTTGCAATGGTATGAATAGGGCTAGAGTATACTGCTAACCAAAATAAGCCAGTCAGAGAAAGACAAAGACCATTTGATTTCACTCATATATGGAATTTAAGAAACCAAACAAGCAAGGGGAAAAATGAGAGAGAAATAAAAAAATACTCTTAACTCTAGAGAATAAACAGATGGATATCAGAGGGGACATAGGTGGGGTACATGGGTGAAATAGTTGAAGGAGATTAAGAGTATACTTATCTTAATGAGCACTGAGTAATATAGGGAACTGCTGAATCACTCTGCTCTATACCTGAAACTAATCTAACACTGCATGTTAACTGCAGTGGAATTAAAATTTAAAAAATAAAAATAAAATTTGGAGAAAAAAGAGAATAAAAGATGCTCAGCATCATTAGCCATCAGGGAGATGTAAATCAAAGCCACAATGAAAGAGATATCACTTCATACCCAGTGGCATGGATATAATAAAAATGATAGATATATTTGTTGGCAAGAAGATGAAGAAATTGGAACCCTTCTACACTATTTGTGGGGATTTAAATGGCGCAGCAGCTTTGGAAAACACTGGCAGGTCCTTAAAAGTTTAAATATAGGGGTACAATATAACCTAGCAATTCCACTCATAGGTATCAATCCAGGAGAAATAGAACATAGGTTCACATAAAAATTTATGCATGGATATTCATAGCAGAATTATTAATAATAGCTAAAAAGGGAAAATAACTCAAATTTTTATATGTTTACCCAACAAACAAAATGTGGTACATCCATACTGTAGACTACTATTTGGCAATCAAAAGGAATGAAGTACTGATACTTGCTACAGATGGATGAACCTTGAAAACATTTTAGTAAATGAAAGAATCCAATCACAACAGACAATACATTGCATGGTTCCATTCATAAGAAATGTCCAGAATAGGTAGATCAGCAGAGACAGAAAGTGGATGAGTGGTTTCCTAGAACTGAGGGGTGGGAAGGATGGTGACTGACTGCTAACAGACAGATGATGAAAATCTAATATCAGATGGTGATGGTTGTACAACTCTGCAAGTATACTACAAATCACTAAATTGTTCACTCTAAAAGAATAAGTTTTATGGCATATGAATTTTGTCTCAATAAAGCTATTTAAAAAATAAAGAACACAGGAAAAGGATCAGGAACTTTGGAGTGGGCTGGATCTCAGGTTTGCACATTAAAAAAATATTAATTTATTTATTTGAGAGAGATAGAAAGAGAGAGAGATGAGGGGTAGAAGGAAAGAGAGAGAATCTCAGATAGACTCCCCACTGAGTATGGAGCCTAAGACCTGAGGCCCAATCATGACCTGAACAGAAATCAAGTGTTGGATGTTCACCCAACTGAGCCACTCAGATGTCCCAGGTTTGCATATTCTTGAATAACTTTCAACCTCTCAGTCACATTTTATCCTCATCATTGAATAAATTAAAATAAAAACAAATAATAGAAAAAAAATACTACAAGAGATAATCTCTTCTATCTGCTTAAGGTTTGTGTTTCTAAATATTCACAGAGCACCTACTGCATGGCCTATGCAATATATGAGGAATGCAATAAAAATATAAAGATGAGTTGTAGTGGCATACAAGAGAAATGAGATAATGTGAGATCAGATACTAAAATATATGGCAATAATTATAAAAGAAGTAGAACTTCTAATGCAATCCATCAAAGTACCAATACCATTTTTCACAGAGCTAGAACAATCAATCCTAAAACTTATATGGAACCACAAAAGACCCTGAATGGCCAAAGCAATCTTGTAAAAGAAAGGCAAAGCTGGAGGTATCACAATTCCAGACTTCAAGTTATATTACAAAGTTCTAGTAATCAAAATAGTATGGTACTGGCAGAAAAATAAACACACAGGTCAACAGAATAGAATAGAAAACCCAGAAATAAACCTACAATTATATATGGTCAAGTAATTTTTGACCAAACAAGAAAGTATATCCAATGGAGAAAAGATAGTCTCTTCAAAAAATGGAGTTGGAAAACTGGTAAACTACTTGCAAAAGAATGAAACTGGGCCATTTTCTTAAACCATACATAAAAATAAACTCAAAATGGATTAAAGACCTAAATGTGAGACATGAAACCATAAAAACCCCAGAAGAGAGCACAGGCAGTAATTTCTTTGACATCAGCTAATAATTTTTTTCTAGGTAGGACCCCTGACGTAAATAAAACAAAAATAAACTATTGGGACTCTATCAGAATAAAAAGCTTCTCCACAGTGAAGAAAATAATCGACAAAACTAAAAGGTACCTATGGAATGGAAGATATTTACAAATGACATATCTGATAAAGGGTTGGTATGCAAAATATATAAAGAACTTACACAACTCAACACCCAAAAACCAAATAACCCAAGTAAAAATGGGCAGAAAACATGAAAAGATATTTCTCCAAAGAATACATACAGATGGCTCACACACACATGAAAAGATGCTCACCATCATTTATCATCAGGGAAATGCAAATCAAAACTACAAGGAGATATCACTTCACACCTGTCAAAATGGCTAAAATCCACAACACAAGAAACAGCAGGTGTTTGCGAGAATGTGGAGAAAAAGGAACACTTGTGCACTGCTGGTGGGAATGCAAATTGGTACAGTCACTGTAGAAAACAGTATGAGTCTCCTTAAAAGGTTAAAAATATAACTATCCTACAGTCCAATAACTTTGCTACTGGATATTTACCCAAAGAATATGAAAATACTAATTCAAAAGGATATATGCACCCTTATGTTTATTACAGCATTATTTACAATAGACAAACTACAGGAGCAGCCCATTGTCCATCCACAGATAAATGAATGAAGAGGTGGCATATATATATGTAATGAAATATTATTCAGCCATAAAAAATGAAATCTTGGAGAGGAGGAACAAAACGGTGGAGAAGTAGGAGACCTAAATATCACAGGGTCCCAGGAGTTCAGCTAGTTATCAAACCATTCTGAAAACCTACAAACTCAACAGGAGATGGAACAGAAGAAGAGCAGCAATTCTAGAAACAGAAAAGTGACCACTTTCTTGAAAGTACGACATGTGGAGAAGTGAATCTGAGGAGATATACAGGAAGAGAGACTACAGGGAGAGGGGCCAGCTTTGGGGAAGTGAGAGAGCAGTGGAGCACAAAATCAGAACTTATAGAAGTCTGCTCCACTAAGGGGTGTCACTCTGGAGGCTAAGCAGGGGGGTGTAGCCCTCATAGGGACAATGTGGTCTCATGACCCCAAGGGATCACAGAAAGATCGGGGGTGACTGAGTGTGGCAGAGCCCCCAGGTATCAGAACAGGGAAGCCAGTTGCAGAGATGGAGCTGGGGAGATTCTGCTTGGGGTTATGTTAAACCCCAAGAGTTTGGGGATTCTAAGAGGGGATTCTTAGCTTGGGGTTATGTTAAACAGTGATCCAAGGAACAGTCAGGCTGCTGCTCTTTGAGCAGGAACCCCACCAGTGCCAGATCTGGGGAGACCCCCCTCATTCCTCCTTTGGCAGGAGTGGTGGAGGAGTGCGCTGCAGGAATCTTCTGGGTTTGGAGACTCCAAACAGGGCCATGTGCCAGGGACAGAAATGCTCAGTCACAGGCCAGGTGAGCATGGAGTGCAGCCAGAGACCAGGGAGGTGGGAGTGACTGACTGCTTTTTTCTGAGGGTGCATTGAGGAGTGGGGTCCTGAGCTCTTGATTCCTCCGGGCTGGAGATTGGGAGGCTGCCATTTTCATTCTTGTCCACCAAAGTGGTACGGAAAGTGTTTGGGGGAACAAAAGCTACTGAGAGCAAAACCGAGCAGATTATTTAGCCTGGCCCCTGGCAAGGGTGGTGAAATTTCATCTAAATTTCATCTGAAATTTGAGAATCACTGCAACAGGCCCCTCCAAAAGATCCTTGCTGATTCAAAAGAACAGCAAGAACATTCATTTAAGACCAAGTAAACCGATCAATGAGAACTGCAGAACTCCAGAGCTAGGGGAATGCAACATATAGAATTCTTGGCATTTCCCCCATGATTCTTTAGTCTTTCAAAGTTAATTTTTTTTAATTTTATTTTTCCTTATTCTATTTTTTTAAATTTTTTCCTCTTTCCTATATTAACTTTTTAAAACTATTTTATCTTATTAATACCTTTAAAATTTTTTTTTAACTTTTCATTGTTATAGTCATATTCTATCCCTTCATTGTATTTAACCTTATTTTTTGTACACATATAGGTTTTTCATTCTTTAAAATTTTGGGACACAGTTTCTTTTAACAGATCAAAACATACCCTAAATCTAGCACATGGCTTTGTTCTAGTCTCTGGCCTGATCACATTCTTTCCTTTTCTTTTTTTTTTCTTTTTTCAAACAACTTCTTATCTTATCAATTCCTTTTTTAGAATCTTTTTTAATGTTCATCTTTACAGTCATATTCCATCCCTACATTGTGTTTATCCTTATCTTTGTATAAGTTTTTCTTTCTTTAAAATTTCGGGGCAGTTTCTTCTAACAGGCCAAAATACAGCCAAAATCAAGTGTGTGGGTGGCTCTGGTCTATTCATCAGTCTAATATATATATTTTTTTCCTTCCTTCTTCTTCCCCCAGTGTTGGGTCTCTTCTGATTTGGTTAATGTATATCTTTCTGGGGTTGATGCTACTTTTTTAGTTTTGTTCTCTCATTCATCTATTCTTATCTGGATAAAATGACAAGGCAGAAAAACTCACCTCAAAAAAAAAAAAAGAACAAGAAGCAGTACCAACACCTAGGTACCTAATCAATATGGACATTAGTAAGATGTCAGAACTACAGTGTATAATGACAATTATCAAGGTCCACCTAGGCTCAAAAAAAGCATGGAAGATATTAGAGAATCACTTTCTGGAGAAATAAAATCTCTTCCTGGAGAAATAAAAGAACTAAAATCTAACCAACTTGAAATCAAAAAAGCTATTAATGAGGTACAATAAAAAATGGAGGCTCTTACTGCTAAGATAAATAAGGTAGAGGAGAGAATTAGAGATATAGAAGACCAAATTATAGAGAATAAAGAAGCTGTGCAAAAGAGAGACAAACAACTACTGGACCATGAGGAGAGAATTCGAGAGATAAGTGATACTGTAAGATGAAACAGTATTAGAATAATTGGGATCCCCGAAGAAGAAGAACGAGATAAAGGTACAGAAAGTATATTGAAGCAAATTATAACAGAGAATTTCCCTAATTTGGCTAAGGGAACAAGCATCAACATCAAGGAAGCATAGAGAACCCCCTTCAAAATCAATAAAAATAGGTCAACACCCCATCATCTAATAGTAAAATTTACAAGTCTCAGTGACAAAGAGAAAATCCTGAAAGCAGCTTGGGACAAGAGGTCTATAACATACAGTGGTAGAAATAGTAGATTGGCATTAGACTTATCTACAGAGACCTGGCAGGCCAGAAAGGACTGGCATTATATATCCAGAGCACTAAACAAGAAAAATATGTAGCCAAGAATACTATGTCCAGCTAGGCTGTCATTGAAAATAAACGGAGAGATAAAAAGCTTCCAGGACAAACAAAAACTGAAAGAATTTGCAAACACCAAACCAGTGCTACAGGAAATATTGAAAGAGGTCCTCTAAACAAAGAGAGAACCTAAAAGTAACAGACCAGAAAGGAACAGAAACAATATACAGTAATGGTCACCTTACAGGCAATACAATGACACTAAATTCATATCTGTCAATAGTTACCCTCAATGTAAATGTGCTAAATGCCCCAATCAAAAGACACAGGGTATCAGAATGGATAAGAAAATAAGACCCATTGATATGTCATCTGCAAGAAACTTATTTTAGACCCAAAGACACCTCCAGATTCAAAGTGAGAGGGTGGAAAATAATTTACCATGCTAATGGACACAAAAGAAAGCAGGAGTGGCAATCCTTATATCAGATAAATTAGATTTTAAGCCAAAAACTATGATAAGAAATGAGGAAGGACACTATATCATACTTAAAGGGACTGTCCAACAAGAAGATCTAACAATTGTAAGTACCTATGCCCCTAACATAGGAGCAGCCAATTATACAAACCAATTAATAACAAAGTCAAAGAAACACATCAACAATAATACAATAATAGTACAGGATTTTAACATCTCCCACACTGAAATGGACAGATCATCTAAGCAAAAGATCAACAAGGAAATAAAGGTTTTAAATGACACACTGGACCAGATGGACATCACAGATACAATCAGAACATTCCATCCCAAAGCAAAAGAATACACATCCTTTTCTAATGCACATGGAACATTCTCCAGAATAGATCACATCCTAGGTCACAAATCAGTTCTCAACCAGTACCAAAAGAGTGGGATCATTCCCTGCATATTTTCAGACCACAATGCTTTGAAATTAGAACTCAATCACAAGAGGAAAGTTGGAAAGCACTCAAGTACATGAAGACTAAAGAGCATCCTACTAAAGAATGTGTGGGTTAACCAGGAAATTAAAGAAGAATTTAAAAAATTCATGGAAACAAATGAAAATGAAAATGCAAGTGTTCAAAATCGTTGGGACACAGCAAAGGCGGTCCCAAGATAGTATAGAGCAATACAAGCCTTTCTCAAGAAACAAGAAAGATCTCAACAATTCAGTAATGTGGCAGGATACAAAATCAATGCACAAAAATCAGTTGCTTTCCTATACACTAACAATGAAACTGTGGAAAGAGAAATTAGGGAATCTCTTCCATTTACGATAGTGCCAAAAACCATACGACACTTGGGAATAAACCTAACCAAAGATGTGAAGGATCTGTACTCGAAGAACTACAGAACGCTCATCAAAGAAATTGAAGAAGACACAAAAAGGTGGAAAAGTATTCCATGTTCCTGGATCAGAAGAATAAACATTGTTAAAATGTCTATACTGCACAGAGCAATCTATACTTTCAATGCCATCCCGATCAAAATTCCACTGGCTTTTTTCAAAGGCCTGGAACAAACAATCCTAAAATTTGTATGGAACCAAAAAAGACCCCAAATTGCTAAGCAAATGCTGAAAAAGAAAAACCAAGCTGGGGGCATCACATTGCCTGATTTCAAGCTTTACTACAAAGTGGTGATCACCAAGACAGC
>CM053616.1:14866328-14901295 GCA_028646535.1 Procyon lotor
GTGGAGATTCCTCAAGAAATTAAGAATGGAGCTATCCTGTGACCCTGCCATTGCACTACTGGGTATTTGCCCCAAAGAAGCAGATGCATTACAAAGAAGGGCCACATGTACCCCAATGTTCATAGCAACAATGGCCACAATCGCCAGACTGTGGAAAGAACCAAGATGCCCTTCAACAGATGAATGGATAAAGAAGATATGGTTCATATATACAATGGAATATTATGCCTCCATTAGAAAGGATGAATATGCAACTTTTGTATCAACATGGATGAGACTGGAAGAGATTATGCAGAGTGAAATAAGTCAAGCAGAGAGAGCCAATTACCTTATGGTCTCACTTACGTGCTGAGCATAAGGAAAAAAAGGCATTGCGAGAAGGAAGGGAAGGGGGAATTTGGGGAAATCAAAGGGGGAGATGAACCACGAGAGACTGTGGACTCTGAGCAACAAACTGAGGGTTTTAGAGGGGCGGGGGTAGGGGGTTGGGCGAGCCTGGTGGTGGGTATTGAGGAGGGCATGTATTGCATGGAGCACTGGGTGTGGTGCATGAACAATAAGTCTTATAACAGTGAAAAAATAAACATATTTGGGGGAAAAAAGGCCAATTGAGGTAAAAAAAAAGAAAAAAGAACATTTTCTTGAAAAAAATGTAAGAATGAATTTATATAGTTAATAAAAAAGAAGTACTAAATAAGGTTTTAACCAAGTACATGACTGGTTAGTTTTATAATGTAGAGAGCCATCATATTCTAATGAGTTGCACACTACATACACCTGAGTCATAATGACCCATAGTCATCTTATAGAAATGTCAGGTTGAGGGCATTGAAAGAGAACTATTATTTTTCTTCCCATATATATTTAAGAAAATGAGACAGAAAATGCATAGTACCCATTCACAAATGTATATGCTATATTTATGCAGGACTTATAATATATAGTATATTTAAATTTATACCTATATACATCTAAAGATTGTTAGGATACACAAAAATTGAATGATGTTTGTTAGCATTAGAGAGGGGAAAAGAATAGAATAAAGGGTAAGGGATAAAAGTGAATTATATTTCATTGGTGATCATTTATTTCTACACTTAAATACTCCAATAAAAATATGTAAAATTAATTTTGAATAAAGAGTATTTACTATTTCTAAAAAAAAAAAAAAAAAAGAAACAAGAAAGATCTCACGTATACAACCTAACCTTACACCTAAAGGAGGGGAGAAAGAACTGCAAAGAAAGCCTAAACCTAGCAGGAGAAGAGAAATAATAAAGATCAGAGCAGAAATTAATGAAATAGAAACCAAAAGAACAGTAGAACAAATCAATGAAACTAGGAGCTGGTTCTTTGAAGGAATTAATAAAATTGATAAAACCCTGGCCAGACTTACCAAAAAGAAAAGAGAAAGGACCCAAATTAATAAAGTCATGAATGAAAGAGGAGAGATCACAACCAACACCAGTTGAATACAAATAATTTTAAGAACATATTATGAGTAACCATACACCAGCAAATTAGACAATCTGGAAGAAATCGATGCATTCCTAGAGACACATAAACTACCAAAACTGAACCAGGAAGAAATAGAACAGCTGAACAGACCCATAACCAGTAAGGAGATTGAAGCACTCATCAAAAATCTCCCAACAAACAAGAGCCCAAGGCCAGATGGCTTCCCAGGGGAATTCTACCAAACATTTAAAGAAGGATTAATATCTATTCTCCTGAAACTGTTCCAAAAAATAGAAATGTAAGAGAAACATCCAAACTCATTTTATGAGGCCAGCATTGCCTTGATCCCAAAACTAGACAATTGACCCCATCACAAAGGAGAATTACAGACCAATATCCTTGCTGAACACGGATGTAAAAGTTCTAACCAAAATACTAGCCAATAGGATCCAACAGTACAATAAAAATATTATTCACCATGACCAAGTGGGATTTATTCCTGGGCTGCAAGTTTGGTTCACCATCCACAAATCAATCAATGTGATGCAATACATTAATAAAAGAAGGAACAAGAACCATATGATACTCTCAATTGATGCTGAAAAAGCATTTGACAAAGTACAGCATCCTTTCTTGGCCAAAACTCTTCACAGTGTAGGCATGGAGGGTACATACCTCAATAACATCAAAGCCATCTATGAAAAACCCACAGCGAATATTATTCTCAATGGGGAAAAACTGAGAGATTTTCCCCTAAGGTCTGAAACATGGCAGCACTGTCCATTATCATCACTGCTATTCAGTATAGTACTAGAAGTCCTAGCCTCAGCAATCAGACAACAAAAAGAAATAAAAGGCATCTGAATCAGCAAAGAAGAAGTCAAACTCTCACTCCTTTTTTTTTTTTAATATTTTATTTATTTATTTGACACAGAGAGAGAGATCACAAGTAGGCAGAGAGGCAGGCAGAGAGAGAGGGGAGGCTCTTTGCTGATCAGAGAGTCCGATGTGGGGCTCGATCCCAGGACCCTGAGATCATGACCTGAGCCAAAGGCAGAGGCTTTAACCCACTGAGCCACCCAGGCACCCCAAACTCTCACTCGTTGCAGATGATATGATCCTTTATGTGGAAAACCCAAAAGACTCCACTCCAAGACTGCTAAAACTCATACGGAATTCAGTCAAGTGTCAGGATACAAAAATCAATGCACAGAAATCAGATGCATTTCTATACACCAACAGCAAGACAGAAGAAAGAGAAATTAATTAGGGAGTTGATCCCATTTACAATTGCACCCAAAACCATAAAATACCTAGGAATAAATGTAACCAAAGAGGCAAAGAATCTGTACTCAGAAAACTATAAAGTACTCATGAATGAAATGGAGGAGACCCAAAGAAATGGAAAAACATTCCATGCTCATGAATTGGAAGAACAAATATTGTGAAAATGTCTATGCTACCTAAAGCAATCTACACATTTAATGCAATCCCTATCAAAATTCCATCAATTTTTTTCAAAAAAATGGAACAAATAATCCTAAAATTTATATAGAACTAGAAAAAGATCCTGAATAGCCAAAGGAAGGTTGAAAAAGAAAATCTAAGTTGGCAGCATCACAATTCCAGACTTCAAGCTCTATTACAAAGCTGTCATCATCAAGACAGTGTGGTACTGGCACATAGATCATTGGAACAGAATAGAGAGCCCAGAAATGGACCCTCAACTCTATGGTCAACTAATCTTCAACAAGGTAGGAAAGAATATCCAGTGGAAAAAAGACAGTCTCTTCAACAAATGGTGTTGGGAAAACTGGACAGCCACATGCAGAAGAATGAAACTGGACCATTTCCTTACAACACACACAAGAATAGACTCAAAATGGATGAAAGACCTCAATGTGAGACAGGACTCCATCAAAATCCTTGAGGAGAACACAGGCAGCAACCTCTTCGATCTCAGCCACAGCAACTTCTTCCTAGAAACATCACCAAAGGCAAGGGAAGCAAGGGCAAAAATGAACTATTTGAACTTCATCAAGATCAAAAGCTTTCGCGCAGCAAAGGAAACAGTCAACAAAACCAAAAGACAACTGACAGAATGGGAGAAGACATTCACAAATGACATATCAGATAAAGGGCTAGTATCCAAAATCTATAAAGAACTTATCAAACTCAAAACCCAAGGAACAAATATTCCAATCAAGAAATGGGCAGAAGACATGAACAGACATTTCTGCAAAGAAGATATCCAAACGGCCAAAAGACACATGACAAAATGTTCAACATCACTTGGCATCAGGAAAATACAAATCAATACCACAGTGAGATACTACCTCCTACCAGTCAGAATGGCTAAAATCAACAAATCAGGAAACAAGAGATGTTGGCAAAGATGCGGAGAAAGGGGAACCCTCCTATACTGTTGGTGGGAGTGTTAGCTGGTGCAGCCACTCTGGAAAACAATATGGAGGTTCCTCAAAAAGTTGAAAATAGAGCTACCCTATGACCCAGCAATTGCACTACTGGGTATTTACCCTAAAGATACAAATGTAGTGATCCAAAGGGACACGTGCACCTGAATGTTTACAGCAGCAATGTCACAATAGCCACACTATGGAAAGAACCTAGATATCCAACAACAGATGAACTGACAAGGAAGATGTGGTGTATATATATACAATGGGACTCTATGTAGCCACCAAACCCTCGAAATCTTGCCATTTGCAATGACATGGATGGAACTAGAGTGTATTATGCTAAGTGAAATAAGTCAATCAGAGAAAGACAATTATTAGATAATCTCTCTGATATGAGGAGTTTAAGAGGCAGGGCAGGGGGGGTCATGCGGTAAGGGAGGGAAAAAATGAAACAAGATGGGAAAAGGGAGGGAGACAAATCATAAGAGACTCTTAAACTCAGGATACAAACTGAGGGTTGCTGGTGAGTGGGGGGGGGTAGGGATAGGGTGGCTGGGTTATGGACACTGGGGAGGGTATGTGCTATGGTGAGTGCTGTGAATTGTGTAAGACTGATGATTCACAGACCTGTACCCCTGAAGCAAATAATACATTATATGTTAATAAAATAAAAAAGTAAAAATAAAAAAATACAGGAATATAAAGAAAAAAATGAAATCTTGAAATTTACAATGACATGGATGGAGTTAGAGAGTATTATGCTAAGTGAAATCAGTTAGAGAAAGACAAATACCATATGATAGCTCTCATATGTCCAACGTAATAAACAAAACCAATGAGCAAGGGGGAATAAAAGAGAGAGAAACAAGCCAAGAAACAGATTCTTACCTATAGAGAACAAACTAATGTTTACCAGAATGGAGGTAGGTGGGGGAAGGGTGCAACAGGTGAAGGGGATTAAGGAGTACACTTGTCATGATGAGCACTGAGTGATGTATGTAAGTGCTGAATCACTATGTAGTATACCTGAAACTAATATAACACTGTATGTTAGGAATAAAAAAAAAAAACCTTAAAAATAAAGAAAAAGAAAATAAGAAGTAGAACTTTATAGAAATCTTAGATTTGTATGGATTTGAGATCTCTGACTTGATGGTTGGTTTACATTTTGATGGGTAGGAAGAAGTAGGGAAGATGTGCCAGAGCAAGAAATAGCATAAGCAAAGCCTAGAGACAGAATTGCATAGCACATCCATGGAAGTGAGAAGCCTAAAGTGGAGCTCCAATAAGGGAATGGTGAACCATAAGAAGATTGGAAAGGTGTCATGAACCATTGAGAGTCTTGAATGATGAGTCCAATGTATTTAACAGAGGAAAGAGGAGAACAGAGGTATCACCATCAGAAAATGGGTTCTTGGGAATTGAGCCAATTTTGTGGGAAAGATCATTGCTTCTGGGTTTGATGTGATGGAGAGGAGACCTGTAAGTCTCTGAATGGCCCAGGTTAAAGGTCAGAGCTGAGGATTACTATTAAGAGTCATCAGCATGTGTAGCCTTGACATTTTTAGTGATTACACTTATTTGTGGAACTATGTAACAAGTGAGCAACTTTACTTTCTCACTTCCCGTTATTATTGGAAGGTCAAGGAAGTAGCATGATTAAACTTGAGTAGACTAAGATTCAGAAAAGTAAGAGACTGTGGTCAGTTAGGGAGAAGGACAATAAAAATGGTTTCCAAATTCTTGAAACATTCTCTCCAGCAGAAGAACCTTCTTTTGAGGTCAATCATCACATCTATTTTGAATCTGGTAATGATCAGTCAGCCACTTTCTAGGTCCCCTTTATACCCAGCATATTTCTTCAAAGCAGAGTACACTCTTAGGACTGAAATTCATCACCCAGAAATTATTTATGACATGCAAAAATTCACCTTTCGCCTCTAATTTCTCATAGGCTGTCACTTCTATTGGGAATATTGAGCCGGGTTATAGCTCAGAAAACTTAGTGCTAATGAGGCCAAGGACCTAGGTTCTCATTAGTTAGCATTAGGGAAAGGAAGAAAAACACACTATTTTCCATAGACCGTATCCCTAATACCATCCAGTTGCTTCTGACATGGAGTATGCTTAGCTTAGGACAGATGCACATTCCTATGAACAAAAGCATTAGCTGGCTTTCACAGTTCACTTCTGAGCATAGTGGGCATCGTGTGACTAGAACACCCTTAACGAATACTTGCTGAAGGGTGATATAATACTCTTTAAAGAAGAAATCCTGAAACAAAAGTTGTAAGATTCCTTTTCCTCTAAATATTACATAATAGTTCTCAAGCATGCTCTCTGCAAGTAGCTACAATTTCTTTTTCAGGATATGAAAGATGTTCCTATCGTATTACTTGACTTTATGGCATCTTGCTCTGTCCGTGCTGATTTTTTTATCCTTACTCTGTTCAGTGAAAAATGATGAGAATTATTGAGCCAAAGGGAGAGCCATATGACAACTACTTTATAATGAGGGAAGTGTTGAGCAGCAGGTCTTCCTGCGCTGAACTCGAAGGACTGATGCCAGCTTTTCCAAATTTAGAACAGAATCAGAGGTGCCACTGACTCCATCTATGAGATGATGATAGAAGACCATTAATGACAGTTAAACTCAGAGCCAAGTGTGTTCGTTGGGGATCGCCCACTAGGTAGGACAAAGAAGTGTTCTTTTTAACACCACTTCCCGATGCTCTGTATAAAAGTTTCATGGTGAAAGGAATTTATAGACTATTAAGACAAATGTGAAGAGGTTTTACTACCTACCATAAGACTCTTCAGAATGTTTCCTATGCTGATGGGATTTGTGAATTTTAGGAGTAAAATATGGAAAATAGGATTTGTGAATTTTAAGAACAAAGGAGAAAAAGTTTCCCAAATATATTTATGCCTTATTCAAGAACATATGTTGTGAGGGGGCCTGGGTGGCTCAGCAGTTGTTAAGTGTCTGACTTTGGCTCAGGTCATGATCCCAGGGTCCTGGGATTGAGCCCCACATGGGGCTCCTTGCTGTGTGGGGAGCCTGCTTCTCCCTCTACCTCTGCCCGCTGCTCCTCCTACTTATGCTCTCTCTCCATCAAATAAATAAATAAAATCTTAAAAAAATGAACACACCTTGTGAATCATTATATTTCACAAAATCAGAGAATGTACATTATAGAAGGTTTAAATCATTGTCGACTCTGCGTACCTCTCTTAAAAAAGTAATAATTTAAAAGTTCCTAAAAAGAACAGTTGCAAATTAAGAAAAATATCAGTAGGGCCAGAGTTTATTATGAAATCATTAAAATTTTATAAATACAGAATAATTACAAAAAGTACAAAAGTAACATTTAAAAGTACTACAGGGTGCCAGTAAATATTTGATTGGCCTGGATTTAAAAAAACATAAAACCAAATAAAAATTATATCGCACACCTAATACAAAACTTCTTCGTCTTTTATGTTGAAGATGTTTGGAATATACATTGGGTGCTCCGTTATTATTATTTTATTTTATTTTATTTTGTTTTATTTTTTGGATCATTATTATTTTAAATGCAGGATTAAGAGCGGTCACAATCCTTTCCATCACGAGATATACTTCTGTTCCTAATGCAAAGTTAATTAAAACCCTTTTTTATTAAACATGTTTTCAAATTTCTATTTTCCAAAAATAATGTGTAAAAGGTAAACAAGATATATAAATATGTTTTAAAAGTATGCATTCTATATAATATTGAACTCATTCAGAGGAACAAAGATTAGTTTTGTTTAATATTCAGATACATATTCACATTAATTTTGTTAGAATGGCCATAAGCTGATTCCCCCATATACCTACCCAGTTCTCAGTGGAGAATTTCATTTTCAATGCTTATCAGTGAAAGACCAGGAAATACACAGATACGCATATTGCATTCTTAAAAACCTCAAACAATCACCATCTAATACTTGCAATCTTTTGTTACAAATAAACAACTCGTCTCATTTTATGGAAAGATCACAAGATTCATTCTAGGCATAAATGGAGTTCTTTACTTCAGAGAAATGAATTTATTGACCTCTTGAAGATACTTAGGATTATTTGCTACTTTGTACTCTTCTTTAAAATTCAAAAGACCCAGTAAACCTCTAATCAAGGACTAAGGAAGAATGTCTACGCAGCAAAGTATTTTTATTTATCTTTTAGAATTTATCAGTGTTCTTCATTATATAAAGAGAAGGAGAATACCTATTAAATTATGTAACCCTTTGAGTTGTGTGCAATATCTCCCTGGGGAACAATTTTCAGTACACATTTGAATATGTGCATGAAAATCTAGCATGCATCATCTCTTCTGAAAGTATTATAAGATGTTTAGTCTCAGAATGTAAGCTTCAAATGTCTGGTCAAGAAGACCCAGGGACAATGAATTACATAAAACACATTGTATCCACACATTGTATTGAAGCTAGAAATGACGTCAGGGTGTTTGTTATATACCACCATGGAATGGATTCTTGATAACACAATTTGCAAATTGTATATAGGCCTGTACCTACAGTTGTTTTATTTGATTAGATTTTAGGTTCTTACAAAGAACAAAAAAATGAGTATAAGGTTCTTGCATTGGAACAGAAGTGAGTGTAGTGGGCTGGGCATGCGTATTTTAATAGAGTACTACACCACTCATTAAGAACTTCTTGGGGACAGGGGTAGGCACAACAATAGCCAGAAATGGAAATCCTACTTGATTCTGATTCACTTGGACTGGAGTGGGCACTGGCATTACATTTTAATGGTGATGTGGTTGCTGGTGGCTCCTGAATCTCTCTCATTAGGAATGCTAGCTAAGAAGTCCAGTGCAATTTGGGAAGGATGCCAACCCAGAGGCAGATAGTAAAGTCTGCCTCTTTGGGCTGCTATAACAAAGGATGATAGATGGTGGGGCTTAAACAATTAACATTTATTTCTCATAGTTTTGGAGGCTGGGAGAGTAAGATCAGGGTGTCAGTATGGTTGGGTTCAAGGGAGAGCCCCCTTCTGGACTGCAGACTTCCAGCTTCTCATTGTATGCCTACACGGCAGAGAGGAGAGAGGAAGTAAGCTCTCTCATGATTTATAAGGGCACTAATCCCATTCATGAGGGCTTCACCCTCATCTAATCTTACTTATTTTCCTCCCTAATTCTCTGCCTTCTAGTACCATCACATCAGAAGGATAGTGTTTCAACATATAAAATTTTGGGGGGATATATTTGGTCTGTAACACCCATTCAGACATTCATCACTTTGGTGATGGGTAAATCTGAGCCCATTCTCTTATCTCATGTGTGGTGACTGGGTTCTCTACTTCCAGAAGGAAATATTATCATTTCAGAGCAAAGAGCCACAGTAGCTTTAAGTAAATCCTTTTGTTCATCTCAGAGATGATTGTTTTTTTATGCTCAGGGTGAAGATATTTGCTTGATAAATACATCTGGTTGTTCTCCCTACACTAAGTAATCATTCATTTTTATAATGAGGGAACCCTGGAAATATCCCTTCACTCATTAGCTTTAGAAACTGCCTGGATATTTTTGACTTCTGAGGCTATTTGACACTTTATGCTAATACATATTTGAAGGAAAACACATTGCATCTAATCAGGCATTGTTTAGACACCTGCCACCTAAATCTGATTCCTGTATATCCTTCATTGCCCTGTTTCAGACGAAGCATCAGTTCTTAAATTAACTCATTAGTCATGTAGAATGGCATTGGGTTGGGGAGAGGGGTGGGATGATTTCTTATACCAAGGTAAATAAAAATGTCATGGATTTATAATTAGCTTCAATCATACTCCTTAAATCTGTGTGAGAGAATTCTTAGTTTGAGAAATTTGATCTGTATTTTCTTTATGACACTCCCACTAGGCTGGCTTTGAGAAAGCTCTCGATGCTTTCCATTAAAAGAACAATAATACAATATAGTTGACATGATGGTTAATTAGGTAATTTCTTCAGAGTACTTGTCAACTCCTCAGAGAGGGTAATATTAATATAGAGAATTGTTATAATGAGACCAAACTGCTCTGTACCTCATTTGAAGCAACAGGGTACCGGGTCTGGAGTTAAGACCTTCCCCAGGGGCGCCTGGGTGGCTCAGTCGTTAAGCGTCTACAGTCGGCTCAGGTCATGATCCCAGAGTCCTGGGATCGAGCCCCGCATCGGGCTCCCTGCTCAGCAGGAGGCCTGCTTCTCCCGCTACCGTTCCCTCTCTCACTGTGTTTCTCTCTGTCAAATAAATAAAATCTAAAAAAAAAAAAAAAAAAAAGACCTTCCCCAACTTAAGGTGACATTCAAAATCACCTCAGTTTTAAACCCTGGTTCTGATATCTATTACTGGAGTGGCCTTGGACAGTTTCTTTAATCTTGCTCTTTTTCCTCATCTGCAGCATGGAAGGAATAATAAATGCTACCCCATGGGGTTTTTTTTGAGATTGAAGTGAAACAATAGGTGCTTACAATCCTAACTGAAATAAAGTAAGATTTCAATAAATATTGGCAACTGATTTAGAAAGATGGATAAATGGGAACCTTAACAGCTTCAAAAAATACAGTAATCCTTGGTTTCATCCTTGGTTTCACTTTCTATGGCTTCCTTGGTTTCACTTTCTATGGCTTCAGTGACCTGTGGTCAGCTGCAGTCTGGAATAGGATAACCCCCCCTCTGATGAACCCAGAAGATCAAGAGTAGCCTAAGAGTACATCACCAAGTTGACCTCATTTATCCCACTTCATCTCATCACGTAAGCATTTTATCATCTCACATCATCATCACAAGAAGAAGAGTAAGTACAGTACCATAAGATAGAGACCATATTCACATAGCTTTTATTACAGTATATTGTTATAACTGTTGTATTTTATTATGTTATTACTACTAATCTGTTATTATACCTTTTATAAATTAAACTTTATATAGGTGTTTATGTATACATAAAAAACATACTATATATAGAGTTCAGTACCATGTGTGGTTTCAGACATCCACTGGGGTTTTTGGAATGTATCCCCTGTGGATAAGTGGGGACTGCTGCGTAGGTAAGAATCAACTGTGATAGGTTATCGGAATGTTTCAGATTCACCTGACCATCTAAGTTCTGGTCATTTACATCTGTGGCTGAAATAAGCTAATTTTTTCATATCTATTTACCTGTTTATATTATTTTCTGGTATATGGTGGTATTTTCAATGAACTAATAGAGAAAGATACGTGAATAAAATGAGTATAAATAAATGAGTGAGGGGCGCCTGGGTGGCTCAGTCAGTTGAGCGTCTGCTTTCAGCTCAGGTCATGATTCTGGGGTGCCTGCAATTGAGCCCAGAGTCAGGCTTTCTGTACAGGGGAGAGTCTTCTTCTCCCTCTGCCCCTCCCCCTGCTCATGCTCTCTCTCTATCTCTCTCAGTCTCTCTCTCTAACAAAAAATGATAAAAATCTTAAAAAAAATAAAAGTGAAATAAATGAGTGAATGAGACAATCTACTAGGAGTTGGGAAATTTAAGTGCTAATCCTATTATTATCTTTAGTGACATGATTCTATCCCTTAGTTTTCTCACCTCATTTTATGAAAGCAATATGAGAGGATTGGATGGATTGAAAAACACTATACAAATGAAAGCTATCACCATAAACTGAGGTCTTAAAAATATAAGATTTCTTTCCAAACTGTTTAATTAACTGAATTTAGTCTGTTCTGTCTTGATCAATAATCAAGTCTTCTGTGTGCCTTTGGCCCCAAATGGATGGATCAGCCAACATCCTGAATTCAGTGACTATGCCTTCTACTTCTCCTTCAATGTTGCATGGCCCTTCTCCTAGTTCTGGGCATAGAGAAGGACCTATAGAGATACTTAGTGATGGATCATTCCTCATCACTCCTATTGCTGGGTCTAGCAATGGCTCATTCTTTCTCATAGAATTTTTGAACCCTTTACGATTATGCTGATTTGTTGACTTAAGGACCTTTACAATGCCTCTTGGAGTCTGCAAAACAGTATAGTTTTAAAAATAAATTTCACATTTAACATACGTTTGTGAAATCTGATTTTACAACAATTATTTTTCTGTCTATAAATACTCTAGCACACCAACCACCTAAAACCTGGAGGGTGATTAAGTTTGTCTTCCCTTGTCATTTTTTCCTTGTGTAGTAAGTCTATTTTTATAATGTCCTAATACTTTATTTTTATTCTGTTTTTGTCTCGTTATTCTAGACCATCACATCTTTTGCAACATATAAATAAACACCTTCAAATATATAGAGAGACACAGGTGACACGGCATCTGAAGAGATTTCTTACAAAAAGCATAGATCAAATATAGTGAAGAAGGGTCTGAGGCAGCATGTTTGATGCTTTTTATTAGACAAAATCATTTGGTTTAAACCAAACAACTTTTTCTTGGCTCCTATTGTGATTACTTTTGTAGGAAAATATATTCATCAACAGGATATTAGAAATCTATAAATGTAATTGCATATATTTATACATAATTCTGCAACTATAACCACCACCTTTTAGTATGGAGCTCATTTTCTAATAGGACTCTGCCTTCTTTGTATGCTCAAAATTTTTTTAACAAAATGAAAGATTTTTCAAAGAGATTTTACAATTTTCCTTGTTTTATCTGTAGTTTCAGAATAGAGGGTTGTACTCCCTATTTGGCAGGCCAAACATACTTGTTTCTTGTGGAGGATGTGGGCCATCTTAGATAACATCTTCCTGGGGTTATTCTAGACTCAGCCTGGTGGGTTGAAACAAAAAAACCTCAGCAGAAAAAGGCATTTGGTGACACCCCTGATACAGACGGTGTTGTGGGAATCTAAGGCTGGAGAGAGAATATCTAAGTAATGGGGGAGAAATGCATTTACTACCCACTTCAGTGGACTGAAAGTGACAAGTCATAGATGATGGTGGGATGCAGTGTTTTATCAATGAACCCACTTCCCTAATGATTAATGATATTGAGTATCCTTTCTTATTGTTATTGGTCATTCCTCTATCTCTTTGATAAAGTGTCTATGTGCACGCGCGCACACACACACACACACACACACACACACACTATGGAGAGTGCTATATGTAACTGTAAATGCTCTTAAAAAATGTATGTGATTTCAGAGAAAATCCTTATTTATTCTAGGCAGAGATTAGGACTTTGTAAAGGGTAGGAAGATTCCATGTGAACTGGGATTTGAGTTTATAGCTATGATATGGAAGAGTTATTGATTATTTAGTACCTGAATTCAGGAACCATATTCATGTTATTGTTAATTATATTAATAGAATATGTAGCACAATGCTCATATTCATGTAAATGAATTAATCCTAACTAAAAGATGTGGTAATAGAAAATGGTGGGTTGTTTCATGTGAAATAGGAAAGAAGGCACAATAAAAATAGAAGACAGAGGTTTTGTATGGTAGCATAAAAGCTGATCACAGTAAACCTGACTCTGTCAGGCTCAAATCAGGCTGTTTGCAGGCAATAGGGAAAATTTATGGAGACTTTTCAAGCAGGAAACAGATATAATCACAGAAATGCTTTAGTCACATCAGTCAGAAAGCAGAAGGAAAAGGGATGGAGTCTAGTAAAAAGATCAAGGGATAGGACTGGAGACAACTATACAAGAGACCAAGTAGTCCCCATTAAAGGGGTAAAGGGAAGAGAGGCCACACAGGAAATGCAGAAGGATGAATAGAAGCACAAGAAGCCAAAGATAGAGATGCAGGAAAATAATGCAGCAAAGATAGAGATAGAGGAAAATGGAGTGACAAACTAGGCTCAACAATTAAGAAAGAACAACACAGACATCATAGATGACCTTCAAGAGAATAGATGCAGGAAAATCATGCAGCAATAGCCAGATGGCAGGGTTGGCGGAGTCAGGAAACGCCCAGGAATTAGAGACACTGAATGTGGATGCCACTTTAAAAATCACTGCTATGAAGGGAAGGACAGAGAGCAAGAAGTTAAAACACACCTATAGGGGCGCCTGGGTGGCTCAATCGTTAAGCATCTGCCTTCGGCCCAGGTCATGATCCCAGGGTCCTGGGATCGAGCCCCACATCGGGCTCTCTGCTCGGCAGGAAGCCTGCTTCTCCTGCTACCATTCCCTCTGCTTGTGTTCCCTCTCTCGCTGTGTTTCTCTCTGTCAAATAAATAAAATCTTAAAAAAAAAAAAACAAAAAAAAAACAAAAAAAACCCCACACCTATAGTTACTATGTTAGAAAGTTGATTATGTCAAATGCAAATGAGGAGGCCACTGAGGGAGAAGTTGAAGATATAAGAGAGTGAGAGGATAATCAGAGTGAGACTTGAGACCCTGGAGGAATCTGGAGGCTATGGAACATAGGGAGAGGGATGAGTGCTAGAAAGGGTGGATCTTCTAGAAGCCTGGGGAAGGAAGGAGAAGAGAATGGGGAGGATGCTGTCTAATCTGTAGGTCAGGGAGCAGAGTAGGCACCAGGCCAGGTTGGAGGGAAACAATGCAGAAGGATCTGAAGTATGGAAAGGATGTTTGGCTCAGCTAGAAACAGCTGATCGCCAAGTTAACTTGTCCCAAGGCATAACTACTGTTAGCAGTGCAGCTGCAACTCCAACGCTGACTCTTCAGGATGGAGTGATTTATTTCATTGCTTTCCGCATTCATTATTGACTCTGAAATTTTTTATTAATTTATTTTTAATAAAAAATGGAAGTTTTTACAGCAAAACCTTATTATTTCTTTTGTGGAATCCAGAATGCAAATATTCTGTATGGTGAATTTTTTACCACTAATATAGTAATAGAAACCACTTAATCTGATCATCAGCATATATCAGAAACTACTTCCTGGGGGAAGTTAAACTCCATCCTTTTTTTTATACTTGGAATAATTCTTTCTTAAAGACAGAATTCCATCACAAGTCTGATTTTTAAGATGTGTTATTGACTTTTCAGCACCCTAGAAGATTTGCACTTCAGATCCATGTGACGGGGTTTTATTTTCAAATTATCTTTCTCTAGTTCTTATCAAAAACCCAATTACACTTTCAGTAGAGTATTCCATGATGGAAAATATAATCTGATTTTTTTTAAAGATTTTATTTATTTGACACACAGAGAGAGAGCACAAGCAGGAGGAGTAGCAGGCAGAGGGAGAGGGAGAAGCAGGCTCCCCGCTCAGCAGGGATGTGGGACTCGATCCCAGGACCCTGGGACCATGACCTGAGCCGAAGGCAGTTGCTTAACCAACTGAGCCACCCAGGCACCCTAATTTGATTTAATGCCTACAAAATTCCGATCATAAGAGAATAATATACCTGGAAGGCATTATTTTAGCTGCCTTATCAATGTCCTCAGAGGTTTACAATTAATTATGATGCCATTACTTTTTATTGAAGATTGATATAAATGCTAACCATATAATTACATGGCTATATTTTTGGTAAAATCTATGCAGAAAGAAACTATCCATATGGTAAATTCCCTTTGAAATTCGGTACTTGGGAAAAACATATCTTTCAACTGTCATGCTTCTACCACAGCAAATAGCTATCACAGCTATGTTTCTTTTGTTTACTTTTTGCCTTGGACAGTAAGATGCTCAGTCAAATTTGGTACAATAAGCAAGTAGTTAACTATACCGCACATTTCCAGGACAATGATTTCTGCTTTATCTCCATTACTTTGCACATACATTTTTATCCTTCTTTCCTTCATAAAATAGACCCCAAATACCCCACACTTATATACACAGCCTTTGATATGTCATAAAAAGATAATTATGAAAAATGTCAAAAACAAGTGACCTGATAGGACCTTCTGTTAACATTTAGTATTGAGACTTCTCTCAGAGAAGTATCCAGCCACGTTACTTTAGAATACAATGTACACATTGACCATTTATTTTTGTTTTTGTTAAAAGCTAATTATAATAAGAACTGTCTGTTCAAATAAAAGAAAAACAGTGTTTTTTTTTTTAACTAAATGGTAGAATAGAAAATGTAAGGAACAACTCTGCAAATTATGTAAGTTCCTAAAGCTCATCATAAACTATGGTAATTCAAAGCACATATTCACAGAGAGCCTGATCCAGCTGTCCTAAAGCAAGGAAACTCGGCAGGAAACCAGAGAAATCTCTGTTATGAAATTTTTTATGTTAAAGAAATACAAACTAACTCCTGAAGGTGCCAAACAGAAGCAAGAGCAGTCATCCTGATTTTATATCCACTGAGGGTAAAATGGGAATTTTCAAGCAAAGACATTTGTTCTGAACTGCCAAATAGTAGTTGTCAATTTTCCTTGAATTACTCAAATATTTGTATTTTTTATTTAGTAGTCATACATAGAAAAAAAGGTATATTCTCAATTCCTGCAGGGCAGTAAAGGAGGGAAGATTTATTATCTTCTTTCAAAGCAACCTCTTTGACCTCAGCCCATCTCCTGACACAAGGGAAACAAAAACAAAAATGAACTACTAAGACTTCATCAAGATAAAAACCTTCTGCCCAGCAAAGGAAACAATCCACAAAACTAAAAGGCAACCTACAGAAGGGGAGAAGATATTTTTAAGTGACATCTCTAATAAAAGGTTAGTATCCAAAGTATATAAAGAACTTATCAAACTCAATACCAAAAAATAAACAATATAGCTAAGAAATAGGCAGAAGACATGAACAGACATTTTTTCCAAAAAGACATACAGACAGCCAACAGACACATGAAAAGATGCTCAACCTCATTTATCATCAGGAATTATAAATCAAAATCATGATGAGATACCACCTCACACCTGTCAAAATGGTTAAAATGAACAACTCAGGAAACAACAGTTGTCGGCAAGGATGCAGAGAAAGGGGGACCTTTACATTGTTGGTGAGAATGCAAACGGATGTAGACACTCTGGAACACAGTATGGAGGTTCCTCAAAAATTTTAAAAACAGAACTACCCAACAACCTTGCAATTGCACTACTCTGTGTATACCCAAAGGACACAAAATTACCGATTCAAAGGGACACATGTACCCCGATGTTTATATATATGTTTATATTTATAGCAGCATTATCAACAATACCCAAATTATAGTAAGAATTCAAATGTTCATTGACTGATAAGTGCATAAGATATTATATGTATATATAGGTATGTATATGGAATAATGGTATTAAGGAGGGCACTTGTGATCTGCACTGGGTATTATGTGTAAGTGATGAATCACCAAATTATGCACCTGAAACCAATTTTACCATTTATATTTACTATAATTTAAATAAAAATTAAAATAAAAAGATGAAAAAATAAAGTCAGTATCTAATTTTTCTAACTGGCTAGGAATTTTTGTAACATGAGAGTACTTTTGATATTAAGTAATCAGCAACTCTACTCAAACTGGCATTGACAATAAGGAGTTTAATGTTTACTAAACATTAAGTTTAATAAGGTTTACACAGCTGGAGGTACAGAGGTAGAATGGGGGGTGGGAACTTCCCACATGATAGGACCCCAGCTCTGGCTTTGTTTCTTGGATATATTCCAGGCTTAATGGTCCTCCATGGAGAGACTTTGTCCTCAGTGTTCCTTCCTTCAGGGTCACATATTAGCTGCCACTAGCAAGCAGCTAGGACAACATGTGTTTTTAATCGCTTCCAATGGAAGAAAGTAAAAGTAGTTTCTCATTGCTCCTCTAAGAACAAGGAGAGATTTTCTTAAGACCCCCTCCTAATCCTTTCCTCAAGTCTCATTAGCTAGAATTTGTTTATAGGACCATTCTCTAGGCAATCATTGACAAGGGTATAGTATTGTCATAGACTGCTCTGGACCCATCTCTGAAACTTGCATTGGGGTCAGCATCTCCTAACTACACAGAAAGTGCTGGGGAGGGTTGGATATGCAATGAAAATCAAGGTGCTATTAGGAAAAACAAAGAGTAAGATGGATACTGGTCAAAAAACAATTCATTTGTATTTATTCTATATTTATGGAGCACCTAACTTCAGTCCATTTATTCATTCAATGAATGTTTATTGAGCATTTACTGTGTTCCTAGCAGTCTACTAAGCCAAAGGATAAAGGAACAGCAGCAGAACAGTTAATGCATTGAAAGGCCACTAGACCTGAGAAAATCTCAAGAAATTATTAAACTAGAATATTAAGTAGGGTGTGCCCATTTATCTTAAAGCCCTCTGATTCAAGGCTAAAAGGTAGGCAAAGAATTCTATGATTATTTTAAGAATAAAAGCAGGGCCGCCTGGGTGGCTCAGTCGGTAAGTGTCTGCCTTTGGCTCAGGTCACTATCCTCGAGTCCCGGGGGATCGAACTCCATGTTGGGCTCCCTGCTTAGTGAGGAGTCTGCTGCTGCCTCACCCCTGCTCGTGCTAGCTCTCTCTTGCTCACCCTTTCTCAAATAAATAAAGAATAATAAGCAGAATTTTCGAAGTTCAATAGATATTAAAGGAAACCCTTTTGAGAGTAACCAAACCAAACACGACTAAGTCCCAAGCAAGAGCTGTCTCAAGAGTCAGTTTCCATTAAGTAATTGGGAAAATAGCTTCAAACAATAATATTTTTCTTTTAAAGATTTTTTAAAATTTATTTGACAGAGAGAGACACAGCAAGAGAGAGAACATAAGCAGGGGAACTGGGAGAGTTGGAGAAGCAGGCTTCCTGCAGAGCAGGGAGCCCAATGCAGGGCTCAATCCCAGGACCTCAGGATCATGACCTGAGCTGAAGGCAGACCCTTAGCGACTGAGCCACCTAGGCGCCCCCAAACAATAAGCTTTTTAAAAGAATGACAACTTAAGGGGGCCTGGGTGGCTCAGTCGTTAAGCGTCTGCCTTCGGCTCAGGTCATGATCCCAGGGTCCTGGGATCGAGCCCCACATCAGGCTCCCTGCTCAGCAGGAAGCCTGCTTCTCCCACTGCCATTCCCTCTGCTTGTGTTCCCTCTCTCGCTGTGTTTCTCTCTGTCAAATAAAATAAAAAATCTTAAAAAAAAAAGAATGACAACTTATAAAATCATTTAACTTAATGGTTACATCAAATCAATATTGGTCATCATCTTTTACATGACCCCACTCAAAACAAAACAAAAAGTGATGGCGTCTATGTGATTACTTTTCTCCTTTAATTATATGTCTATGCTGTGGTATTTGTGAGATCAGAGTATGTAAGCAGGTGAATTTAATGTCAGCCTGCAAAAATAATATTTACTAGGGGCACCTGGGTGGCTCAGTCACTAAGTGTCTGCCTTCAGCTCAGGTCATGATCCCAGGGTCCTGGGATTGAGTCCCACATCAGGCTCCTTGCTCAGCAGGGAGCCTGCTTCCTCCTCTCCTGCTCCCCCTGCTTGTGTTCCCTCTCTTGCTGTGTCTCTGTCAAACAAATAAATGAATAGATAGATAGATAGATAGATAGATAGACCTTTAAAAATTAAAAAAAAATCTTTACTAGTTGTAAGCATTTATGATTTTACCAGAAATGGACATATTTGCACCAAAAAATACAACTTTTCTTTGAAATGCCTTTCCTTGTCCTTTTCTCACACAACATTATTTTAGATATAAAAATTCATGGTAAGTTCACATGATATTACTTACACACTGTTTCTTCCTCCTGAGCACCCAGAAGGACCACACTTCCCAGCTTCCCTTATAGTTAAACTCAGGGCCATGTGATTATATTTCAGTCTAGAGAATGTGGAACAGGTAGCCACTTCCAGGTATCTTCCTAAAAGTAACCTGAGCCACTGTCCAATTTCAAGGATCCTACAATGTTCCTGATCCAGGCCCAAGGTATATATATAGCTTCCTGATCCATAATACTCTATGTAGTCTTCACTGCTGTAAAAATAGAGTGCTCTCCGTTCTCTGAGCCTTCTGAAAGTCTATCACTTCTGTGCCTATACCCCTGATGTTTCCTTAGAACATGAGAACTCCCTGGCTTGATCACCTTAGGAAAGCCACACATCTTTTATAGGATACACTGAATTTTATTTTCTTTTCTAACTTCCTTTAGAGTCCCACTTTGACTGCTTTCTATAAATTTGCAACTGCAAGCAGAGGTTGACTTTGTTACCATCCAAACACACTTTGTAATCCAGGCTTTATGGGATTATTCTTGAAAGTCCTCCACTAGAAATGTGCCCGGAGAGATCCTCCATTCTCCTTCAACTCCTACTCATCATTCATGACCCAGATAAAAATCCCACTTTCTCAATAAGGCCTTCTTTAACCATATTAGCCCTGAAGTAAATCCTGAATTTTTGTAGTAATTGTCTACAGCTCTTTGAGTTAATCATACATAGGTTTGAGGTATCTTCTATATTGTTGTCCTGATATGTTTAACTCTTTTGTTACTTTAATTCACCTATTTATTCTCCTTTGCACTATACATGACTACATTAGTTGGTCCAGATAAAATTAGGAAATATTAGTTGAGATGTTTATTATTTCATTTCCTTATTGCATGACCCTTGTCCATGTCCAAGTAACCTTATAATGACAACACCCTGTCCCATACAAAGAAAGCTGAGTATTTTCACATGCAAAATACAAAGCCCTACAGGAAACCAATTTATAGATGGGGCTGTAAATATAAACTGGAAATAAATTAAGTGAATAAGCAGACAACCCCTGCTCTACAATAAAGATCACCCGAGTGCAGGAGAAAGAGGTTAGATTTGGATCATTCTAGAGAAGTGTCCTGGAACCTGGCCCCTGGGCTGAGTCTGGGAATAGTGGTGGCAAATGACAGAGACTCTAGAGGTTCAGGGGAAATCTGAAAGATGAGGGGACCTATTCTTTCATACCTGAGTGAAGGCCATGGTCTTAACAAGCCTCATGGAGAACTACTCAACACCATCGGCATGCTATATGGTTTAGCAGAAATGGTGGTAGACAAGGACCCGAGAAAGTGTGGCAGAACCCACACGCAGACAGACCTGGGAGGGGAGCAGGATGCCACACACCTCTAGGAGCTACACTGAGAGGCTTATACCTCTGAGGTAGCCAGGAAATCTGGATGAAGTAGATGTAAAGTGACTTATGGAGACTTAGAAACAGGAAATCAAGGCATGACTATGACTTTGGGTTTTGCTCAGGGACAGCAGATAAAATATCCTTTATCTTTTGAGGCTACAGAATAGGGTTTTCCACAACTTACAGTCTATGGCATTCTATGTGAAATTTAAGGCTTATCATGAAATATTTTATTATTAGTGGGGGCAGGTGATAGTTTCTTAGCCAGTCTTGCTCAAGGAGACCACCTTCTTGTCTAAAAACACAATATCATCAGAGGGAACAGGTCCCTACTAAGACTTGAATTTGAAGGATAAGCTGACATGTCTGATGTTTCTTTGCATTTAAGTGCAAAGCATTTAGTTCACTAACATTTACATAATGTTGCTCATAGACCAGGAGCAGTTCCAACCACTTTCTCAATATAAATTCACGCAATCCCCATAAAAACTCCACAAGGCAGGTGCTATTGTTTTCTCCTATAAAACAAATGAGGAAACTGAGGCACAGCATTTAAATCACAGCCCAAGGCAGTCTGGCTCCAGGGCCTGTGCTTAGCCACTATCTATGTTGCCTCTTTTCCAAATTTCATTTAATTGGATTTGGACTCCAAATAAAATCATACCTGAGCCATAATCTATAAAGCAACTGACAGAGAAACAGCACTGAGAGAAGTGGGGAAGAGGGATTTGAGCAAATTATAACCTCACAAGTCTCAGCTTTTCTTCTGTAAAAACACAGGAGGTGACCTAGCTGGATTCTAAGATTCCTTGTGGCATGGGCTATGGTACGGTGATATTTTTGACATCCCAAGGCATAGCTCTAATTACATTTTTCTCATGACACTGAGGTTCAGGCACAAGTGAGAAAACTATTAAATGTCCTAAGTAAGTAAACTGCCCCTGATGTTAATTCACATTTTAGAATGAAGTTATGAAAATGTTCAACAAATCATTTAAAATAATAGGATATCTTGCTTAGCTTCCCCCTACCCAGGTGGGGTGGATTAGTGAATATGATGTAGGCAATCTGAATTTTGATATCTTGGGGACAGTACCATATACTGTGATACATGCTGGGATATGTATGTATTGGGTATAGATAAGTCAGATCCAACTGGTGTTTGCTGGTCTCTAAAAAATGTGCCCCAGTGAAGTAGACCCTTGTGTAGTTCCATCCCACCTGGTGCACTTCTTCTTGAATTCCAGTGGCCACAATGTGAGAAGGTCAAGCTTCATGGACACAGCACATTAGGAAAACAGAGGCACAGAAATCGACAGTCCCCATCGAGTTCCCAGCAAAGCCTAAGCCAATAGCCAACAGCACAAGTAAGCCATCTCGGTTAATTCTGTCAGATGCCAACCCTACCCACATCACACGGAGCAGAAAAACTATATATCTGACCACGGTAAACATACAGAATCACAAGAGATAACTACATCATTATTGTTTTAAGCTACTAAGGTTTTGGGTGGCTTCCGTAACATATATAAGCTTATATAAATAGGTACTAATATAATATAATATAATATAATATAATATAATATAATATAATATAATATATAACAAAACCGCATCTGTACTAGAACATTTGGTTCAAGTTCTGTGAAGTTATTCTGAAGATCTTATGGCGTTAATTGGTCATAGGCACTTCACCCCTGATTTTAAGTCAAAGTCTCTGTAGTCATAGATACTAGAATTGGAACATCAACTTTTCTGTAGGTGGTTCATATTTTGAGGGGAAGTATGTCTCAAGTTCAGAAAATGAAATTGAAGTAATAAAATATCAAACTTCCCATAAAGAACCTTCAGTCTTCCATGGTGGGACAATAAGCCTCAGTGGGCCAGGAGAAAGTGGATTAAATCTGGTTACATCTGCAGCAGCAGAATAACTGTTCACTGATATAAAATTGTGTATAACATGTCAAAGCCATCTTGTATTTTTCATAATCATAAGGGAGACTATTTTGTGTCTTGTGCTGCTTTGCTGAGAATGTTAGGGCATTGCATTTGACAAATAAACCTGAGAACAACTCACATCTAGTTATCTTTCTCCTAACAAGCTTGCTGGAGTGCTGAATCTACTGTAGATTTAATTAAAAAAATTAAAAAAAATAGAAGATTTTTTTTTTTTTAAGGACTAGATTTCTTTGGAAAGCAGGAGCTGAATCTGTGGAGTTCGAATAGCTTTTCTTGCCCCTTCACTACAGGTGAGAAACCATGTTGTACATGTGAATATTACACGGCTAATACTCCATGAAAATCTCACTCAAGGTGGAGCCCGAATCCTGCTTTTCCATAGTTTGCAAACTTCCCAGAGTCTAACATTTCCTTGTAGCCTCTTACTCCACATGGGCTGCCAATAAATTATTCTGCCTCTTTCTTGAAAGCACCCTAAAGTATCATTCCACAAGTCTACCAGGCTTATGTCTTTTGATTACATTGGTATGGAAGCTCTTGGGAGTAGTTCAGAAACAAAGGGACACCTGGTCCCTGCCTCCTCTCATTTGTTAGCCTATGTTGCTTAGAGCATAACACATGGGTTCTTAGTAGACATTTGAAATGATTTCCAGCATCTGGTTCAAGGAGATCCTTAAAACATGATAGCTTCTGCACAGCAAAGGAAACAGTCAACAAAACAAACAGGCAACCCACAGAATGGGAGAAGATATTCGCAAAGGACACTACAGACAAAGGTTTCATATCTAAGATCTATAAAGAACTCCTCAAACTCAACACTCACAAAACCGATAATTACATCAAAAGATGGGCAGAAGATATGAACAGACACTTCTCGAAGAAGACATACAAATGGCTAACAGACACATGAAAAAATGTTCATCACTTTTAGCCATCAGGGAGATTCAAATCAAAACCACACTGAGATACCACCTTATACCAGTTAGAATGGCCAAAATTAACAGGACAGTAAACAACAAATGTTGGAGAGGGTGTGGACAAAGGGGCACCCTCTTACACTGTTGGTGGGATTGCAAGCTGGTGCAGCCACTTTGGAAAACAGTGTGGAGATTCTTCAAGAAATTAAGAATAGAGCTACCCTATGACTCTGCCATCGCACTACTGGGTATTTACCCCAAGAAGTAGATGCATTACAAAGAAGGGCCACATGTACCCCGATGTCCATAGCAGCAATGGCCACAATTGCCAAACTGTGGAAAGAACCAAGATGCACTTCAACAGATGAATGGATAAAGAAGATATGGTACATATATACAATGGAATATTTTGCCTCCATTAGAAAGGATGAATATGCAACTTTTGTATCAACATGGATGGGACTGGAAGAGATTATGCTGAGTGAAATAAGCCAAGCGGAGAGAGCCAATTACCTTATGGTCTCACTTACGTGCTGAGCATAAAGAAAAAAAGGCATTGTGAGAAGGAAGGGCAGGGGAAATGGGGGGAAATCAGAGGGGGAGATGAACCATGAGGAACTGTGGACTCTGAACAACAAACTGAGGGTTTAGGAGGGGTGGGGTGGGGGGTTGGGCGAGCCTGGTGGTGGGTATTGAGGAGGGCACATATCGCATGGAGTACTGGGTGTGGTGCATGAACAATAAATCTTGTAACAGTGAAAAAATAAAATAAACATATTTTGGGGGAAAAAAACCATGATTGCTAAAGATAGTAGCCAAGTACCAATGTCATCTTGAACTCTCAGGCTTTGGATTGATTTGTTTCCCTGTGGTCACTGTTGAAGTGTCTTCCCCCTGCTGTACTGCATGATCATTACTTAAGAGAGAGATTTATTTTTTTCAGAAAATCTACAAAACAGCCAGAAGTTGTCTTCACACTCCTAATGAGGACCCAACATCTTGACAGCTCAAGTGACATTTCCTACAGTGCCAGCTTCTGTGCCATAGTCACCAAAGTAAGATGGCTTTTCTCATCATTGTGCTTCTTTTCTGAATCCAGAAGTACCTACAGCTTAGAGTCACATCAGTTCAACATGATAAAAATGTTCCTTCTTACATCACAGTTGGGCGGCTTTTATAGCTTTGTGGTCCTCTCCCTTACCACTTAGAGTGAAGGATGCAAAGTGAGTGCCTGAATCATACAAGCTCACTGGCCAGGTGTCAGGGACCACACATGCACCCTTCATCATTCTCTTCTACACCAAAGGATAGGTCTGGACATCTTTGGGGAATAAAGGGGATTTTATTTGGTGACTAAGAACAATGTGTGTTTCATTGAAAGGCTGGAGAATGGGATAGTGGCCCATTTCTTTACTTTTTTTTTTTTAAGATTTTATTTATTTATTTGACAGAGAGAGAGATCACAAGCAGGCAGAGAGGCAGGCACAGAGAGAAGGGGAAGCAGGCTCCCTGCTGAGCAGAAAGCCCAATGCAGGACTCTATCCCAGGACCCTGAGATCATGACCTGAGCGGAAGGCAGAGGGTTTAACCCACTGAGCCACCCAGGTGCCCCTTGAGATAGTGGCCTATTTCCAAAATAAACAAACCAAAAGCTAACAAACATGACCAGAAGTCTGTATGGGGGCCTATCTGACATATGTTGTAAAGTCATTTCAACTCTTAACCCCAACAATGAGTTGTCATTGACAGAGGTATCACACTACTTTCTCGAAATCATTTAGTTCCTAAATACGACCTTGATAGTGTTAAATTCCATTTCCTATCTCCCCAATAAGAGTAAATATTCTCTACAGGCAAGAACCTTGTTTTATAGTATTTGTTTGCTTGTTTTGATCAAGAATAAATCTTGCCATACTAGATTTCTAAGACATATTTGTTGATTAAGTCATTTTTCCATCCACCCATCTTCCACTTTCCTGGGAAAATGGAACAGATATTGATTGAGCAAATACCATGTTTCAGATAATGTACAAGGTGCTCTTCGTATGTCATTTCATTTATTCCTAAATGCAATTTAGAACAACAAACTGTAGTTTCCTTCCTTCTTCATTGAAAACATGTTATTATTAAGCCTAAAGGCCTTTCTGAAGGCTCCAAGTTAGCTGATTCAGTCTTTTTTGCTGTAAAAATTAAAGATTTAACATTATTTCTCTTGCGCTGAAATTTGTAGCTACTGTAGTTTCTTCTTTATTCCTGGCTATGCACTGGACCTCAGTCTTCCCAGTTTTCTTCTTTCCTTTCTTCTACAATATAAATCCACAGCTCCTTTTCTACTTTACAAATTTTACTGCAAGTCAAGAGAAGGGGGAAAACCAAAAGGCTGGGCCAGTTGTAAGAAGTTCCTGTTTTTACTCTTACTGGGTATCTGTGGGACTGCTTCTCATTAAGGAATCTGGCTTCTGGTTAAAACCCTGTGTGATTTTTCTCAGGTCTGACCACAGGGGATTAGAAAGGCTTTCCCTGCAGACCCCCTGAGGGGAAGCTGCCCTTCCACACCCAACTTGGCCCAGCCAAAGCACTGTAGCCTCTGAGGGCAGACGCAGTCAAGGCCCCAGAACCCCTAGCCTGCAACGGCAGGGCTCCTGCACATCTCTGCATTTCCAGCCCAGGCACCTTCAGTCACAGGTTTCTTTCCTCAGGGCCTCAAGCAGGTATCTTTTCCTCAGGCACCTGTGTCCAGGCTGCCTTCTGTGGAAATGAGGGAAACCACGCAGACTCTTCTCCGCTATGACTCAGTACTCAGCACTTTTCTTCTTCTAGCCCTTTCCCCCAACCTCCAGTGCCAGGGTCCACAAGCCTGCAGAAACCCTCTGTCAGGGCTCCGTTGACAGTGAGACAACTCTAGTATCTGTGCTAATCCAACTGACCCTCCATGGGTGCCATTCCATGAGGGAAAATGGAGCAGGTGGAGTCAAGTGTTATCTCTGGTTTGCCTCTCGCTTATGTTATTGCGGTGAAGTGACTAAAGACTTGACAGTTACTTCCTTTTTGGCCTTTTGTCTTGATGGGACACTCTGACACCTAGCAGCTCAGTGCTCTCCAGCTCAGCCTAGGCTTTGATACTCATACATTTAAGATACCGGGTGACCCCTTTGAGTCCCAGATTTCAACTGCACCACATCTTGCCATCTTTCTGCACTGGATTGTTCAGACACATCCTACTAGACTGCCCTCACTTCACAGCCAAATAATGTGTAAGAACAGAGATCCTTTCAGAAGCTCAAAAATCTCTGTTGTCATAGAGGTAACATTTCTGAGGTCTTTTCAACCCCATAAAACTTTTCAATGGTTGTTTTGCATGAAGAGCACAGGCTAAGGCTCTTAAGATATTTCTTTGATGCATTTAAGCATTATAGACACACAATGCAACAAGACTCTGTGGAAGTGAAAATATCTGTCATTATTATAAATATCTTAAAAATGAGTTAACAGAATGCATGCTTGTAAAAAATGCCTTTAAGAAACGGGTTTTGGAGAGAAGATATAACCTGAGAGACAAATGAAAATATTAAGAATGAAAATGATAACAAGCTTTTTGCGAGGTACTATGCATTTAGAGACTGTATTTTAATTTGGACAACAATCTCATGGGAGTGAGGACCCAGTATTAGTCTCATTTACTGATGGATGGATAAATGACTAATTACATAGAGGTGTCATTGCAAAAAGAGACTTAATATCAGGTCTGTTTGACACCAAAGTCTTTCATGCCTTGAAGATTATTGTCTAACACATTTTCTACAAATATTCCTACCTAGATACAATTGAGAGCTCTATTTCAGATCCTTTGGACAACAGAACCAGGATTGGTAGGTTTTATTTCTTTGCTTTCCATGTATAAAACTGATGGTAACTATGGCAATCACAGAGACAATTGTTGATCCCACAGCAGTTAGAGCACATTTTTGATATGGCTGAGGGTGGGCTGACGTCACCTCAGAAAGGCAAAAATATTTAGTATAAGGAACAATCGAAGATGGAAACTTTCTGTGCACTTGTTACTGTTGCTTCTTAATTTATTTTTTAAATGCCAGCATTTGTCTATAAATTTTATCTGTCATTGCTTATCTTTAAAAAAAATCCACAGAGAAAAAATTGTTTAATATAAAAATAATTAAAACTGTTATTTATCCTTCTGGAAAGCAGTGGAAGCATGACTGTTTCTGATTGTATATTATACATTGATGAGAAAATAGTGTTTTTCTGATTCTAGAACTAAAATTTTGGGTGTCTAAATATTTTTACTTCTTTTGTTACCATTCTTCGCTAATAAAAGTAAAATTATAAGCATAGTCTTTGTCGCTCTTAGTTCTGATTAAAATGGGTATTATGTTACCATTCTGCTTATGCAGCACTTTTATGCTAAGATAAAAACCATAAATTATAGTGTTATATCAGCCCTTGGGTATTCAAAATAAAAGAATTCTTCTAATAGACCATCTGAGATTCTGTAAATCATTTTATAATTTCTGGCTCCCTTGAAGTGAAAGAAAGAAAGAAAGAGAGAGAGAGAGAAAGAAAGAAAGATCAGAGATCTTTCCCCTTAATGCTCTAATTTCTGGGGTGGAATACTGTGTTCACAACATTTGAATTCCTCTACTCAAGGCAGGAAATATATGAGGTATTGTTTGACATTTGGAAGCATTGTAATCAAGTCAAAAACTCCAATCAAAAGGCCTGATGACATAGTAATCCATGGTGGGCCTTCCTGTAGGTGTATTTCCCCCTCACCAGGAGCTCTGCCTGTGAATTCACTCATTTATCAGAACACCAGTCAGCTCTGGTTCATGGCCTCTTTCAACATGAGCCACCACTAAAGAGCTTATAACAGAGAACATTAATAACTGGAAACAAGGAAGAAAACTGCCATGATTCATGGCTATTGGAAGTTTGAAGAACCACAAAATGATACATCTGGGAGAAACTTTGAAGGGTCATTTCATATTTTCTCTTCTTTGGGCTTTTCTTTCCTCTAGTCTCTGCAACTATAAAATGGAGAATAGAAATGGGCTTTGCTAGATTTTTGTGAAGGTTAAAGAAGTTCAGGTATATTGAATGCACATGGCACATAACAGACATTTGAAGGTCCTTTCAATAAATATTAGATGTCTAAATTCTCAGAGTTCACCTTCTGTGGGTTAATGTCCCCCATACTGTGGCTCAGGTTCTCTCTGCTTAGTGTGCCTCTATCGTAGTGCTTTCCAAATTCAATTTTACACATTTGGCTGCTTGTCTCATCCTCCTCTAGGCAGTGAGTTCCTTAGTTGCAGTGACACATCTTATATATCATTTTTAGGGTCTGCTACTATTGTAATGCTCATAAGGAAAATAGGGCCCCCTGCAATGTATCTGAGCTTGGACAAACAAATCATCAATATCTCTGATTCTCTATTTCCTCATCTTTAATGGAAATAGTAATATTTTAATTCTGTCACAGAATTTTTGCAAAGATTAAGATGCATACTTATAATATCACTGTTTTATTGTTTATTATACTTATAAGGCTTTTCTAAAATATTTATAATCTTACGTCATATAAACACAGTGTATTAATTTAACATTTAACATCAAAAGGCATTCGCATTGCACAATTCTAGAAGCTGGGTTTCACCTAGATTCACTCAGAACATCTAGAACTCAGCACAGTATATCTTCTAATTATAAATTAGAAGACCAGTTAGAAGAGTAAAAATCAAACAAATTCTTCCTACATATGGTGCATTTCTCTATATCACAAGTAAAAATAGCTGATATGAAAAAATGCATCAGCAATATAAACTAAATAAATTTAAAGAATATAAGAAACACAGAGTTTCCCATGTGAAGATCCAGTACAATGTTTCAACAGGCTCTTTCAGGAAGTAATTGATTTAAACAGTTTAGGCAACTTGTTTTCTTAGGACTTCTCAGTAAGTAATAGATTTCAAGGTTAAACCCAATTGTGTGCTAAGGTCTTTCTCAGTGGGGGCAAGTAGATAAGCATCTAGTTTTTTTATTTAAATTGATTATGTAAATAAGATATAATTTTGCAACTATTAATGTTTAAAGCTGTCAGCTCACTTTGTCACATATTTTTGGCAGAGAAAAAGACTATTTTGATTTGACTTTTTATAGTCAATAATGATTTTGAAAAACAGTGGGATCAGAATATGACTTCTCTTGCAGTCTCTCTTATTTAATTTATTTATTGTCCTTTTTAGTCTCAATACCTGGAGAATGAATCTGTTACGTATTTCAGTTATTTACTTTTTTTAAATTTTGGCTTTTAAAAAATTTTAATTCCAGTGTAGTTAACATACAGTGTTATATTAGTTTCAGGCATACAATGTAATGATTCAACACTTCCACATATCACCTGGTGCTTATCACGACAAGTGCACTCCTTAATCTCCATCACCTAATTTCACCCATCCCTCTACTCACCTCCCTTGGGTAATCATCAGTTTGTTCCCTATAGTCAAGAGTCTGTTTCTTGGTTCATCTCTTTCTCTCTCTCTTTTCCTTTGCTCATTTGCTTTGCTTCTTAAATTCCACATATGAGTGAAATCATATGGTATTTTTCTTTCTCTGATTGACTTATATTGCTTAGCATAATACTCTCTAGCTTCATCCCTGTCATTGTAAATGGTAAGATGTCTTTCTTTTTTATGGCTGAATAGTATTACATTGTATATATATATATCACTCACTTAAATAAAGTACTTTTATATATATACATATACATATATATTTAATTTTTTATTTAAATTCAATTTAGTTGACTTATAGTATATTATTATTTTCAGGGGTAGAATTTAGTAATTCATCAGTTTGGATATGATTTTTATGGAAGAGCCATTAAGTTGTTATGGAATTATTAAATTATTCTCTGAATTATACATTTATCCAATGTGACAACCAGCTAAGACTTATAGACACATCTGCTTCTAGCTGAAAATCCAATTGTCAGTCATAGTTCAGGCACTCTATGTGATCATTCAGGATGATTATTGGTTGACCATGATCATTAAGAATGAAAGGAAATCCAGTTGAGTTTTTTGAACGAATTACTTCTCTCTCACTTTATTTATCTACCAATGCAAATAATAAATCAGAGAGTATGCTGTGAGAGTTAAATTTATTTATTTTTAAAGATTTTATTTATTTATTTGAGAGAGAGAGAGAGAGATCACAAGTAGGCAGAGAGGCAGGCAGAGAGAGAGAGAGGGAAGCAGGCTCCCTGCTGAACAGAGAGTCCGATGCAGGGCTTAATCCCAGGACCCTGAGATCATCACCTGAGCCGAAGACAGAGGAGAGGCTTAACCCACTGAGCCACCCAGACACCCAGAGAGTTAAATTTAAATATGACAAGATCTGGAAAGAACTTTTTCAGAATGCCTGGTTATAAAAGGCACTTCAGGGATGCCTGAGAAGCTCAGTTGTTTAAGTGTCAAACTCTTGATCTCAGCTTAGGTCTTGATCTCAGGGCCATGAGTTCAAGCCCCAAATTGGGCCCATGCTGGGTGTGAGGCCTACTTAAAAAAATGCTCTCCAAGATACATTAACCCTCTTTTTGCTTTATCTCAGTCACTGATGTATACACATATTTAGCAGAAAGTCCTTTAATGGGCCTTACCTTATTCAATTACGAAGGAGATGCTAATGGTCTAGGTCCTACTAGGAAGCTAGAAAATTTTCCTACTAAGATTATATGCTCTCTGTGCAGACTAATGGTCTGAAAGGAAATATAAATAGTAATATTCTACCTTGAAGAAGAACAGCAACATTGGCAGACTTATGCTACCTGATTTCAAGACTAGCTATAAATGTACAGAAATTAAGACAATGTGGTATTAGCATAGAAATAAACAAATAGATCAATGGAACAGAAGAGGGTCCAGAAATAGATATAAACATATAGGTCAATTGTTTTCAACAAAGCACTAAATAATTAAAACAGAAAGGGGAGTCTTTTAACAAAGGGTGTTAATAAAAATGATTATCTATATGGAAAAAAAAATCTTTGATCTCTTCCTCAATCCACATACAAAAATTGATTCACAATGGGTCATAGAGCTGAATGGAAAAGCTAATAAAACACAGATGAGCTCCATACTTTGGGTAAGAAAAGCTTCCAAAGTTCATAAATGGCATTAATACTAAAAGAAAAAAAATACCTGGGACTTCATCAAAATTATAAAATTCTGCTCATCAAAAGATACCATTAAGAAATTGAAAGGTAAGGGGCACCTGAGTGGCTCAGTGGGTTAAAACCTCTGCCTTCGGCTCAGGTCATGATCTCAGTGTCCTGGGATCGAGCCCCACCAGGCTCTTTGCACGGCAGGTAGCCTGCTTCTCCCTCTCTCTCTCTCTGCCTGCCTCTCTGCCTACTTGTAATCTCTCTCTGTCAAATAAAATCTTAAAAAAAAAAAAAAGTTGAAAAGTAAGTCTCAGATAAGAGACACATTTACAAATAAAAAAATCTGTTTAGCTTGTTTCCTGAATGTTAAAGAATTCTGATGAATTAATAATTTAAAAGATTAACAACCTCACTTTTAAAAAAATGGGAAAAATAGGGGTCCCTGGGGGGCTCAGTGGGTTAAAGCCTCTGCCTTTGGCTCAGGTCATGATCTCAGGGTCCTGCAATCGCCTCAGGGTCCTGGGATTGAGGCCCACATCAGGCTTTCTGCTCAGTGGGGAGCCTGCTTCCCCCAACTCTCTGCCTGCCTCTCTGCCTACTTGTGATCTCTCTCTCTGTCAAATAAATAAATAAAATCTTTAAAGAAAAAAAATGGGAAAAACAAAATATTCAAATGCCCAAGAAACATATGAAAGGGTGTTCAATATCTTTAGTTATAAGAGAAAGACAAATTATAGACACAACAACATATGACTACATATACCTAGATTTGCTAAGATTAACAAGTCAAACAATACAAACACTGCATGTGCTGGTTTGGGTTAGACAACTGGAACTTTCATACACTGCTACTGGGAACTCAAATTGGGACAAACATTTTGGAAAACTGTTTCTAATCCAGTAAGATATTTATCTAAATTCTGACCCAACAGTCTCCGTCCAGATACTTTTCCCAAAGTAAGTTTGTGTCAATGAAAGACTTGTTTAAAATGTTGTAGTAGTCTTTATAACAGCTCTGAATTGAACACAACCTAATATTCATAAATGGGGAATGGAAAAGCATATGAAGTGTATCTATGCAATGAAATTATATTTAGCAATAAAAAAAGAACAATATATTGTAACACAGAACAGATGCATCTCAAAAAAGTTATGCGAAGAGAAATAAGCCAGTTACAAAAGGGCAAATATTGTATGATTCTGTTCATATGAGGTAACTTATAATAGGCAAAATCATGGAGATATAAAGGAGAACAGTGATTAGCAGGGCCTAAGGAAGGAAGGGAATGGGGAGTTATTGCTTAATGGGGATAGAGTTTTTGTTTGGGCTGATAAAAATTTCTTTAGTGGTAGTAACTGTACAGCCATATGAATATACTCAACACCAGTGAGTCATACACTTAAGAATGATTAAAATGGTGAACCTTATGTTATGTATATTTTACAAATAAATCTGGGTTGAAACTGGAAGTCCAATTGCTTTGTATCTGCACCACTAAGTTATAATCATAAGGCACTGTATAGATACTGTGTTCATCAATCTTTTCTAAAACAGAAAATGGATGCTTGGGAGACAAGAATCTATGGAAAGGAACAGGGACTTATATATCTAGGAGTTCTTTCCCTTTCTAACTCTGTTCAGACAAAGGGAAAATAATTCTAGGTACCACATGTCATTCTAAGAGGTTTAAATTTTCATTAAAGTGAGACAGCAGACAGGCTCTCACGGAAATAATGTGAATCTGTGCCCACATCCAGCAGAGATAATGATTCTTTTAATTATAAGTTAGTGGGCCAAATTCAAAAAGACATGATGGGCAGGCATTAGGTAACTAAATAATAAATAGTAATTGCATTTCTTCCTTTGCATTTTAAAGAGAAAAACACCTGAGAACTTCTACTTGATATTCCTTACACAATGTACCCTCTGTGTCATGAAGTCACTTGAAATAATGTCATTTGATGCCATGCATCCAATAACTTTAAATAACATCATTAACATTAGAATGAAAATAATGGAAATTGGCTAGCTAGAGGGCATCCTTCCTCATACTTAGAAGGCTTGTCAAACAAAAATTATGTGACTCTCCCTTTGTTACACATATCTGTCTTATATAAGTAATAAAATGAATATATTTATAAGGAAGAAGAGAGGAAGAAAGGAACAAACCATATGATCATCAAAAGCTTCAGTTTTAAACCAATCACTATTAAACAAATTATTATTTTTTCAAGAGATCTAGGTATTAAAAGGCATTATCAGCTCATTGAGAATTGGTGAGCATGCATCTGTTCTGCCTTTCAGTACCAAACAGAATAAGCACTAGTTTAGCCAGAGAGTTGAAGTCTGGTGCTAAATTGCTGAGGGATTTAGACTGTCTCTATTTTTATATAGTTTTTTAAATTAGCAGGCTTGGATTATTTTATCTCTAAAGTTCCCCCAAATATGTCATTAATTCATGTTTAAAAGAATAATGGGTTTTTGGTAGGGTACCACCTAGTTTCATGTGGTACATCTGACTGGGCATTTTTGGGGTCCTAAAGAAAAAAAAAGGCTGGCTGGCCAATACTACATTTTGAGACTAGCAGGAATGGGAAAAAGATTTACTTCTTTTTTGTTCTTGCTTTTGTGCGGATACCTGAAGTATTCCATATAAAATAATATTTATACCAATCATAAAGTTGTAAGTACTGGTCCACATGTTTGGTGCCAAACGTAATTTTTAGAAAAGTTTTAAATAGGGGAGCCTGGGTGGCTCAGTCAGTTAAGTGTCTGTCTTTAGCTCAAGTCATGATTCCAAGGTCCTGGGATCGAGCCCCCTATTGGGCTCCCTGCTCAGCAGAGCCTGCTTCTCTCTTTCCCTCTGTCTGACACTCTGCCCACTAGTGCTCTCTATCTCTCTGTCAAATAAATAAATAAAATCTTAAAAAAAAAAGAATACTTCATCTAAGCAAAAGATCAACAAGGAAATAAAGCTTCTAAATGACACACTGGACCAGATGGACATCACAGATATATTCAGAACATTC
>CM053616.1:14901795-14979321 GCA_028646535.1 Procyon lotor
TTTTTTCCCATTCAAAGCTTCATTAATATATTCTACAACTTGGAACTGAGGAAAAGCCAGAAGTTTTTAAACTTCTTTAATAAAGTTTCAGAGGTATCAGCTTCGCTCAGTGAACAATTTACAGTTCCTCTATATGTTTTTTAGGCTTATCAGGGAGAAATATATGGATGATTGCCAGGAATAGAATCTTAGAGATGGGTTCAGTCTGGGAGAAACTGGGGAACCAGACACATATCTTTTTGAATCCCTTTTCAGGGGATCTCCTTTCTTAACATTTACAACCTTCTTTCCTGACATTTATATCTATGTCTTTCCATACTTTTCATAGCTAGTTCTGTTGGCCACTTGATGGATTAACCCATCTGCCAGCTTCTGATCTAGACCTTACCTTCTGACTGAAAACTATTCCTACCAAGAACTTAAACCCCTTGAAGGCCAAGCTTATCTTGAACCCTTCTGTCATAAGACACTATATATAGGACTCAGTGTGGCCAAATAACCAACAACCTTAGCTTGGGTTCGATTCCTTGTGCTGCCACTTCCTCCCTGTGTGGCAATGGGGCTCATTACCTAGCCTCTCTATATTTCAGTGGTCTCTCTGGAAAAATGGGATATAGTAATAATAATCATACAATTATTATATAATTATACAACAATAATTATATAACCCACTGGCTTTAACCAGTTTTTCATTATCCATCACCCCTGCCACTGTCTGCTACTTTTCTTCCTTAGCTTCGAAGAAATGGGTCTTTTTTTTAATCATTCCCTTATACAACCTCTTTGCCACGCCATTCCTTCTCCCCTGGCAAACTCCAAACAAAATAAAACCCAACAATCTGCCTAACCCAGGCCAGCAACCAAGCAACCACCCCTGGGGAGGGAAACAAACACAGTTGTGTTGGCTAGTTTCACTTTAAATTAATGACAACAAATTTCAAGTGGCCAGTCCACACTGCTCAGCAATCTTAAATTCACATACTTCATGATTCTCTTTCTTACAATCTGAAATAACTATTTCTCATCTTGTTCTCCATCTTCAAACTCTCAATACTTGATCCTCCAAGACTTCACACACTGATGAAGACCTTTTGTCATACTTCTCATCTCAGCTACTGACATAACTGCATCCACGCCCACTCCCTCCCTCTACCTTGGCTCACCTTCCTAAGATTGAAGTATCTGTTCCCTTGCACCCGCATGCTAGATCTTCTGCCTTCTTACCTACTAGCAACAAAGGATTACACTCTTGCAATTTTCCACTCTCTTCTCCATCACTAATTTTCCCCTCTAGGCTGCACTACTTGCAAAAGTTGCAGCATCTCCTATGCTCAAAAAGGAAACAATAAATAAATAGAGCAGGCAATAAAATATCCCTTAAGCCTGCCACCTCCTAAAGTTACTGCCCATTTCTTTGTTGCACTTCAGAACAAGACTTAAAAACATCCACTGTCAGGCTCTGCAATTCCCTCGCCTTCCTCCATTTTCATGCTCCCTCCCCATTGGCTACATTGCTGTCATTATTTTCTATATTTTTCATCAGCACAGACATGGTTAGCAGCACCCCTACTCCCGACCCCCTCTCCCCCCACTTCTGTGATACCATCCCTCTTTGTTTTCTCCTACCACTCTTGCTCCTTCCCATCTGTCCAATCTCTAAATGTGCAGTAGTATCTCAAGCTTCAGCCATTTGGTTTTCTAACTGTAATCTCTCCCTAGGTGTCATTGATATGACGGTGACTCCTAAATTTATATCTCCTCTCATGACCTGTCATCACACCTTTGGTCTCATATGCCAGATTGTCTCCATGATTGACGTCCCTAATTGTATGTCCAGTAGTTATCTTAAATTCAAAATGTCCAAAACCTAATTGATTGTTCCCTCTGAACCAATCTTTTCCCGCACTCAACCTTATCTCATTAAACAGCCCCACAGTGCACTCATTTGCTGTAGCAAAAATCTAGCCTCTATCCTTGATCCTTCTCTTTCCCCTGCCCTTTATATCCAATCCATTAGCCAATCTTATTGGCTGTAAATGCAACACACATCATGATTTTCCCCATTTCTCTCTTCATCTGCTGTAATGACTCCCGAGTCCCAGCTACAATCATTTCATACAGATCACTCAATTGTCTCCCAAATGGTCTCCCTGTTCCTACTCTGCCTCATCCCTAATAATTCTCCTCACAGCAACCAGTGTGATCTTTTAAAAAGAGATCACTCGCCTTTCAAGTCTCTTTTCATTATTCACAGAATGAAATTCTAATTTTTGCCATGCCCTATAAAGCCCCACATGATCTGGCCCTGATCCAGAGATCTGTGATCCATGCATATGGCTGTTACTTCAATCACGCACAGACAGTTCCCTTGTCAAGGCTTTTGTACTAGCTGGGAGCTTTCCTTGGAATGCTTTATCCTAGGTGTGCAAAGAAACTGGCCCTTTTTCATATTCTTAACTCAGCTCAAGTGTCACCTCCTTAAAAAGCTTTTCTCTGACAATCTAAGTTAGGTCCTTCCGTATCATATTATTGTGCTTAATTTTCTTCACAAAACTCATCATTCTTTTGTGTTAATTTTAATTGTTCAGTTCTTTGTTTGCTTATCAATCTACCTCCTTGTATATGAATTTAAGTAAGCTCTAGGAAAGAAGATTGGACTGCCTTCATTGTAGCTTTTCTAGCAATAAGCTCAGCTCAAAGGTAGTATTCCAGTAATCAGTTTAAAAACTAATACTTACAGGGTTATTATAAAAAGTAAATAAAATAGTGTTTTAATTGCTTAGCACTTTGCCAGGCACAGAATACCTGCTGAAAAAGTTAGTTACTGCCTTTATTATTATTATAATTAGATGTTCCTCAAATATGTATCAGGAATGTTAATTAAAATAACTCATGCTAATATCTTAAATTCAGATGAAGGATTTGTATATACTAATAGTTGTTTTCCAAGGGAAGCAATATTTAAGCTAGACAAGTAAATTAAGTTTTTTGCATGTAGGTCAATGTTTAAACATCTCTAAATTCAAATCACATAGTTAGTGACTGCTTTTACCTACTGGTAAGATTGAACCTATTCATGTCTTCTAACTAATCAACCATTCCAAATATAAGGGCAACTTCCTTGAACTAAATTAAAATCAGGGACCTTATCACTAGACCTAGGTTCATTTAATTTAAGCTCATTATTAAACCTCCCATTTCTCAAAAACGTATGACTTGAAGGAAATCTCATTACACTTCATGGAGAGGCGAAAGTGAGTTTTGCCTTCAGAACCAACCAGAAATGGAGCCATTATAGATGTGTGTGAAATTACAAGGTGATATTAGGGTAGGGCTAGAACACACAAAAAGGTGGTATTCCACCACCTATTTTAGTCTCTTTTCCAAATCCTCTGTGCAGGTATCCCAGATGGCTGGAAGGAGAATGAATTTGGAAAGAACAAAATATAATGACCCCAAAGCACAGAACAAAAAATTGATACGTGTAAGTATTTGAAACATTCTAGGAAATGTTTTTCTAATCCTACTTATAGTATAAAAAGTTCACATAGACTCTGAGATTTAATCATGCCTCTAATTTATTCAAATCCTGTAAGAGAGGTCATAGGTCATTCTCGACTCCCTATTCCATAGTTATGCACATAGATGCTTTCTAAAGACTTGTCCTAGATTCATTTCTAGTTTTTCAGAAATTTATTTTTTTCTTCTCTTTTCTCCACTTAATTTATATTTTTATTTTAAATTAATTCATGGAAGAATGTACTTTTTGTGGAGATGAATTAGCTCAACGTATGGACTACATTGTATTTGTTTGGAATGTACATGATGTTACCAAGATAAGTAACACAGAAAAAAATTTTAAGGATAGTGTTTAGTATAAAAGGCATCTAAGGAAAGAAATCATTTGACCAAACAGAGTTAAATAAATACTTTTGCAGCCCTTAGTATCTCTAATAGGGGACTTATATTTCTCACAACATTTAAAACCATGCAACATCATTGCCTGGGAAAGTACTATGAGTCAGTATTCTCTAAGAACAGATCTATGAGAATGAGTGATAGTGTGATATGAAGATATGTTTTGAATTTACAGTGTATCCTCTTATTGAACTTATTTACAGAATGCATTTAAATTGTCATGATGCATTTGTTATTTAAAAACTGGTTATCTATTTTTTTTTTTCACTTTCCTAATACCCTCCTCATCATAGCTAATTCATTCACTGTGTTTTCACTGGGAAAAAAAAGATGGAAACAGTTGACTTATTAGAACGTCAAAAAAAAAAAAAATTGAAGGATCGGTTTAGCTGATGATTTGGAGCTCTGGTCTAAACTCTAATGGGATATGAAACTGATGTTGGTGACCAAGATTATGTTTTCTTACTCCAGAAGAATTTCATGCATATATTTTTGGTTCGTTATTATTAACTATAGCAGTTTATATCTATTATATCTATTTGTCAGTAGATTTTTATAAAACAATTCGTAAATATGGGACCTTGGAACAGAATTATTCTGAAAGCAGTATCGATAATGGGAAGTGAGGTGTTTCTTCCAGCCAATTACAGCATCTGCCTATATTCCTGACCACTATCATTCATTAGATTCTTCATTTCCTTGTGAAGATAGAAAACTTTAAGAATGTCTCATTTCTCTATTAAGATAAAAAGACAATCACATTTTCCCCATGAATCAGTCTCCTCAGTTTTTATAAAATAAGTCAGGAAGCAGAAAGTAGAATGTTGGTTGCCGGAGCCTGAGGAAAGGGGAGAGATGGAGTATTATTATTATTTAATGGGGAAAGAGTTTCAGTTTGAGGAGATAAAAAGTGTTCGGAGAGTGGATGATCGTGGTAATTGCACAATAACGTGAATGTACTTATGCCACTAACCATACTCTCAGAAAAGGTTAGAATGGTAAATTTTTATGTTTTATATATTTTACTACAATAGAAAGTATTGATTTTTAAAAAATGTAAGCAGGGCAGCAGATATCTGAAGATGTATTCTTTCCAAATTACAGACCAAATAGTCTTATTCTTGAGGGAGTTCTCATGAAATACATGTTGTTCAATTTTAACATAACATAAACATTTATAGCCAGTCTATTCTACAAATTCTAGGCAAAAACGGAAAGACTAGGCTGCAAGAACTATCAGGAAACACTGCCTTCCTTACAATTATGCTCCTACCCTCACACCCTTCCCAAGGCTGTTTCAGTCATAGCCCTCTGGACATTGTCTGTACTCAAAGAACACTCAGGTTAAGCATCAATGAAGAGATCAATAACTAAAATAAATACAAGAAATCTATATCCACTTGAATTGAATTGACAAACAAATGGACCAGACACTATAATCAAGTAGAAATGTTCTGCATATTATGATTGAGTAAAGACACCAGTGTGAAGTCTGAAGTGTAAATATTATTACAAATGTCAGTTTCTGATTTATCTTCGCATGGTACCCATCCCCTAAGGACTCCTGTATGTCCTCTTTCTCTACATTAAATGCATTTCTGAAACCAACTGTATTTGTTGTGGGGAGAACTCAGAGCTCTGGCTCCAAATAACTCAGTGGCCAAAGTGTATTTTATGAAGGATTTAGGATGCTTGGGAGATAAACAAAAAACTGTTTTCATGGGTTAGTTGAGGCCTCTGCCTATGTTCAACCTATAAGGGGGAGATCAACAGTCACAGGAAGCATGGTCAGATGAAGAAGGGGGTCTAGAACACCTGTGTGAGCACTGTGTTTTTAGGGGAGATGCAATGAAGAAGGAAGTAGTGTCAGTTCTGGTGCCCTCTGGACAACTAAAAGAAGAAACCCTCAGTCCGGGGAGGGGAGAATGGAGGATCTGCAAATTAATATTGTAACTCACACTGCCCTTTGATTTACAATTCTCCACTCTCTCCCCTCTCCTCACTTTTGCACTTTTGTTCACAGCCCCTAACAAATGTGTATCCCAGTTGGGAGTCAAATGCAAATGACTCACTCAGCTGTCCACTGGACTCATGTTCTGTTGATAGGAGAACCAACCCAATGACAGAGGACAGAGACATGAGTCAAACCCATTCTGTCACTCCACATCTTCAGAAGCTTATGTCCCTCTACGGTTACCCAAGGATAGAGTCCTTAGATTATCTCTGCATTGTTTTTGTTTGTTGCTTTGCTTTGTTTTTAAAGAAAGAGAGAAACGGAAAAAAGAAAGAAAGAAAAAAAGATGTTAAAATATCTGGGACCAAAATGATCAGTATGTTTTCTGGAGTTGGAAATTGCTGTTTTAATTCTCCCTTTGGGTAGTTTCTAGGTAAAGGGAATTGTATGATCACTAAACTAATTTTCAAGTTATTTAAGCATGCCAAAATAGGCTCACACATGAGGGAGTGAGGCACTAAGATGCAGGAAGACATGTCAGTTTTTCTACTCTAGCAATTAAGGCATCACATACACTTATCAAACTGCAAGTGACTAGCTAGGGATTAGCTTTTAGGAATGCAACAAAATTACAGCCACATAGATATATCTGGTGCTCACGGATAAGAATTTCAACACTAGAAAAGTGCAGTGATAGAACAAGAGGAACCCACTATTCTACATTAAAAAAATCTAAATCGGGGGCTCCTGGGTGGCTCAGTGGGTTAAAGCCTCTGCCTTCAGCTCAGGTCATGATCTCAGGATCCTGGGATCTAGTCCTGCATAGGCTCTCTGCTCAGTGGGGAGCCTGCTTCCCCTCTCTCTGCCTGCCCCTCTGTCTACTTGTGATCTCTCTCCTGTCAAATAAATAAATAAAATCTTTAAAAAAAATATAAATCTGCACAAGGATCTATGCCTGGTGATACATTGAATTTTATTTATTTTTTAAAATTTCATTCTTTGTAATCAATCAATAAATATCTGAACACATGAACTGAATCCAGTATACCTTAAATCAAAATTCACGTCCCACTTTCTCAAATCCTATAAAGATAAAGTGATTGAGAAAAGGTCTGACAAGTGAAAATACAGTCATAGATGTTTGGAGTCATAGAGATTTTAGAGGTTATCTCTCCAACTCTCATTTTATCAATGAGAAAATAATGTCAACTTCGAGGAGATACAATCAATAAAATTTGGTTGCATTAAAAGTGATTTTCTCTCACATGTTTTCCTATTAAAGGAATGTTTTCCTATTATGACTTCCATGAAGGCAAAGACTGGGTCACTTAGGTATATATAGTCATATAGTAGGTGTATATGCAATGTGTACATATGTATATATGCATGCGTGTGTATCTGTATACAGTATATAGTAGATACACTGTAAGTACATAGCAAATGTTGAATGAATCAATGAAACTGATCTTGACATCCAAGATCTCAAAGAGCTAGGAAAGGAACCCAAGCATCTTGAAATGTAGCATTCTCTAAATGTTCTTAGTTTCAGAACTTTTGTATTGGAAGATAGTCAAGTACCAACGTAATCTCTTTCCAGTCCACAACTTAAGCTTTATATTCTACCCAACTAATTAAGTTGTAATATGTATTTCTTCAAATAATAATTGAATTTTAAAGTAAAATCTTAAGAAAATTATTCCTATCAGGTTTTCCTAGTAAAACAGTCACATTTTAAGGCCCATTGTGTAAATCATTATTTTCTCTTTTCTTATGAAGATGTTATTTCTTGTAAAGCAATTATACTTTGTATGAGAAATAACCATATAATCATGACTCATTACTACCTAAAATTAGTATCTATAGGTAAAGCCATTCCTTCAGAACAAAATCTGTGTTCACAGTAAGCCTGCAGAAAGAGAATCAAGTCTGTTCTATGATTACAGCTTTATAAAGGTAATCTGCTGTATGGGGGCTTTAAGAACAATATAATAACAGAATTTTTGTTTCTTTTATATAAATGTATAAGAATATTATTGTTTGCATAACTTGGGACATGATTTCTCAGTCCTTTTGGCTGATTGGTAGCCAGAACCTTAACAAGGACCTATAAATGGTCATTTAAACCTTACAGTGACTTCTCAATTCTATGTACAGAAATACCAGCTATCTATGTGCAAAAGTATTAGCATCTCCACATTTTCTCATTGACTGTCAATAACATGATCAATTATGTTCATTAACTGTAAACATTATACAGAATAAAATTTTTAAATATGGATCTGTTCTACATTAAATAAAAATCTCAAGTAAAATGAATAACACAAATGTTGTGATTCTTTTAGTTAGATAATACCACTGCTTATTCAACTAAAATAATGCTTTTTAAATAAATTTTGTTTCTTAAAATGGTAATAGGGTAAATATTAATGTACTTGAGAATTTTTGTTTCAAACATAAGAAGAACATCACAATATTCTTTTTGTCTTTTACTTCATCAATATTGGATATAAAAAACAAAACAAAACAAAAAACCAGTGTTTTGACCATCCTATTTCTTTCTCTCCTCGGTAACAAACCAAGAAGAATCCAAGAAGAATCCAAACTCATATTTTATAATTCCTTAAAAGCTAGGAAAAAAGATAACAGAAAGAAAGAGAGGCAATAACTGGTTTTCTAGGGCCTGGGCCTGCTGTATTCATTCTGAAAAGCTAATGAACAAGTTAAATTTTCTAGCAGTGCAATGTTCCAGACATAACCACAGGAGGATAGAAACAGGAGTGCTTATATTTGGTTGTAGCAAGCATTGCATATTATAGAAGAGTACAGGCTGAGGTATTTGTATACATATATAGAAATCAGTTGAAAATTCAATTCTGCAAAATAGGAATTCCCTTTTCGGGGAGGTAAAAAATCCATATTTAAATACAGTCAGCATCCAAGGTCATTCAAGGATTCTGGTAATTTTCCTTTAGCTCATTTTTTTTTCTCCCTAAGTTCACTTATTTTACCCCTTCTAATTTTAAATTTATTTTACTAGTTCTTATCCAATATGGGGACTAAAAATATTAAGAGGCTAACGATTTTAGAGACATTTCACTTGTTCTAAAAGACAAATCCATTTGACAGAGGCAAATCTGATCACAGCCACAAAACAGGGCTTCATCAGAGATTTTTGCAGAATGTGGCAAGGAATCATACATTAAGTGAATAGCTACTGACACAAAATTAGATCCTTTGTATATGTTCTATTACTATTCTTCATGGTAAATCGATAAGGAAAGCATTAACATTCATACTCCATGAATACAGAAACTGAGGCTTGCTGAGGTCAGAAACTTTTCTAAGATCCCATACAGTTATTAAAAGAGAAAGAATAAAAACCAGAGTGTGTCTTTTTCTAAGACTAATAAGATTTCCCCGCTCTCCCTTAGAGCTTAGGGATCAGTTAGGCTGACCATAACCCACCCACATCACTAGGCCCAGGAATAGTGAAGTCACTTCCACGAGAGCACACAACAAACTATTGAAAGTCAACCCAAGCCGATCTTTGTTTGCTTCACTATACTATATGGCTTTACCTTATTTTCAACCCCAAGGCACACTCAAAATAAGGAGATGTTTCTAGAGAACTGAGTTCTGGCATCAGGCTCCTTATCTTCAGCCACATCTAGACTAATTTAAGTCCTTTTGAAGGTTTTATAAACTTTCCAGGCCAGGGAAGTATTAATCACTGGATCACTGCTTCCTAAATATAACCTTATTGGACCTCAAGAAGGTCCTTTGATGTCTATATTTATAAGTGGAAAATAGGGATGGTATGAAACATCCCATTCTAATTAATCTGTCAGGAAACAGAGTCTCTCTTTTCCACCTCTTTCAAGGTGAAGGCTTTGTTCATTCCTTTAATCAATTGTGGCATTAGCACATTACGTTCTATACTGGTAAATATAAGTAAACAGACATATTTGCTTCCTGATGGGATAGCCTTTAATCATTGTCACATTTATAAAACTGTGTGCTATTAGTAAAACAATCCTTCCTTTAATTAACTCAAATGTGGGGGAAGAAGATGTGGAATCTGTGCTGCTCACTCAGTGTTGTTCTGGAACATTCCTTCACATGGAAACCACCATGCACCCAAGGAGAGGTGAATCAATGGGGCAAGCGAAAATTACACGTGTAGGGAATGAAACAGTGAACCTTTCCATGACTTACCCTTGAATTAACTACTTCCAGGGAGACGTTCTGAGGCGGGGCACTGGGCACTAAAAGGAACAAAACAAGGTGAGACGGTTACTGCCCAAGTCAGAAAAGAGAAACTACAACCCTCTGTGAAAAGACAAAGTGTGACTTTCACGGTTCATGATGGTAATTAGGTAGGCTGATCCAGGTGGAACTTCAAAATTTTCCTGGAGAGATGAAAAATAACTGCCTCTGTTTATTTGTTCTCACTTGGTAGCGCCAGGCATCCATATAGAGAACCCTCCCCCCAAAAAGACTATTAGGCAAGAGAGCACCTGTGGTTATACCAAATACTGCCATTTCGTTACAGCTTTCTTGTTATAACCTTCCCAGAGAAACCAATAAAAACACACACAGCAGATTTCCTAGAGTGGTTTTAAAGGCTTAAGATATTGTGTATTTCAGGATCCGTATGGTTTTATTATCAAATATGTCATTCTAATGGTCACTCATGTTGCTTAATTCCCTTACTGCAATCTTTATTATTTCTTACAATGTGAAAAGAAGAAATACATCTGTCTTTTTATCTGTGTGTAATTAAACCTATGTGTCATAGATGCATAGAGGTTATCAAATAGCTCTCAGAGAGTCAATTCCATTAACAACAACAACAAAAACCAGCCTATTTTTCTTTGTGGCTTTTTCTAGGCATTTTTTTTCCTCTTACCTGCATTTTGATTGCCCCATTCCTTCATGGAAGAAGGAAGAACATGTACAACTTTTTAAATAATACTCGTAGTGGATATTTACTATGTCAAAGAGTGAATATTCTATCATGTGAGTAATTCAAAGACACCATTCACTAAATGGCTGTGATGTGTCAGACACTTCCTAGATGTCTAAGAAGAATCTTAAACAAAATAAAACTTTCTGCCCCACAAAAGAAACAGAAGTAGCATTCAATAAATGCTTAACACGTATTAATCTATAAAATGAGTAGTCCCTATTTTGTTCATGACAATTTGATTAATTTAACAGAGAAGAAAGGCTCTCAGCATTTTCAAGAATTTAAGGGCCCTTTTCTGTCATGTTGCCCCTTCTTCTTTTTTTTTTTTAATTTTTATTAACATATAATGTATTATTTGCCCCAGGGTACATGTCTGTGAATCCTCAATGTTGCCCCTTCTTTAACTTGAACTTGGACAATATCTACATTTCTTGAGGGTACTTATATTTTACTCTGAATTCATTTATGCCCTACTCTAAGTTTACCTTCTGAAAAGTAATCACCATGAAGGCATGATATATGTCTGATTAATCTTTATGGCCCCTAAACTGACATTCAATTAATAGCTACTGACTCAATGATTACATGAACAAATAAATGCTTACTGAAATATTAGCTCCTAGGCCTTTCTGGACACCATAGGAATTAAAAATGCTTACTCTGTTTTGATTTTGAACTTCTTATCTTAGTACTTGGTGAAGGTTGTGGGCAATGTAGCTTGTGACAAAACAAAAATAAAAACAAGAACACTCACCAGAGGCTTGTTTTCATGAATCGGGTCAACAAGAATTCTTTCAGAAAATATTTTAAAATTTAAGAAATAGTCATTCAACTTATTTTAGTTCATATTATATTTCTTTTCAAATACAGAATATAATCCCCACAGGGTCCAGGATTCTTGTCCCATTAAATGCTGAATCCTCAGTATCAAAAGAATGTCAAATGTGTGGGTCACATGAAGCAAATATGTGTTGAATTAATTAATTAACAGAGAGATTATAAGACATAATAAGACATTTTTCATACTCAGGGTTTTGGTCATAACAAGCTTTCTTTTTGCAGTTTTATTTCTTTTTTAATTCATGCATTACATACATATGGTATAATGCACAAATCGTGTACGCATGATTGGATAAAGTTATATGTTTGTAGGCATGTTCACATTTAAACAACACATAGATCAAGATTTCGGATATTTTCAGTATCCTGGAAAGTTTACTTGGGTCCCTTCCCAATCAACATCCTTCTAAGAGTAACCACTAGTCTGACTTCTAACACCATTGATCAGCTTAGCTTGCTTTTGAGCTTACCAAAAATGAAATCAGTTATTTTGTTCAGGCTGGTTTCTCTTGCTCATTATTATTTCTTGGGATTCATTCTTTCTGGTACATCTTACAGTAGTTTCAGTTCTTTTGCTTGTTTTTTTATTGGTCCTGTGTATTCTAATACATGACCATTCTATTTTATATTCACTCATTCTATTGATGAATGGCATTGGATTACTTCCAATTTGGGGCTATGAGAATAAATCTGCTATGAAAACTTTTGTACATGTCTTTTGATGAACAATTGCACTCGTTTCCTTCATTATATATCTAGGACTGGAAAACCTGGTGGCAGTGGAATCACGTAGGGGGGTTATATACATTAAATATAGAAAATTTCCAGAACTTCCATATCCTTACCAATTTTTGTTTTTTTCTGAATCTTTTTCCTTTCGGTCATTTGGTAGGTAAGTAGTGTTTTTATTTGCTTTTCCCTGAAGACCAGTCATGTGGAGCATCTTTTCACATTTGGTGGCATTTGGATATCTTTTTTTGTTGAGTTCTTAAAGTATGTGTGCTTTTTTTTTTAACAGATCAATTTCCTTCAAAACTCATTTCTAAAATTTTCTTTCTTTCATATCTTATATTCCATTTTCATGTACTATGATTAAAACATTAAGGTTTTTTTCCATAAGCTTAGTCAGAAGGGCTCTTTTGCATTTGACAAACTTCCTATCTTTTCGAGTCTTTCCAAATGTTATTAATGCAACAGACTTCCCTAAACTACTTTCACAGACCGTGGCCATCCCAGTTCAGTTTTTAGGAATGGGATTAATGCAGAGGCTTTAATAAGACCATCTCCACATTCTATTTCCTTAAAAGAGGAAATATTAGAGTAGGCTGGGAATAACAATGTGTGTGATCAGAAAAGCTAAACAGAATGACAGCCTCACAATGAGGAAGAATTTAATATAATCCGTATTCAAATTATTCTGTAAAGCATTGAAAATTAAAATAAGCACCAACTAAAAAAATGCTAAGTGTTCCCTCATGGTAACTTCACAAACTTGGAGCACACTAGCTGTGGTCGCCTTACATAATCAGGGAAGAAGGTAGAGAGTTCCTCTGGGAGCATTTTTAGTTATCAATCTCTACTCCCTCCCTCTCCATACCAGCTCCCCTATTATTGAGATACAGTAAGTAGGATTAGATGCTTAGTAGAAGTATATGGAATCCACATTTATTGGAGCTTTTCTTTATTTGATTTCCCAAGATGTTTCATTATCTCATGAGGGAAAGAGGAAGGCCATAGTTCATTATTTTCTCTTTAAAATCTCAAGCAATTGCCATTTACAACTGGCGTGTTAAAGCCAGTCAGAGGCATTTGGTCCAGAAACTCCCCTCAATATGGTGAAACATGCTGATTTGACACAGATGATGATGCATTCTGTAGAGTAGATAAAATTCCCACATTTGTAAATGAATCTCCATGTAAACAGGCACTGGAATTCCTCCCCTTACCAAATGTGGACTTTCCTGTACACATAATTTATGGATTGATATAACTGATATATAATGATGAGCTTTGTACTTTAAACAACTAGCATGAGAAATTCATTACAGAATAAGAGAAACTCAAGATTTTTTCACATTAAATCTTGCTTCTTTTCTTATTAGCAACCTAGCTCTGCTGCTTACAAGCTTTGACCTCTTTCTAATATTAGTTTTGTCATCTGTAAAGTAGGAAAAAAATTATAGTACCATGAGGATTAAAGGTTAATAATGCAAAGTGATTAGAGCAGGGCCTTGCACTAATAAGTACTCAATAAATACTAGTGACAACAGCAAAAAGAACATTCTTATAGTTAAGTGAAATTGGGTCCTTCTACTTTTGGGCACAGAGCAAGCTGGCACAGAAATTCATAAATATTAATTGATTCATAAAATATTTTGATGACCTACAGTTGTCAACTAGTTCAAGAGATGGTGTTTGAGAACAAACTGGCAAAATTAATTACATTCCACCCTAAATATCAGGCTCCCTAGATCTGATATTCTAAAATCCCAAATGGTTTAAAGAAGTGGATAAGCAAAGGATACAACAAGTGGAGGAATCTGAATGAAAAAGTTTTTCTTCCCAGAAAAACAATAAAAGCGGGCTAAGTTAGAGATGACAGCTTATCAGGATAAACATCTTCACAAGCATTTTAGTGTGGAATACCATTGGGATAATTAATTCAGAAGAAAAAGAACATTATTTGCATTTTTTTGTTTTTATTCAATTTTTTATGGTCTCAATATAAATTTTCATGGTAAGGGTGCCTCTGACCTGATAAGAAACAGAGTGTTCTTTATAACATAGATGCATTCACACACAGTCATCTATTAAATTAGCCACATGAAGGGAAGTCCTAAAGATAAGTCTATACATACTAACGATTGTATTGTTTCCTGAACTGTCTGATTAATTCAGCAAATATTTACTGAGATGATGAATGCAGGGATAAATATAACAACATCCCTCACATTAAGGAACATGTAATAAAAGGAGAAAAATGACATACACCTTGTCATAGATAACATTTATTGAACACTTAAATATATGCCATGCTCGTATTTTAGGTGCTCGCATGGATTAGCCCATTTAATTTCCACAACATCTCCCTTTTATACCGTCCAGAAAATCAAGGAGAAGACAGTTTCATGACTGAGGACTGGGAAGCGGAAGGCTATGAAATGTGATAAAATATACTTCTGTATGATGTGTGACCTCCACATGGTCAGCTTCAATAGAGTGAAGATACCAGATTGAGCAAAAAGAAGGGGATGGGATAACAAGAGAGGGAAAGCTAAGAGTGCAGGGGATTTTGTTGGAAATCAAGAGATGATTGATTGTGAAGAGGGTTGCAGACCAGGTCCAGGAGCGCACTCCAGGGGGCATTCAGTTTCTGCTTTCTCCTATCAAATGCATTGATAAAGACAAGTTGGCATCCTTTCACAGTGACTCTTGTTGGGTTAGGGCCATGAAATCCTTTTATTTAGTGACAGGCATTTTCTAAGTCCTAACTGTTGCAACCCTTAAGAGATAATAATTCTTGGACTAATGAGTAATAATCTATCTCTCTCACTTATGACATTTAAAACCAAAGTGGAGAATAAGGCCACAGTATTACAGTTCAGAGTGTGAATGAAATCTACATAAATTATGTAAAATATTCATTTTCATTTGTTTTCCTTTTATTTTTATAATTATAAGTTGTGAAGTAATTTATTCTGCCAATAAATATTCTATTCTGTCTTTAATAACAGAATCAGATGGATGGGCATTAAAAATGATACTGAAGTGGTGTCACATATAAAATATTTTTTTTAAGTTGAAATCGCAAATGAGCATCCTTCCTGTGTCTTTGCTGCGTTGTCCTTAATAACATGCGTGACCTTCCTCAGTCCACTGATATTGTGTGAAATACCCACCCAGGTACTTTTCCAGATTAAACAATGATGGATTGGTTAAGGAATCACAAGTTAAAGTCTTTTTTCCTTTGAAATTCAGAAGATCAATAATTTATAGAATTATATACAACAAGATGGAAACCGTTGCTGAAAAGAGATAGCTTGCTGCCTTTTTTAATATTCATAGAGGCCATCTCTGCATTTGTACACCTAGCTGAATTTCCACTGGCCCAACGTCATATACTCTACTGCCATTTATTTTCACTTGTCATTAAATTTCCCAACATTTCCTTATTCTTTTCTTAGATCTCTAGTTTCCTCTGCTACTGCTTTGCCAAATCCTTTTTTTTTTTTCATTAAGAGTTCTTCTTCTCTTTATGGTATTTCAGAAAATATGTCTAATATTTCATTGGTTAGGCAAGTTTACGACTAAAATTATGCATTGTCCTATTTAGTTTTAATACCTTCAGTGCTGGATTATTTGGCCTAAATCCTTACAACATATTTTCAAATTAAGTAGTATATGTAGGAGGACTGTCTATCATTTACACATTTAATCACCCAGCCCCCATTCAGAATGAGAAATAAAAAGAAACAAACCAATGTAAATTAGTCCACATACATGTACAAGTATGTTTGCGTTTATAGACATAAACACATCCCTCCCCCCACCAATAATTTGAACTCTTAGGCAGCAGTCACACCTTTGATTACCTATTAGGACATTCTGACACAGAGTATATAATATACCTTTTGAAAGTTTAACTGTAATAGATAGCTTGAGTGAATGAGTCAAATTTTTAATTAATGTAATATATGCCATAAAGTTTTTTTTTATGCCACAAAGTTTTAATTGGAAAGCCTTAAAGAAGCAATCTATGACATACATGCAATATTACATCATCATTATCAAATATGTGAATCAAGTTTCACTGTCTATAACTTACCATCAGAAAGTGTAACCACTGTTATGTCATCAGTAGATACTCCTGGCCCATAGCGATTATAAGCTAGGAATCGAAGAGTATATTCCGTGAATTTTTTCAGGCCTTCCAGCTTATAAGATAGTCCATCAACCTCTATATTCTGGAGACATAAAATGCCAAACTGTTATTCAGGAGGCACATTAAAGCAGAAATGGCAGCCATTCTGCACAATCAGTGAATTGAATATTAGCCTCTTACTCACAAAACTACACTCTAGCCTTGTAATGAGTTGTTGTAAAACCTAACTTGTGTCACACACTCCCCCATTAAATCCCAAACCATTCTTCAGACTCCTAGTTAAAATAGCACTGTGCTATTTTTAAAGTCATTAAGTTCCAATATGTTTCACACCACCCAGTACATTGAGCGGTGTGCTATGTTCCACCCACACCGAAACTCTGACAGAGAGAAGGCTGCCTGTGAATCCATGGGAATAGATAGTTGCTCTCTACCCTAAGTGGAATAATTCACTACGAAACAGTAGATTTCTTCCTTCCCTTGCTGAACTATAACCACAGTTCTTGAAACTGATAGATCCTTTGCCACAATCTTTATGTCACACAAGACTGTGAGGTGGTGTGGAAGGGTTTTCAGTACTTCACAGCTGCAGAAATGACGTACGGGAGGTAAAGGTCATTGAGAAATCAGAGCTGGTGTGTTCTTAGAAGACATTATCAGGCTCTCCACAATGGTGCTCACACTTGTATTTGTCTTGGGTAACATCATTTCTGAATTTATTTAAGTGGGTTGGTGAAATTAATTATGGAAAGCCAAAAATGTGTTGAAAATGGAGAGAATAGAAAGATGGCAGCAAGAGCTAAATTGCATGAGGACAGCGAACAAATAAAAGATAGGATGGATAATTACATAAAAGGAGATCTTAGTGATTCCTATTGTGCAATAAAACTTAGGGCTTGAACTATTTCTGAGTAGGACTGTTGTGAAATATTTTTTTAAAGCAAAATCTCTATCATGCAGTTTATATGGAAGCATGAAGACCACTGTATGCTTGGCAAGCTTCATAACACGTTCAAAGAATTCTGTTATCCCAACGTGGGCTCTTGGTTTTTCTTATTTAACTGTGCACTTGTCTATATACCTTTTTCCACATGAGGTTGAGAACCTGGAAGCAAACATCTCTCAGTAGTCATGTATGTGTCACAAAACAGAATTGTTGAGTTTCATGTGTGTCCCCCTAAACACTTATTTATCTGAAAATCCAATTTTCCTGTTTTCAGGGGTCTGTGCAAACCACAGATTACCAGCAAAATTTAAGGAGGCAAGTAGCCTTCTGGAGTGAGGTTTCCTGAAAACAAGGAAAAGTATTAGAGGACTACAACTTGCTGGTGAGAAATGGACAGAAATAACTCAAATACATAAGAATGAAAAAAGCAAGTTGGCTGAGGTCATTGAACGAAAGATCAATCGTCCTTAAGATAAGGACTCATGATGCAAATGCTTTCTAGGACCAGATGAGTTAATACAAATGTGGCTAGGCCACTCCCTACTCAGATAAAAAAGAAAAATGACATCCTTTATAGTGACTTTATCTCATTGCCCAGTTGCCTCTCTTATGATCTGAATTCAATTAAATTGCTTAAAGTTTCTAATAACAAATACTCTAAAACCAATCAGCTATCCAGTTAACATGTTGGATTGGACTGGACCAAGAATTTGCACATCTCCTCCTAATGGCTCTAGTCCTGGGATCATCCAACAGGTGGCAGCATTGGGCCCATTCTCTTGCCTACCTGTTCCTTTCCCGTGGACACCTCAGTGCAGAACAATCTGTAACCTTGGACTGGACCGTTTGCATAGGCAGGGGGTTCCCAGGTAATAAGAATTGAGGTAGGTGAGGTAGATACAGCTTGCAGGTTTTCTACTGGCCCTGGAACTTGCACTGTGTACAAAAGAAATTGATTAGTCTAAGAGGGTTCTTTTTTCAAAACAAGTAAAATACATCTTTTACAGCTTATGGAGATTATAGCCCTATGTACTATTTTTAGAACCAAATGGGATAAGAAAATAAAACGTAAGTATAAAGTAATGAATTTTAGAATCATTTCATTTTGAAGTTCAGGAAGGGACTTCTAATAATCTAAATGACTTATTTCATTTTTACAGTGGAGAAAAGTGGCCAAGGAGTCTAAATGACTAGGAAAATGACAGAAAAAGAGATGGATTCTTAATCCAAATTCTTAGTAGGGAAAATTTTCCACTATGCCAGTATGTTTTTGCTTGTGTACAACTAATAACCACAGAAGGAAAAAGAGAAAATACAATTAGAATACTTGTACGTCATGATTCTACTTATAATTCAAATAGGCAGCACAGCTATGGATAACTTACCATATCTTTATTTTTGTCAGCATTTTAAAATCTTAACCAATTCTGAGTCCTTTAAATTATTTTTGGCATCAATTTTCAATTTCATTTTCTAGTATTCCATTTTCTCTCATAACTGCTACTTCACTTAATTGAGAATAAGTACTTTGTCGTTAAAGAAATTATACAGCACAGGTCCACAACTGGTTACCTGAAACACTTGTGTCCAGATATTTTTTGAGATCTAGAAATTTTCAGATTTTGGAAGGGTAATATGGTGCATATGCAGTGCTCTATTTAACATCCCAAGTCTGGTGTAGGATAGCACCCTGTTATCAAATCATATTTTTGCAGCAAAATATATGATAGTCACATCAAACAGATTATTAAAGACTATACATAGCACGACATATGGTCAGATCAGGTTTGGATATGACATGAGTTAAGAAACTCTTTCGAATTCCAGATTTGCAAATTTTGTATTTATGCATAATTTTTTATTTATGGACCTAAATATAAATATATGGTTTGTAATTCCAAAATCCAATACCCATTAAATTAGTTATCATAATTTAAATTAAATGGTTTCATCATTGCAAGTATAACAACAATTTTATCTTAAATCTACTGTACATTTTCCCCAGCCTTAAATACCACCTAGCTTTGAACAGATGCACGTTTTAGGCCTCTAATGGAATTTTGTGAGTTTGAATGTCCAGAGTAAAACAGTCTGTGAAAACCCGGCTGATAGAGATCTGACAACAAAACTCCTTAGATCAGGGCTGCGCCTGTGTCCCTGAATCAGTCATTTTTCAGAATATATTCCATGGTATCCAGCTTCCTTAAGGCATCACTGGTCACACATTCATTTGGGGGAAAATATATATATATTATATATTTTCGATATACTTTATTTTTCATCTTCAACTTATTTTCCCACCAGTTCCCAGATCCTGAGTATCCCTATTATTGACATTTGCATTATTTCACCTTAACAAAAGATGGCTAACAATTTCTCTTTTTTTTAAAGATTCACTTATTATTTATTTATTTATTTATTTATTTATTTATTATCAGAGAGAACGAGAGAGAGAGAGAGAGAGCATAAGCAGGGGCAATGGCAGGCAGAGGGAGAAGCAGTGGGACTCGATCCCAGGTCCCTGGGATCACAACCTGAGCCAAAGGCAGATACTTAATCCACTAAGCCACCAGGTATTCCAATTGCTAACAATTTCTTAAAAACTACTTGAAAATTATTTTAATCCTACAGAAAATTTTAAGAACGAAAATAGTATATAGAACACCCATGTTCCCTTTTTCCAGGTATACACATACTCTTTTTCTATCTCTCCATATATACATATATATTATATTTATCATGTTTATCATATACAGAGAGACAGAGAATCTGAATCTATCTATTCAGATTAAGTTACACACACCATGGCTCTCTACCCCCACATGCATATTTCCTAAGCATTAATGTGTACCTGAATTAAATGAACTTCAGTGCATTTTACACTAACACAATACTTTTACCGAGTCTTCATCTGCTTTCCAATTGTGTCACCTCAGAATGTAATTTATGTAGCATTTCCCTCTCCAGTTCAAGATCCAGTCTAAGGGCAAGTTTGCATTTCACTGCTATGATCTCTTTAGTTGGTTTTATGCTAGAACAGTTCCAAAGCCCATCTTTATCTTTTAGATTATTTATACTTTTGAAGACTATAGTCCTTTTTTTAAATTAATAGAATATTACTTATTTGGGGTTTGTTTTTGTTTCTTCATGTTGGATTTCGGTTATGCATTCTAGACTGAAATGAAAGATGCATGATATCTGCCTCCTCAGGGCATCATGGCCAGAGGCACAAGACCTCTCCCTCCCACTGGTTTGTTATATTAGTTCTGAATACCTGGTCAGGGTGCTGCCAAACTTCTCCACCGTAGAGTTAACTGTTTCCATGTGTCCCTCCCAACCCCAAGGCCCCTGCTCTACTGCTTACAACTAATACTATGTCAGGACCACACTAATATCATATTATTTATCAAAATTCCTTAGAATTAGCGCCTAGTAATAGTTTTTGATAAATCGATTTCTAGCATGGTAGTTACCATGTTAAATACCAGTTACCGTGGTAGTTATTGTTTTTTAATTTAAGCACTTCCTCCACATTAACCACTTGGCACTCAACATTTTATTAGAAGCAAGAATCTGTACTTAATTCTTTTTTTTTTTTTAAGATTTATTTATTTTAGAGAGAGAGAGAATGAGTTGGGGTAGCAGCAGGGGGAGAGGGACAAGCAGACTCCATGCTGAGCATGGAATCCCATGTGGTACTTGATCTCAGGATCCTGAGATCATGACATGAGCTGAAATCAAGAGTCAGAGGCTTAATCAACTGAGCTACCCAGATGCTCCAATGTGACACCACATTTCTATTTATGTATCTTCTATTGGTATGGGCACATGGATTTCTACTTTTTTATGGTCCATAATTCCTAATTGTCCTTAATCATTTTGGTGCTCATTGTCCAGTTCAAATTTGGCCAATGAGGTCCTCTTTAAGTTGGTTACTCTGTTCTTTTTTTTTTTTTAAAGATTTTATTTATTTATTTGACAGAGAGAGATCAAAAGTAGGCAGAGAGGCAGGCAGAGGGAGAGGGGAAAGCAGGCTCCCCGCTGAGCAGAGAGCCCAATGCGGGGCTCGATCCCAGGACCCTGAGATCATGACCTAAGCCGAAGGCAGAGGCTTTAACCCACTGAGCCACCCAGGCGCCCCAGGTTCCTCTGTTCTTATAACATGTCCTATCATTTATTGGAACACTTCCTGTCTTCCTAGCATAATATATTCCAGGCTCATCTTGATCTTGCTCCAGCTCTGGAATCAAACATTTCTCCAGAGATGTCTCCTTCCTTTTAGTGGGGAATGGGATTCAAGACAAAGACCTGGGTGTCAGCTGTGTTCATTGCTACTTGGGTGTCTTGCTTCTAGATCCTACTGGTGAATGAGAAACAGGAATGCATATACACTTATACATACAGAAGTGCATTCATGCGTACATATACTCAAATACACAGGTACACATATGTACCTCCCATTCCAATCCATCTCTACAGGGTTTGTTCTTAAGTTCTCTGTTCCTTTTATGTCCTTTATTCTATAGGAGAAACTATGACTCCCAAAGTTGACAGATACTTTATGAGAGTGCCCGCCCCTTGATCCTTTTCCAGGAGGGGGTAATTTTTCTCTGGAAAATCCCTTATTTCACGAAGGGGACTTCAGTGGATAATACTATATAACAATGAGGAGACTTGCCTACGTCAAAGTTCATAGTGATACAATTAAAACTGTATTATAATGAAGACATTTTGCTCCACAGGGGGAAAAAGGCAAAAGAAAAACTTGCTTGCTGACATTGTTCAACTGGATTTTAAAAGTACAATGTTTAAAGAACAGTAATAAAAAACTCTAATTTTCATGCTTCTGTGATTACTGATATATTCACAATGACAATGCAAACATTTTAAAAGGGGAGGTTTGTTTTCTGATTAGTAATCTATTATTTTTCTAAGGAAGAGAGAAAGAAAGGAGCAAGAGTGACTTGCTTAAGGTACATGTTGAATATGACATAATCAGGATTTTGAAATTTCACATTTCACTGGGCCTTGTGGCCCAGATTGATGTATAAAGTTTTAACTGAATGCGCTCCTTCTAGCTTTCTTGTGGCTAAACTGAAAGCGCACTGCTTACTAAAAATGTGGCTCATTTGGAATTCATGTGGATCCACATGGATTCATGTGGAATCCAAGACTGAGATTTAAAAATGGCCGACATCCAAGGCCATCACTCCACATTCAAGAAAGTTTTCCCAAGCAGGACGACTTGAAGAGGCCTAGGAGATGAGTGAGTCTCCCTTTCTTGGAGAGAGGAAGGGAAGACAATGTTTGAGAAGTTCCTGCTTATCTGTTCTGCTGGAATACAAGGGGGTAATGGGAAGAGCAAGCCACATGAGACTTTGGAAGGCCAGGATGAAGGAGCCATCTAGAATAGTGAGGGTGGAGGTGCCCAGCTCACCAGACTAGGACTCTGAGCATATAGCAATCAGATATGACAACCGCACAGCCACTTCTATCAGGCATCGTGGAGAGAACAGACAGACTACCCAGATGTCTACAGCTCAAGGCAGCATCCCCACAAAGACTACCAATAGGCTGCACTCCTCCCCTGATGAGCCCAGAGAGGTCTGTTTAGGGTCTAGGCTCCTTGTCAGGAAAATGGTCAAAACACTCCACTTACTTTCCCAAATAATAGGAACGGTTGTCTTCTCTACAGGGATATGCACAATGCTAAGCATATGCAACATATTCAATAAGCATGTGTCAAATGTATACAGTTTATATATAATTATCAAATATTACCCTAAATAACAAGCCTAGGGATGCCTGGATGGCTCAGTCAGTTAAGCATCTGCCTTTGGCTCTGAATGATCCTAGGGTCCTGGGATGGATTCCTGCATAGGGCCTCCTGTTCAGAAGGGAGCCTGCTTCTCCCTCTGCCTGCTGCTGGGCCTGCTTGTGCTCACTCTCTCTCACTCTCTGACAAACAAATAAATAACATCTTTAAATAACAAAAATAAAAAAATAAATAAAATAAAATAAAAATAGCTACTCTGCACAGTCTAACTCATTTGATTTTGTTAATGCAGGATTGTTACTCCAACTGATCAGAAAACAGTGTTTTCCTAACATACCTGATGAGAGCTAAAGTTGGTATATATATATCTGTGTTCGCTGTATGCCCGTGAACCTAGGTACACTTTGCCCACTCTATAATTTGTTTATATGCACATATAGCTTGGTTATCTACAATACAATATCAGGTGGTTAAGTAATTAAGATTCAATTCAGTAGTGCCTCCGCTGATTGTCTGTTCACAATTGAATTATCTCTCTTCCTAATGGTCATTAGACAGTATCAGGGAAAAACAGGTGCTTGGGATTCCAGAAGAATTGTAAGCAGAGAAAATAGACACCAGAAGTAAAAAAAAGAGCATTCAGAGCATTTAGTGTAAGTGCACTAACAGCAATATGTGTTTTCACTCATTCCAACCAAATGATAACATTCTAATTGTTGTTGTAAGGTTTCCACTTGGCTTTTTCTGAGAAAGGATTGCATCTTAGTACTAAACTATTTCCTACTTAAACTTTTGGTTTTAAAATACAATTTGTTTTATGATCTGATTGCATTGGTTGAATTTCTTTAACATTGTCATGTATTAAAATTAAAATACCATGACGTTGTCGTTGTTGTTCCAAGTAAATATAAACATTAAAACATCAAAGAATTAACTTCAAATGATATATTCATCATATAGTAAGACCAAAATACTCCTGCATATGGGATATTTTTCTTTCCAACATTCCTGACTAGTGTCAAGATTATTTCACATAAGCTAGTACATGCTTATTTTTCTTCATGACAGTGCTATAGATTCAAATTCATGAATTTCCTAGTATTTTCCTTTTGAATTATAGCCCAAACATAGGTCTGCAGGTAATATACTGTGCTTGTGTTAATTGTGGAAGAATGCATGTATATATTTGTGTACTTATTAAAATATGTATTTATATATATTCAAGCAAGCTTATATAGTTTTATATATGGGATTTATTATATTAGAACAAGAGACAGAGAAAAAGAGAAACAAAAATGTTCAACAATGGGAATTATATGTGAAATCGATACAGTTAACAGCTTCAGCCTTCCATTTCATTACATTTTAGTATGTCAGTCAAGAAACTTAATGGCCTTAACTGCTCATCATTTCCAAGATGTCTTTAATGAGCCCCACTGATCCCCTCAGTTGGACAATAATTTTGTGGCAAACTGCATCTAATTTCTCTTCATCTCTATTCGAGTTACCTATTTCTTCAAAGAATGGCAAGATTTCAGAATAGATGCATAATCTATGCAAGTAACTCATCAATCAATGTCAGCTTAACCAACCACCTTTTTAAATTTCAATATTGCATTTCAGTAGAAATTCATTATAACACCTGTACCAAAGAACAAATTAAATACTTATGTTGGAGTATATGAGATGTATTGCACGTCACTATTTGCACTGAGGGCAGTAATTCTCAGTAGATATATAAATTTATAGTTTAACAGAGCACTTTATAATGAGATCTTATTGGATATTAACCTCCAAAATGGTATATAAAAGTTAGCTGAATCTTTAATGCAGCATCATTTATCATATATAATCATACTAAAGACAGAATGTATGTTTGTATTGTATATGTGAGAGTGTATGTGTGTGCACAAGTGCAAGAGATAGAGAGAAAGAGGGAGAATGAGGAGAGATTATCAGTTCAAGGAGCTATAATTAATGAAGTTGAGGGTCACAAGGTATAGTTTCTTGCCCCTATTCTAGTTATGATAAAGACCAGTCATTGGCATCAAGGAGTCCATGGAGCCCCTGAAATTGTGTGCACATTTTCAAGAATGTACTGTGTACATTTTTTGGTGTAGGGTCCATGGTTTCCATCATTAGGGTCTATGATTCCCCAAATGGTAGCTGCCAATGGATTAGATAGTATCTCTGGCTACTTTTGGATCTGAAAACCAATAATTTTTTTTAATTCTTTTTAAGATTTATTTATTTATTTGAGAGAGAGTGCATGCACTTATGCGTGCACAAGTGGGAGGAGGGGCAGAGGGCAAGTCTCTTCAAAAGCAGACTCCCCACTGATTGAAGAGCCTCAGGCAGGGCTGGATCTTGAGACCAGGAGCTGAATGGAAACCAAGAGTCACACTTAACTGACTGAGCCAACTAGTGCCCAAACCAATGATTCCTTAGTATCAGTTCATTTGTAATGATTGTTAGTTACTTTATGATGGGAAATACGGTAATAATTTCAGTTTAAAGAGGCATCTTCAACTTTTAATGAAATTCAAAAGCTGAAACATGCTTCAGATAAACACTTCTTCTATTTCATTTTCCAAATCATGGGCAATTCAAGGCATTTGAATTAATCTGGTTTCATTCATCAAATATTTTAGGGTTTCAAGGTATTAGAGCTTTTACTGATCAAGAAGTAACATGGCATATATGAATACCTTCTTTTTTTCTTTTCCTTCCTTTCTCTTGCTGTTTCTATTCTACTGTCTCTCTACACATCTACCTTCCTGACATCTCTTTACTGTAAGTAATTTGATATTTGTATTAATCAGACTAAAATCTAAATTATGATTTATCAAATATAAGGTTTGAAAAATATTTTGGGAGTTTAAGTCATCCCTTCTAAATAAGAATGCAAATATAAGATTTTCACAGAAAAAGCTTTAGAAGGATCAAGACATGCTACTGCCTTCATAATACTGAATGAGGCTGATGTCTTTTCACCATTATACTGATGTTTCTCAGCTGGAAGTCCGAAATGAAGACAAATGTTAGTGTCAGAGAATATGTAGTTGAACATTTGAATATTTAAAGTCTTTTCAAAATGACTGTGTAGTACAATGTGTCCTACTGTTCCTAAATCATCAATTTAACAGCTACCAAATCTTTTTTTTTTTTTTAATGGAACTAAAGTACTAGTGCATTTGGGAAAAAAAATCACATGTGTTGTCATTCAAATAATGAGCTATATAATTCACATGTCCTCAAATCAGGCCAAAATTCTGAGCATGATCTTACCTCCTTATTCATTTGTTAATTTAAAAATGATTCTTGAGTTCATTGTTTAAGATGGATAGCAATAGATCTAAGTAATTGTCTGCAGTGATCTAAATGGATTTAGGTCACAAAGCTCTTATTTAAACAGCGGCTTCCTTTGCTGATGATCTCCTAACTGAATGTGTTTCAAATCCAAGCCATTTCTAAAACGATTTGCATTTATTGATAATAAAGTGCATGCTTTGATTGCCTCTTTGATTTTTTTTCCTCCTGTAGTTAACAGCTTTAATGATATTTCTATGAAATCTGTTTCTATTCTGTGTGGGGAATGCAACATCAAAAAGCCTGCGGGCAATGTAATTATTAACATAATGAAACTCCTTCTTGACTGAACTATATGTAGTTAGGAAATATGACAGTAATTTGGCAAGAAGGAAGCACAAACTATGGGGTGGGTTTCTATTATGAAACCACAGAAGTCTGACTAGACTCAGTTGGAGGAAGTGGTTATTACCTGATCATTTTATTTAGGGTTTTAATAGGTGGTATCTGCTAACTTACAATATACTCAACTTTGTCATTGTATGTGTGTAGAGAAATAAGAGATATCTATACATATACACATATATATGACATGTGGGATATATAAGACATATATATATATATATGTATACACACATATATACCCATATATGCTAATATAACAACTGATGGATATTTTTGACAGTGTAGTAGAAAAAAACTTTAATGAGTCTCTCTGAAAAATAATAGTACGGAAAGTAATCTTCCTAGAACTAGAAGTGGAAGCAGTTTGATAATAAAAGTGGTTTCAGAAATTGACTTCAAGATAAGGTCTTTTCAGTGGGGTAGCTACAGTTTTTCCCTGACAGAGTGAAGTAGTAAATAGCCTTGGTGAAGTATGCAGAGTATTTTTAACTTCACTTTAGAAAATAGGCAAGGCCTAGGAAATGTAAAATGTAATGGAGAATGTAGATTCCTGACTGCATGATTGAGGTCTCAAACCATTTAAACCGGAGATTTCTAAGTCATGTCAAAAGCAATTGTTTTTATGATCTAGGAAAATTGCTTACAAAATACCAAACACTGAAGTTGAAAACTTAAATTTTTAGCCAAATATGCTTACATTTCCATGTTCTTGAAGGCTAGATGTAATATAAACTTAATCACACTGACTTTTTTCCTCCTTATAATTTTTTTCCAGAATAGCTTGGGTTCAGTTACTTTCCATTATGTTATATTCCATTTTAGATAAAAGTGTCAGGTGATTTTAAAGTCTAATCATACTTTTTATATGCTTAGGATACAGTGCTACCTCTAGTATTGTGAAATATTTTTTTTTTAAAGATTTTATTTATTGGACAGAGAGAAACACAGTGAGAGAGGGATCACAAACAGAGGGAATGGAAGCAGGAGAAGCAGGCTTCCTACTGAGCAGGGAGCCTGATGTGGGGCTCGATCCCAGGACCCTGGGATCATGACCTGAGCCGAAGGCAGACGCTTAACGACTGAGCCACCCAGGCGCCCCTATTGTGAAATATTTTATTATGGTAGAAATTTTCAAGGAATTTAGTAAAGAAAACACACACACAGGAAACACCTAGACATGAACAACAGACCATATATAACCAAGATTAAAACCTCTCTGGGCAGACAATGAAGTACATGAGAATTCTAGACATATATCTATTGATGAAGTGTATAGTAATTAGGAATGGTTATGAGAATTTGGTCAAGAATATTTCTTGAAGAACAATTAAGAATTGCACGATGGGGATGCCTGTGTAGCTCAGTCAGTTGGACATCACACTCTTGATTTCCACTCAGGTCATGATTTCAGGGTTATGGGATTAAGCCCAGCTAGGGGTCTGTGCTCAGAGGGGCATCTACTTTCCCTCTGCAATCAACCCCCACAGGCATGTGCGCTCTCTCTCTCTCTCTCTCTCGCTCAGATAAATACATAAAAAAAAAAAAGAATTGCACTGACGGAAAAAGGAAGGACAAGGATGTTCAGGTGTGAAGAAGGAATCTGATGAGACGGTATGCATGGGTATGAATGAGTATTATGGGTAATGGCCTTGAAATTAGCTTTTTCAGAATAGAATTTACAAGCTGATAAATAGAAAAACTGCTATAGAGCTTGGGGAAGGCTTCCAACAATGAGGCTTCTAAGTAAAGATAATGAGAAGAACTCCGAAGTGAACTAAAGATGACACAATTGATCTCATATCAGGGAAACAATCAGAAGCACAGAATCATCAATTATTCAACTGTTTTTCTATTTTGTTAGTATTACCAACAAATCAAATAATATTCTACCAGTTTTAATAAAGTATGGTGTGTCTCAAGATACTTGAAAAAAGTCTGAAAATTCATCCATTTTATTTAAAAATGTTTATCTCTAAAATTTCAGTTTGGGAATAAGTGTTCCAGAAACAAACAAACAAACAAAAACAAGTTAATTTTCCAAGAAGTTGTCAGAAACTTTTCAGAAATTCTAAATAGAAATAATGGAAAGGTGAAAAACATCTAGGATTAAACTAGGATTATATGAAGCTATATAGAGAAGCAAGTGTTCCAGATACCAGGGTAGTTAATATTACTGTTACCCAGACTCAAGTCCCTCAAACTTTTCCATAGTTCGGTTCCCTCATCAGACAATTACAGGAAGGGATATTTGTTCTTCTCAATATTTAAGATTGTTGGAAGACCACAAGGAAATGATGAATGCGACAGGGAAATAGGAAACATAGCATTCCATAGTTGTGTAAGGTATAGCATGAGTCCTGAATCAGTATTATGTTTACAAATCAAAAGTGGCCAAGAGAGTGTCTGATAAGAGAGTGGAGATTTGCCTGCTGTGTCATAACAACACATAAAAGTTAAGCTTTTCATCCTCCTCATAATACTCCATATAGAGTTACTTTTACTGTTACACAGGTCATAAATTCATGTTTAATTCTTACAGCAGATTCGGAAGCAGAAATTCTTCAGAAGGGCATGCACAGACCACTTGCTTGCTTCACACTTATTTGAGACTCATCTATACTTTAGGATTGTATTTCTGCACACAAAAACGTTAGTTCTCTATAAATAGATATGCATCAGAGAAGCAGGTGTCTTCAGCTTACGTGCAACCCGGAGCATTTCCCATGGTGATAATGTAACTAAATCCCAGCAATGTTTCTCAAAGCTGGTTTGTATTATGGTCAGTATAGGAAGAATCAATATTTGATGTTTGTAGTTTTAATAGAGCAATAAATGACTTGTATAGATTGCTTTTATAAAAGAGCCCTGTTGCCATTTATTAGAGAAGAAGGAAGTGGCAATCTTTTTCACATAGTCAAGTGAGCAGGTTTTTCTACATTACGACAAAAAGATCCTATCTTAAAAAGATAATATCTCTTTGGGGAAGAAATTTATTGTTTATCTTTTTCTAGGCTTTGATAAGGAACTGACTTGGGTAAACTGGCTCTTTTGGGAGGGACCATAAGTTAAGGAAGAAATTTAGAACTCTATTCTCCTATGACACAGGTTTCACAGAAGTCGGAAATCTGGGCTTCTCTGATGCAGGAGATGCCAACAGATCCCATCTAATAAGCTTTGGTGAGAGACATTAACAGTAAAGAGTATCGACTCTAGAGTGAAAGACCTGGGTTCAAATCCAGTACCATTGGCTCAGGCTAAGTGGCTGGGGTCAAGCTACTTAATATCTTTGAGTTTAATTTTTTTTATCTTAAAAATGGGGTTAATACTGATACTTACCCCATGAGTTTGTTGTGGGGATTCATAACAAATAGCTTTTGGCACAAAAGAAGTGCTCAATCAACATGAAGTAATTTTTTTTTTTTACAGTACACCAGGCATTGGAAGAATTGACGGAGTAAACAGGAAAGACTTCCATAGAACTTACAGCCTAAGGTTGCAGGACACAAGGAGCCAGAAGAGGGATTCAGATGAGGTGAGAGAGATTGCTGGGGTGAAACTGTATTAGATCTTAAAGGCCTTGGGAAGATTTTGATCTTTTATTCTAAGACAAGAACGGAATTGATGAGTTTAAGCATTTTATACTCTGTCAGTTACATTAAGGAGTGAATGTGGGTATTGGGAGCCCAGTTGGGAGAATATTCCATAGTATAGAAGACAATGGTTAACAGCTAGAGTGAGAACAATGGTAGTGGGGAGGGATTCAAGAGCTATATAGAAGGTAAAATCAGCAGCATTGGATGAATTGGATATAAGGCAGTGAGGAGGATGGAGGAACCAGGAGTGACTCCAGGATTTCTAATTTGCATAGTTGGATGTTTCTGGTGCTGTTCACTAAGATCGTTAATACTAGACTAAAATTAGACCTGTCACGTGTGTGGGTGTAGGCAGATGAATATCACAGGGCTTGCACCCACTGTGGGGTTTGAGGTAATTCACTCTATACAGACATGTCCAGTGGTTTATTAACCCCCAGATAGAAAGTCATAATCTAGTATTTTTCTTTATCTTTGTTTCTCTTTTAATTTCTTGAGCTCCTACCTAGATAATTTCATACCCAACTTCGATGAATGGCCTCATCACAGACTTTTTCTCTTCTTTATTTATTTCTCCTGAATTTTTTTCTTCCTTTTTCCACATACATAGTCAGCCACCTTTCAGGAACATCAGCTAGTCTCAAGATTTTGTGATCATCTGTTTGTTCTATTCCCACCTTACTTAGCTCCTCTAAACCTACACTTTGATCTTTCTTAAGGCACTCAAAATAATTACCCCAATTAACAGATCAGGCTGTGCTAAGGCACTTTTCTCTGAGTAATGTATATGAATGTTAAGAAATTTTATTCCCCTTCTCTCCTGACTCTTGCAAAAAGAGCCCAAGATAAAATATCTTTCCTAACAGCAGTAACAATAAAAATTCCAATAACAATGAACCTGGGTACACATCTGACCTTGACAATACTGAAATTAATATTCACTTTGCGATTCCACTGACATTTATCACTGAGAAGCACCTTTAATGCCCTTACACATACATGCATGCAAGGGGAAGATTGATAATCGCACAGGGCAGAAAACCTAGTTGTCCTCTATCTCTAAGAAGCATCTAAAAGGCTCCCGGTCTGCTGACTGAACCACCCTGAGGATTAAGTTTATTTTATTTTCAGTATTCAAAAGATAAGAAGTTTATTAACCACATGGAAGATTTAGGCTTGCTCTGAGATAGCAGCAGGAAGACAAATAGACTTCAGCAGTAAATCATCTCACACAAGTTGGACAACTACTTTAAGCAAAACTGAATACAGGGAACCTAGTGCGCTGCCCTGGATCAAATGTTTCCTTTCTCTCCCTAAGCCCACTTCCTTTGCTTTTATTTTCATTGGTCCCATACAGTGTCAGGCCAGGAGGGAAAAAATGCCTTTGACTCAAACATTCAAAGGCCATTGATTATGATGATGTCCATTAATGTGGAGTCAAATAAGGAAAATAATGGGTAACTATGAATGTTATTTAGGCAAGACTTTAAGAAATATTTATTCGAGGAGGGTTAAATATAACCACTGTATTTCAGTAACTCCTAAACTAAATTTAATATCAGATTGGCCATCTTTTCGACTTCCTCCTAGTTGGAAGTAAGATTGAAGAGTATATACATCTAAGTCATCACTGTTCAGTGTAAATATAATGATCCAGGAATGCTCATAGTAATTTAAAATTTCTAGTCACCTCATTCAAAGAGTAAAAGTTAAATAAGTAAAATTAATTTTAATAATATATGTTTAACCCAATATGTCTAAAATATTATCATTTCAAACTATAATCAATATAAAATTTGTTAATGTGATATTTTACACTTTTCCATACTAAGTCTTTAACATGTAGTGTTTATTTTTACATTTATACCTCAGTTTGGAAAAGCCATACTTCAAGTGCTCAACAGGCACTTATCTAGTAGCTACCATATTGAACATGGCGGACAGACATAGTGCTTCTAGGCTAATTCAAGAACTCATGGATCAAAATGGGGAAAACTTCAATATTTCCAAAGAGAGTGGCAGAATTACTATAAGAACACTGAATTATAAGAGGATGTAGAACGAAACACATTCAAAGTGATAAAATTAATCAAGCTGTTGCCATAATCTAAAATAAGTCAGTAATATGTTAAATCTATGATTACAGTTTTATTTGCAGTTAAATATATTAAATGATGAAACATAACACAGAAATAGCAGCAAGTTGTTTTTGGGAATCTTACATATTTTTTGTGAAGAGCTAGCATAAACTACAAGCCCCACTGAAAGATAGAAATAATAATTATTATTTTTTATTTCCTTGCAAGGTTGTGGGATAAGATTTTGAATCAAAGCAGCAGATTGAGGGTTAAGATCAAGTAAGAGATTTGTAACAAGAAGTAGAAATTATATACCTAGCATGTTCCTCAGCAGTAGAATTAGTATAACTCATTCAGATTGGCTTAAGCACAATAACAACGGGATTTTTTAAAAAACATTATCCTATCATAGCTATTTTTTTGAAGTAATAGGAATTTTAACTCATTAAAGAATTGTTAAAATGAAGTTAACTTTCAATTAATTATTTTTGCTATTGCTTTGAAATGATCATCCCTAATCTTAGTTTGTACACGCACGCACATACATACGCACACATGTACTTGCACGTTAGCATTGTGGCAGGAATGTTATGCTAGGTTCAAATCCAAGCTCTGACAGTGTTAATTTTGACACATTTAGCTTTATGATTTCTCTCATGGGAGTTGGGTTGGGCCATAATTCTTGCTCACAGGCTATTTCACAGGTACAGGGGATTGCTAGGAGTCAAATTTATAAGACTTTAAGGTGATGACACACAATTACTGCTGTAGGTTGTAGCTGTTAAAATTATAGTCAACATGTTGCCTTCACCATTTAGGAGGAAATGCTTATGGGATTTTGATCAACTGAAGATCAAACAAACTATGGGAATCTGAGTATGCATCTGGCAACTGTTCTCACCACCGGCAGCTTCTACAAACATCATTATTCAGATGATTCCTTTCATTTGTTAGTTAGGGACACCTGAGCGGTTTGCAGTCCTTAATATTCAGAAAACACCATGTCCTACAGCCTGCAAGGCAGGATTAGAATTCTGGAGAAAGGAAGAAGGTAGGATCATCATCAAGTATGATTTTAAGGGAATGAAGGCTGTTTCTTAGTACTTCCCTGCTTGAGAGATAATGACTGAGATTATTTTTTTAAATGAAAAAAATGTCATTAGTTAGAAATTCAAAAATTAGAAAATTATAAATATATGACACACACACACTCTTAAGAGTTTGCTCCGTCCTCACTCAGATTACTTGGAATTTTATTAACAATCTGTGTGATTTGTAGGACAGTGTACATGTACTGGATTGGATAGTATCCTCCCAAAATTCCTGTGTACGCAGAATGGCCTTTGCAGATACAATTAGTTACATTAAATGAAGTCATACTGTGTTGGGGTGGGCTCTAAACCCAATATCATGGGTGTTCTCATAAAAAGAGGCAAAGGTACATGAGACATGGATATGGGAGGACCGCTGAAAACCGCCAGCAACTAGGAAGGATTTTTCTCTAAAACTTACAAAGGGAGTGTGACTCTGCTAACACCTTTATTTCATATATCTAGTCTCCAGAACTATCAGAGAACAAATTTCTTTTGTTTTAAACAACCTAATTTGTGGCACTTTGTCACAGGAGGCCTAAGAATGTAATACAGTCAATATGATCCCTATTTTATAAGAAGAAACTGAGAATCAGAAAAAGTAAGTGATGGGATGCCTGGGTAGTTCAGGGGGTGAAACAGCTGACTCTGATCTCAGTTTAGGTCTTGATGTCAGGGTCATGAGTTCAAGCCCCATACTGGGCTCCATGCTGAGCATGAAGCTACTTAAAAAAATAAATAAAGTAAGTCCTCTTCTCAGAAATATGCAGCAGGATATAGAGAACACATCAATTTTGAATTCATGTCTTTTGCCTATTGGTTTAGCATTAAATCCATTTTCAGAAAATAAAAACATAAACAAAAGCAAACACATAATTTTTGCCAGCAGAGTTGTTTAACATAAGACCCTGGGTCAGGAATCTAGACACAGGCCTGCTGACGCCACCAGTGCTCTGATCCACCCTGGGACTGGCCTCAACTCTCTGGATTCCAAAGTTTACTCTTAGCAAAATTCCATCATTGGGATCAACAGTGTCAAAATTATTCTATGGTTTCAAAATTATGATTCGGATCATTGGATAAATGTTTTAGACTCTGGGTGCTCTGAGGTAATGAGGGATATAAGACCCTCCCAAGTAGAAAAAGGGATAGAGAAAAGGGACGTTGAAAGACAAAAAGCAAACTCCTTAACTCTGTGGTCTCCACTTGGGCCTAAACCTAGCTTCTGCTGGTAAAATTCCAATGCAGTCTCCAAGCAATAACGTGATTCAACCTCAGGATCTACTGTGAACAGACATTCCATTAGAATCCAATCTTCTGTTTAGTGAACACAGGCAAAGTACATGTCAGAAAACAGGCTGGTTCTGGGATAACATTTATTTTGGCACTAACTTGCCCCCTTTGGATCAGTTCCTCAGAAAATCTTGGCAGCTAGGAGACTGGGCTGCAGATCAGAGGCTCCTTTTAGGCACTTCTTGCTGGTAGCAGCCACATCAAATCACACTTCACTGGTCTGTAGGGAGGCTTTCTAAGAAGGAAGCTTCTCTGTGATGGACAAATTTATGAATGTCTGCTGTGCATGGCAGTGTGCATATCCCTGTAGTGCATTCATTAGGGACATTTGGGCACAGATGTTTTACAGTTTATAGCATGGGAAATTCTTCCATGTTTTTCCAACAATTGTTCAGCTTTGCCACTATTAGAAGCTAAATGCCACACTGCATTTGGCCATTGGCCTAGCAGTATGTGGCATTTCTCTTATTTTTATATTCAAAATACTAGGCAGCTTCCTCAAATGCAGTCTAATTAGAAAATAAAACCTGTACACATTTAATATTTAAACCTAATATGTCAAAAAATAATTCTTGATTTGTCCCATATGCCCGCCAAGCCAGCTCTTTCCTCAGTCTTCTGATCCCAAGTAATGGTCCCATGATTCACCGAGCTTCTGAGGCCAAGAACCTACTAGGAAATTTGACTACTGTCTTTTCTCCCATCCCACACCCTATAGCAAGACTTGTCTCTACTTTCCACAGGTGTCCTGAATCTAAAACCAAAACTTGAGCTACCAGCATCTCTTGACTATACTACTACATTAGCCTCCTCTCTGGTCTCACTCCTACTTAAAAAGGAAAGCTAGATTATGCTACTTCCTCATGCACAGATGCCTCTGTACTGAGGATTAAATCTACCCTCCTTACTGTGGCTTCCAAGGCTTTTCCTGGCTGGCCCTGCCACCTGTCAACCCATCTCCCTTATTCCCTCTCCTTTGCTCTCCTGCAGCATGGTGAGTGGTTTCCCCGTGCTTCCTCTGCAGAGCCATGGTACTTGAGCTATTGTCTCTGCCTTAGATGTCTCCACCAAAGATCTTTGCTGGCACCCCTCCAAATCATTCAGATGTCCCCTTAAATGCTCTTTCTCTAGAAAGGCTTTCCTGAATTTCCTTTCTAGAATCATCTCCATCCTCCTCACTCTCTACCCCCATAAGCTCTTATGTTCTTTTGCATATTTTATTTTTGTTTGTTTATTGTATCTCCCTATCACTAAAATAAATACCTCATCAAGATAAGTATTTTTTTTTTCTGCTGAATTCCCAATACTAGGAAATACAGGGTAGCTCATTGGGGGCACACGATGAATATTTGTTGAATGAATGAATGAATAGCATGATAGAATTCAAACAAATTTGGAATGAAAAATGAGGTTATGTAGGCTGAGACTGATCCATGTGGTAACTTAGGTAGATAGGCTCTCTGCTCTTAGAAATCTTAAGTAAAGTCTTAAAAAAGAAAGAGAAAGGACTTATGAAATAGCCTAAAGAAAAAAGGAGATCATTTCAAACACACATGAAAAATGCGGAGATAGAAATGAACAAACTATGTTCAGTGTTAAAAAACATGATTGCGTGAGGAATAATTAGAATCCAGCAATGGAGGAATGCATGATTATAAGAGCTACCATTAATGAGGGCTGGCAAAGTACCAGAGATTTAGGCTAAGTATTTTATACTAATCATTTCACTTAATCTTCTGAATAACCTTTTGACAATGTATTGTGATCCATTCTATAGATTTTCTTTTAAGCTTTATAACATTCCAGCAAGATGCCTCTCTTTTACATCTGAGGAAATGGTAGTTTAGCAGACCCTGTTAGCTTGTAAGTGAAAAAACCAGAATTCAAAACCAGTCTGACTTCTTAATTATTGTTCTTAGTGATCTCTTATTCTCCTTCCATTTGGAAGAGGTGGAAAACTAATTATAGATTTAAATAAGGTGGTAATTAACAAGTTACTTGCATTAACCTTGGGCTCAGAGTTCCACTGTTTGACTTCCAGTTGATACAAACTCCATGATTATTTCCTCTTGAACATGGATGGGCAATGTGTTGATTCTGATTTTAACAGCTACAATCTAACAGTAATTGTGTGTCATCACCTTAAAATCTTTCAATTTCAACCCATGGCAATCCCTTGTACCTGTCAAATATCCTGTAACCAGAAATTCTGGCTCAGCTCAACTCTTATATTGGATATGATTTGGGGGCATCCCAAGGCTGGAAGATTGGGCTGAGACAGAAAAGAGTTTTCATAGAATTGGGACTGGTTATGGGTTTCTTTTCCCTAGGTATCTTCATACAAAGTAGAACTAATATCTTTATTAAAATAATATAATAATGCATGAACATTGGAGTTAGAGAACAATAGTCACATTATACCCTTTTGTGTAGCACATAAGATTTATCATATATTACAACAGGCAGAATACAAGCCACAGCAAAAAGAATCCATAAAATAGTGAGGTGATTTAATTTTGATTGGGTTTCATATCAAGATCGTCAAGGAAAATAAAAAAGATTGTCAATAATAAGTTTCTTGATGTGATCCTTTCTAAAATACATTAATATTGCACACTAAAACACAACATATATTTGTGTGTATATAACATATGTGTATTAGATAGCATATTTGTTATATATAACATATAATGGTATAGGTTATGTGTTATAATAACATACCATATATATACATTAAATTTCTGTGGATTTATAGACTAATACCTTGTAACTGTAATTTCAGGTTTAAAAAAAGGAGGAAATAATTTGATCCCACAGTATGATTTAGAACAATGTATCTTACAGATACATTTTCTTTCTTTCTTTTTTTTTCTGATACATTTTCATCAAAAATTTCATCCCTAATTTTTTGGGTATTATTCTACCCAACTTATTTTATTTTCTATCCCCAATATCTTACAGAGGCCTGGGCACATAGTAGGTACTCAATAAATGCTTTTATAGACAGAATAGATTAAAAAAGCCTCTCAACATGAGAAAAGGTACAAATACAGATGTGTAAAAAAAGCATAGTCTCAGGGTGCCTGGGTGGCTCAGTGGGTTAAAGCCTCTGCCTTTGGCTCAGGTCATGATCTCAGGGTCCTGGGATGGAGCCCCGCATTGGGCTTTCTGCTAAGCAGAGGAGCCTGCTTCCATTCTCTCTCTGCCTGCCTCTCTGCCTACTTGTGATCTCTCTCTGTCAAATAAATAAATACAATATTTAAAAAACCAAAACAACAACAACAAAAAACCCCAGCATACTCTCTCTGTCTTTGTTTTTTACTAGCCACATTTACCAGCTCCTCATAGAATCAGATATAACTAAAAACGCTCAGCTCAGCTGTTTCATCTTTGGAATAGAGTTTTATTTGGCTATCCCAGCATGATGACAATATCCCTAAAGATGCTCAAACTCCAGTTTGCTCTAGTACAGTTCAGCAAGCAACCTACTTTCATTTTTAGTAAGATGTATAACCAAACTAGGCAATTAAACTCAAAATCAATCTATTTTAGAGAAACCCTACTTATTCCAAACTGGATATCCACTCTTCTCAAAAACTTCTTATTATTATTATATTTCTATGTCTTCTTTCTTCATACTCTTTAATATCTCTTTATAGTATAGTATTATTATATATCTCTATAGATATATACATACATATAGATAACATAGATAATATCTAGAGAAATTATATAGGTAGATAACATCTATATAACATAGATATTATAATTTATATAATTTCTACCAAGCAGATAGCTTCTCTAGATGTTTCGTTTTACTAGTGGAAAAATCTTGAATTATGCTTTGTGCTCAGTGTAAAAGAAAATAAAAGTGAGCCAACAGAAGCTTTTGGGTGAATGGAATTTAAACTGCCCCACTGCTGAACTCAAGCAATAGGTAATCTTTGTCCTTCATCCTTAATTGTGTTTTGAAAGATATTAACCTGAGAAAGTATTTAGAGAACTTTAAGTAACTAACCAGAGAAAATGTTCAGTTCTGGATTCCATGGGCTTTTAAAAATACATCCTTTATATTTAATTTCTCAACATTCAAAGAGGATTAATATGTTAAATGTTTTTAATGCTCTGTTTAAGTATTTGCCACTAGACTACTATTCCTTGAAAGCCAGAATAATGTCTGACTTGCTTTTGTAGCCTCATGTACTAGATTAGTGTCTAGATTAATGGTGTCCAATAGAACTGTTGGCAATAATAGAAATGTTCTCTGCGCCATCCCACGTGGTAGCCAATAGCATATATAGACCATAGGCTAATGTGGCCTAGGAATTGAATTTTTAGTTTCACACTTTATTTAAATTTTAAGTGTTTAACAGTTGAAATACAGCTAATATGCCTGAATTTTGAATTTTGTTTCACTTCAATGCACTTAAACTTAAATAAACATGTGCGACTAATATTTACTGTACTGGACAGTGAAGGTCTAGAACTTAGCACAAAAGAATCATTTTTGATTGAATGAATAAATGCATGAATGAACTATAGAGTAACTTGCATTTGCTTTGAACTCTACTAGTGTGATTAAACAACCCATCCTCCCAAGCCTACCTCTAATTCTTCCACTACTATATTTCATTATAAAAGACATAATACCTCACCTAATTGACCATTAAATCCAAATGGATTACTTAAGTCTTCTGTTGCTGAGGATGCCAAACCATAAGACTTTAAATGTCTCTCATCTTGTATTTGTATACCTAAAAGCTTGTTTTGCAATGAGAGACCTTTTAGATTGCATTAGCATTTGTGTGCTACCAGGAAAAGATGGAATGTCAGTGCTTACAGCTATTTCTTTATATGAGTAACCTGCAGTTATGCACATGACTATGCAACTGGACCATTTTTCATTGGATCATGGTCAACCTTCCTACCATAGTCATCTCAAATATTCACTCAAATCACCACACAGTGCACTTGATAATCAAAAACCAGCTTATATGGTAAAATAAATGAGCTAGACAGAACTATGATTTACTTGATTTGCTTAATTTATAGAAACATGATGAAATAAATATAACTGATATTTACTATCTCAGCCATACATTCATAAGTATGGATCGGATTCTACCAGCAAATTTTGAGCAACTAACTATTCATAAAATGGCAATGCTGTGACACATTTTATAGAATAATAGATAATAAGAGTTTATAAGTAAATTTATAGGATAATAAGAGTATTTTCTGATCTTAAGACTTCAAAATGTAGTTAGGGATGGAAAGATGTATATTGGACAAAATTGGAGGACAAAACGGTCTATAATAGGCTAGTAAATTACAAGCAGAGGATAAATGGGGGAAAAGTAATAAAATATATAAATGACTGATTGTATAGTAATCAAGCCAGTTCCAAACTATCAATAAGGATATTATATTAGCCTTATTTCCTACTAAGTGTCCCACTTTGTTTGTAATTGCAAGGAAATTGGGTTATGTTTCCATTTGATCCTGTTAGCGGCAGGGAGTTTCTCTCTATTGACTGCCTACTAGATGTCAAGTAAGACTCAGGAGCTTCCCGTATGTTATCACATTTCTTCTTCAGAACCTGGGAAGAGGAGGAATAAATCATATGTCCAATTTATAGTTGGAGAAACTGAGGTCTCAAGGATTAAGAAACTTGACCTAGGATGCAGGTAGAAATATTTGGGCTGACAATGTTCAGAGATCTATCAGTTCCCTCCATAACAACCATACAAGTAGAGTCCTATAAGAATGAATGAATGAAGGAATGATGGAATGAATTTTACACACACACACACACACAGACACACACACACACACACACACACGTATATGTATATGTATATACATAGGAAAGGAGGGAAAAAGCAAGTATGCCTATTCCTTTAGATACTATATTCTAAAGTGACTCAGCTTGGGGGGTTAGCTTTCACTTATCTTTTCAGTGCAAATACAACAGACTAAGAATATTACTCATAACTCAAATATAAAAGGGCTTTGTGGATAATTGGGTTGTGGTCTAGCAAATAGGTTTCCCATTCTAACTGAAACCTCCAGCCAGTATGTGATTCATTCTAGCGTCCTTCACGATTAAACTGCCTTAACAGCATCTTAAAAGACCCCAAATAATAATTCAAAAACTCTCCACATGTGGTATGAAAAGATTAGACAAGTCTTAAGCAGGCAGAGGCTTAAATCTGACTGATAATACAGTGGAGAAATTATACACCATAAAGGCAGGGGAAAGAAGCAAGGGTTTAGCAAAAGGAAGATATAATCAGGGGACATAAACCTTCCTATAAATCAAGCTTTTCTATTCTGCGTGATTATTTCATAAACTGGATCTTGGGCTGTTGATCTCTTTAAATGATTACTACAAAATGTATGCATTTTTAGAAACACTTGCTAGCTGATTTATATTTTAGACATATTTTCCATTAGTGTTTATTCCTTGAGAATATGGTTTTCATAATAGAGTTGATATTTTCAAATATTATGGAAAACCTGAAATTCAATTTGTATAAAAGCTATGTAATTTTAGTGTACAATTACTACATCATATTTGGAAAAGCAGTGATAAAAGGAGCAACCAAATGCATACCCAGATGAGACACATTTTCAAAAAAAGATAATTTTGTCAGGGAAAGAAATAAAGATAGAAATGTCCCCTCCCCCCACCTTTTGCCTCTAAATTCTGAAATTCCAGCCAAATAATAAAATCAGCCTTTGAATTCCCTCTAAAAATAAAGAACAGTGGGGGGCGGAGGGGAAGCGACAGGGAGGCAAGAGGAGAGAAGGGAGAAAGTGAAGGGAAGGGGAAGAGAGAAGAGGAGAGAAGAGGAAATGAAGCACAGGATCTCAAGGATGTTCCATCTTCCTCAGCAATTGGTATACTATTGAGCAGGCTTGAAGAAGATGAAGTGTTCCTTATCCTAGACATATTTTTAAATTGCCAAAATGGCATTTTGTGTTAACGACAGAAGATAAAGTACACATGCAGTACCTATTAGTCATGATACCATAATTTATTTATCCTAATGTCTGTAATAAAGACAGCAAGTGAGCTACACAGTATTCTTAATCTAAATGAATTGAAGGAGTTGGCTAGCTGTTTTGCACATCTAAAGGATATTCTGAATGTACTGTTTATGTAGGCTGATTTGTTTCTATCTACCTATCCACTGAGTAAGAAGTGAATTATCCAAGGTAATTCTCAACAAAACAGAATCACGTCACCATCCAAGTAAACAATGGCTTGCAAAGGAAAGAATTCTTACTCTATACAGTGGTAAGAATGGAAGTGATTTAATAAAACAGCGCTGTTACTAAAGGCAAAAGTATGGTTAGAATTCTAAGGCCATTATCACTGCCATTAATGAAAAAAATTCAAAGCTCTTTCATGTTACTAAAGCAGAAAGATTCTTCATTTCATTTTCTGGGGGAAAAGAGAACTTATATGAGACAGCAGTACTAATAAGCAGTGTGCCTTACTCAGTCAGGCATTTCGTTTTATTATCATTTATGCTAACTTCTAAGCAAAATAAATGCTTACAGGGACCATCACCCAATGAGGTCCTCTGCACAAATTCTCAGACTACCTTCTGAATGAGGAGGAATGGAAGACATACAAAAGTCTGAGGCCGCTGTCTTTGAAATACATTTATTTGAGGAGGCAGACACAATGTGATTGGGACATACAAATATAACTACACACTATGCCTCAGCCATCACAGGTAATGGGGCCACATGTACATCCATGATTGAGATGGTAACATTTCACTTAGCAACTTGTTACAAGTTCCCTTACTCTACTTGCTTTATTATTGTTACACATTTAGAATATTGTTAGAATACACATTTAGAACCTCAGGAAGCTTCTGAGATCTATAAGTGCTGTTATTTCATTACACACATATGCTTTTCTAATATGCCTCAGATGTCAGGGAACGGTACTGGGAATATAGCAGATGTTTATTAAACATACTTATAAACTGAATTATAGCATTTTTAAAATAAGTTAAGGCAATATGTGTGATACCAGTAATTACTATCTGATTTTCTTTTTATTAATGATACTAAATATGGAAGAGAATGTTATGTGATGAGTCATATTTTCATGAAATGAGGCATTATTATTGATTGATGTCAAATGAAAAATACTTTCTTATCCCTTGGCTTGGAAAAGTTGACATAAAAGAAAGTGATTTTAAAAAAGAAAAACCCGGGCGCCTGGGTGGCTCAGTCGTTGGGCGGCTGCCTTCGGCCCAGGTCAGATCCCAGGGGCCTGGGATCGAGCCCCGCATAGGGCTCTCCGCTCTGCGGGAAGCCTGCTTCTCCCGCTGCCATTCCCTCTGCTTGTGTTCCCTCTCTCGCTGTGTTTCTCGCTGTCAAATAAATAAAATCTTTAAAAAAAAAAAAAGAAAAAAAAAAGAAAAACCCTCTGGGAATTGATTTTTTTAAGCTGGAGACAAAAACAATGGAATTGATAAAAGAAAAAATAATGTTGCTCGGTCTTAGAAAACAAGGCTGACTACTTAGGGTTTTTACAGAATGTAATGTAATCATGCCCAGTCAGCCTTGAAAGGTACACTAAAAACAATTCTAAGGATAACATTAAGATTAGGAAGTGAAGAATTCAGATAATTCATAGAAATTGGATCTTTTAAAAATGATGTTCGATAAGTCATCAGTTGCGCATAACACCCAGTGCTCATCTCATCATGTGCCCTCCTTAATGCTCATCACCCAGTTACCCCACCCCTCACCCACCTCTCTTTCCACAACCCTCAGTTTGTTTTCCGGATGTTCAGAGTCTCTCATGGTTTGTTTCCCTGTCTGATTTCTTCCCATTCAGTTTCCCTCCCTTCCCCCATTGTCCTCTGCACTATTGCTTATACTCCATGTATGAGTGAAACCATATGATAACTGTGTTTCCCTGATTTATTTCACTTAGCATCGTCCCCTCCAGTTCCATCCCCTTTAGAGAATTTTTGATGAGTTTTTTAATTGTCAGTCTACATACAACATGGCATATACCATTTTTTTAGAAATACGTATTTTGATTTAATTTTTTATTCAACTTTGTTGATTACAAATACCAAATATTCATAAAAGTTACTGATTCTCTCTATATACGATCTATTAAGAGTAAGCCAATGAAAAAGCTGTTGAGTAAAGCATAGACATTATGAAGTAGAAGTTGGCATTATTTAGTGATGTAAACCTGAACATTTAAAAACAGTCTCAAGAACAAAAACTTGGAAGTAGAACTGGCCTCATTCATAGGCATAACAACCAGTGATGTTGTGCAAAGTCCTGCATGGAATAAGGTTTAATGCCCTGCTGTAGCTTCTGGATCCTGCACGGGAACCTGTATTTCCTATTATTATCTGAAACTGTACATTACTATGGCTTTAAAGATGCTATTTGAGGTTTTATTTCTGAGGCAAATATTTTTTTAATATTTTATTTATTTATTTATTTGACAGAGAGATCACAAGTAGGCAGAGAGGCAGGCAGAGAGAGAAAGGGGGAAGCAGGCTCCCCGCTGAGCAGAGAGCCCAATGCGGGGCTCGATCCCAGGACCTGAGATCATGACCTGAGCCAAAGGTAGAGGCTTTAATCCACGGAGCCACCCAGGTGCCCCTGTGAGACAAATATTTCTAAGATTTGTACAGCTTAGGCATCTCCCCCACCCCTAATAAATATTTTATTACAATTTTTTTTATCATCTTTTCTTTGCAGCCTTGGCTAAGTGGAAAAAAAATGTAAATTTTGCCAAATATAGAACATGATACCAGTACTCAGACTACCTATCAGAGGGTAACTGCTCTCTCATCTTTAATATGTTGATTTAAAATACCCAAGAAGTAGGGGCACCTGGGTGGCTCAGTGGGTTAAAGCCTCTACCTTTGGCTCAGGTCATGATCTCAGGGTTCTGGGATCGAGCCCCACATCGGGCTCTCTGCTCAGCGGGGAGCCTGCTTCCCCCTCTCTCTCTGTCTCTCTGCCTGCTTGTGATCTCTCTCTCTCTCTCTGTCAAATAAATAAATAAAATCTTTAAAAAAAAATAAAATACCCAAGAAGTAGGGGTGCCAGGTGGCTCAGTTGGTTAAGTGTCTGACTTCAGCTCAGGTCATGATCTCAGGATCCTAGGATCAAGCCCTGCATATGCTCAGGGGGAAGCCTGCTTCATCTTCTCCCGCTGCCCCTCCTCCCACCCATGTGCACACACACACACACACACACACACACACACACACACTCTCTCTCTCTCTCTCAAATGAATAAATAAGATCTTTTAAAAAATTAAAATAAAATAAAATATTCAAGAAGTGACATAATGCAAAGATTATTTCCTTATATTTACCAATTAAAATATTTCTAATTTCTACCTCACCTTCTTCCAAAAGCAAATGAGATGATTCTAAAATGAAACAGCTTTAAATAAAATGAGCAGGGATCCAAGCGGAATAGTATCATTAATAAAAAGAAAAAGGAATAGATACAACTAGGTGCCTAAATAATGTAGTTTGTTATAGGTAGTCACTCATTTCATTTAGGCTTTAGATTATAATAAATTTTTAACAAAATAACACTGACAAACTGCTTATCAGTAATCTATCTTTTCAAATAACGTTAGAAGTTTGTAGAAAAGAACCCAAAATTTTATAAGATAGATATCCTTCAAATGTACTGCCTTGGAGCTATTCTTTTATAAAAGTAGAAATCACTGAATTATCGCATGGTCAAAGAACATTGAATTGCTTTACTTTGGGATGATGTAGCTTAATACAGTGATTTAACTTAGAGGATAGTGAGATTGCCCAATAACGATTATCTCTTTAAGTTTCTTTGTTGGAATCTCCTTCAGGGCACCCAGTTCACGTTTAAGTTCTTTAACAAGTCCTAGTTTTTGGAAGTCCTATGTGGTTGTTCTCTCACATTTGGTGTTTTTCATAGACAAACTTAGGAAACCTAAAAAGTCAGTTGGAGGAGGCTGAAACCTGATGCTGATGATAAAGGCTTGACTGGCAAAGTCAGTCACTTAGGAAGTGAACTTGAAGACTGGATGGATGGATTAGGCCTTCCTAGTTGTTCATTTGCCATGATGGCCTAAGTTGGAAGGCCACTTTGTTAAAATGTTACCTTACCTTTAAAAATCCTCAAGTTAGATATATTGCTTCCAGAAATATTCCTTCCATTTTAACCTTAATTTCTAGGAGAGGATTCAAGGAGATTGACAGCAAAAAGAAATACTTTCTAAATGTGTCTTTCTATGTTTATACTCACACTCAGGCTGAGTAGCCACTTTGATGGGTTGAGAACTCTCTCCTGGTCCCCACTCGTTGTAGGCCACAACTCGGAAGGTGTACATGGCTTCTGGTTTCAGGTTTCCCACAGTAAGCTGAAGGGACCCAGGCTGGGATGTGTTCAATGCTCGTTCCCTGGGAAATAAAAGTTTCAGGGAAAGATTATTCTAACATCAATACTTTAAGCAAAGTTTTATTTAATGTGCCAAATCAGTGAGGTGGACCAAGGTTTGCTGACTCATTTCCTGCTGACTCTGGTGTAAATCAAGGCCTCTGAGATTTACTATGAGAAGCAAAGGAGAAGGGCCTATGCATAAATACTGCAGGGTTTTGGGGGAGCTCAAGTTTATGCCATTCCCATGAAACTTGCAAACAAAAGTCTTTTCCCTCAACACTTTACAATTTAGAATTCAAAACTCATGACAAAGAGCTATTAAAATAAGAAGAAACATCTGGAATGTAGACAGGAAGATGCATTTCGTAAACATCCGGCTAATGACAGAAATCAAGGTTTCAATTATTCCACAAATCAGTCTTTGTCAGTATTGCCAACAAATGCATTTATGCATTTTCTCTCATTGTATGAAAGGAAAAGGCAGATGCTAAGTGCTGATGTACATGGAGCTTGAGCTCCTGTGGTTAAGTTAAGTGCAATTAGTGAAGGAGGGTAGATTCCTTTCTACGTGAGGAGAAACTACAACACATGTCAACTTGCCTTGTTCTTCAAGCCACATCTACATGCGTCCAATTCATTTCCCAACCAAAAGCTTCCTCTGTAGTTCCAAACAAATGAATTACTGTGCTGATCCTCATGCAATTTTTAGTATATATTAAGAGAGGGCAAGCTCCACTGATACCGATGCTAACATATAAGAAACAGTAGCTACTAAACTATTCTTTAAGGATACATATGATTGTAGACACTTGTATCCTCCCTGGTTTCACATAATTGACTTGGCGAGTGAAGAAGGAACTTCTGAGCTACTCAATTGTTTCTGAAGGTTTCTATTTCTAGACAGTATCTCTTGCATCTTCGTGGGATTGTATGTACATTTTAATTTTGCCATTTGGTTTTATTTTGTCTGGGGAAATATTTAAAACGAAACCTAGTTTTGTGTCAGGACAAAACAGGTTTCCAAAGAGAACAATAAAAACAAAGTTTTAAGGGCATTAATGGTGATTCTTGGGCATGTATGCAATGTGAACCTGACAGATAGGACAGAGACTGGCTGATTCATCTTCAAACCCATTTTTTCTTCACATGCAAGGCGGGATTTCCCAGCCCCTGTGAGGTCTAGATGAAGCCATGGGACTCAGTCTACCAAGTGAGTTTGAGTGTACACATGTTTTGATTCCAGGCCTGGCCCAGAAAATCTGCACACATGGTCACTTCTGTGTTCTCCTCCTTTATCCATGGGCTTGGGGAAGGCAAGAACGGCTACTTTGGGAGCCATATATTGATGATAGAGGAGTCAAATTTTCTAAGAATTCTGGAGATGAGGTGGGAGAATATGAGATCCTGCCTATCAATCAGGATCATTCCTTTTCTACTTTATAGAATCAAACAGTTTTGAGTCATTATAAATATTAGGGTTTCTTTGTTATAGCAGTTAGTGTTATTTTATCCAGTACTACTAATAATTAAAATATATACCCTGAGTGGTTATCAGAGTCTAGGAGGAGAGAGGAAGAGGAAGTTATTTAGTGAGTACAGAGTTTTAATTGGGGAAGATGAAAAAGTTCTGGAGAGAGAGAGTGGTGATAGTTCTTTGAATGCACTTGATACCATAGAACTCCATACTTAAAAATGCTTAAAACTATAAATACTATGTTATATATATTTACCACAATAAAAACTAACCAACCAAACAAATACCCCGTATGAATCCTAATACAGCCCAAGGTTTAGATATTCCTTAGGAGTGCTCTGTTAAGTTGCTATAAGGCTGAACTGTGTCTTATGGGGGGGGGGGTGGTCAGAGTCTGGGTGGGATTTAACAGTAACTGAAAGTAGGTAGGAGTAAGACATCAGATAATGCTCCCACATACCACATACCACACTGCTCTATTCTATCCACCTAAGATTATTTAGGCCAATAAGTTTCTTTGAAAAAAAAAAAAACCAAAAACCAAAACCAAACCCTCATAATCAGATTGTACACCTTGTGGATAGATGGATTTTTGCATCTTATTTATTTTTCTTTAGCAGAAGAAATTTTAGATACATTGCATCATGCAGTCCTTTTATATAGATAGGGTGATTTTATCATCATTTTATAGATGCAAAAGTATAATTGGAAAAACAGCATTTTTTCCCCCCAAAGAACTCATAGTTAGTGGATAACAGAGTTAAAAACAGAATCTGCGGCTTCAGCCTCTAAACCCGGTATTGATATCACTCAACAACTGTAGGGAAACAATTGTGGGGCTATTTGGATCATGGGCGCTTTGGGTAGAAGACTTGAATTTCTAAAGGAGTAGAAGGAATGCTAGGTGTTTAGAAACCACTGTGAGATGAATCTGTCACCCACTCTGATATCTTTTCTAGCCATCCATTATGACATGGTTGTCACTGAAGGTCAGATGCCAAACTTCTTGGGTATCTATGAGGAAAGACAGCTTTCATAGTTAACTTTATTCCTATACTACTAAAGAATTGAGGTGAAAGAGCTGTCTTCTGGGACATGCTGGCATAATCTCTTGAACAGGCATCCTTCAAAGGAAAAGATAAAGTAATCAAGAAAATCTGGATAGGCCTATGTAAGAATATGCAAGATCATATTCTCACATATCTCACATATATGCGAGATCACATATGAAGCCATGGGACTCAGTCTACCAAGTGAGTTTGGTAGATCAAATATATGTGAGATCACATATATGTGAGATATCTCACATATAAAAGTGGATGCTGGGTTTTATTATGAGGAAGGGAGTTTTAAGTTCCCATAATCTCTGTCAGCCTCCAACAAGTACTCCAAATTAATAATAGTCATGAAAAAAGTATATTCATTATATGAACAATTCATGCTTCCTCCATACTACATTGTGAACAAAGAATTTTTTAAAAGATTTTTTCTTTATTTGAGAGAGAGAGAGAGAGAGAGAGAGAGAGAGAGAAAGAGAGTGAGAATGAGAGAGGGGAAGGTCAGAGGGAGAAGCAGACCTCCTGGTGAGCAGGGAGCCCAATACGGGAACTATCCTGGGACTTCAGGATCATGACCTGAGCTGAAGGCAGTCGCTCAACCAACTGAGCCACCCAGGTGCCATGAACAAAGCATTTTTAGAAAATACTTCTATGGTAGCAATCTGGAAATAAAAAATACAATTTAAGCAAATACAGTGTGTTTTTCCCAACTACCTATAACATCACTCTACATCTCTACTCTTATCACATGCTAGTACTGCTCTGGATTGACCACTAGTTTCTTCAGTGTAGGCGATGAGCAGCTTAAAACAATGATTTAATCTAAACATTTCAAATTTATGTGACTTTTTTCAGAAATCTGCTCATTTAATCAAAGTGAGTTTGCATCAAAATGCTTTGGATGCTGTGGAGTGGATTCAGCATTCTTAAGTCTGGGATTGTTATTTTGACTTTCTTATTAATTTATCTGGGCCTGATTCCTCAGGTGCTGATTGGTGCCATGAAAATCTTTAACTCAGAGTTTCTCAAGAACTAAATGAGATGCTGTGTGTAAACCACATAAGGTAGGAGGCAAGTTGCCTGGGAATCAACATGGAGTCTCATATACGTGGTGGTTACTGCTGTTATTTTTATTATTATAGCAAAATATTGCCACAACCTCATTAGAAATAAGCACTCTTGAGTCCAAGAAGAGGACTTTTCCATAAGGGGTTTGGAACTAGGAATTTGAGGAGAGAAATTAACAAGAGGTCTAATCATAAAGAAAAAAATACATAAATAGGTGGCATTGAGCTCTATGGGCCTGCCCCCACATTACTCTCCTCAGATAAAACAAAACCGTTTTAAAAAATATTTTCTATAAGATTAATTTTGTTTTCCAAGATAAATTTTAAAAGTGGTCATAAGTAGAAGTATTGACTAAGTTCCAATAACAGAAATAGTAATATCTTTAAAAAGTGGAGGCTTCACTGAGAGCAAACTGAGAAGGAATTGGTGTTCTCTGTGTTCCACAGCATAGCTGAGCAGCCCTGTGAAATGTGATGTCCATACTGCTAGTGCCTGGGCTTTGTTGCCAGGCTGCTCTGCTGCTTCCTCAGGTCCTACAAGGGGGTCTTCAAACTGCTAGAGGCATACAAATGCATTCCGGGATATTGTGTCCTTCACAGATTTTACAGTTCAGGCCCCAGAGGTTCACAGGAGGCTTTTGATCATTCCTTTCATGCTTTAAAAGTTGAAAAATAAAACATCACAAATCATTTCCCAACAAGTAAGCAAAACCCGAGTTTGGAAGAGCAATTTATTACTCTGTGTTTCTCTGGTCTCCCAGTAAGCCGATGGCAGCCACCTGAAGAGGTTACACTCTCCAGAGCCTCCACTTGGACCAGTTGGTAATTAGGGTTTTCTCTCTGTGCACTCTGGTCCATGTTCCTCTGTAAATGGGCAGATAAACACACTAGGCTCTGAAGAACAGAGAACAGTTGTTGTCAGGAGTTTTCCCAATGATTGTGTGGGGTGTTCTGCCTGTTACTGCACCAACCACCCCTGGAAAAGCAGCAGCGGCCCAGACCAGCTGTCTCTTCACGAAGTTCTCTTCTATGACTTCGAAGACATAATTGCCTTCAAACTCACAGAGCTCAGAGGCATGGTCTGTGGCATCAGATATATTGTCAGACAAAGTGAAATCAGATCATGATTTCACTTCTCTTCCCCTGACTCTGAGTTGGTAGTGTGAGGTTTGGGCAGGTTCAAGATTAGTTGACTAAAGTAAAGGGAACAAGTCACCTGTGCTTTCTAGAATCCATTCACTATAACTTCGTCCACTGAAAAATTCACAAAATATAAACAGAAAATGTCCGTCTCCTCCTGCTGGCTGAAGACAACTGTGGGGAACTTGCCTTCTTTGACCTTTACATGGAGACCAAGAAGAGTTCGCAAATAGGAGAAATTTCCTCCTTGCAAACTCGAGTTTTACTGGAGTAAAACTTCAGGTGCTTTAGGTCACCTGGTAGAGGTTTCTTAGACAATAACAGCTATGTTTTAAAAGCATACTCTTGGGGCGCCTGGGTGATTCAGTCAGTTAAGTGTCCAACTCTGGATTTCGGTTCAAGTCAGGATCTCAAGGTTGTGAGATTGAGCACCTCGCTGGGCTCAGCCACACTCTTTGACTTAATAAAGACAATGCTGCTGGGGCACCTGGGTGGCTCAGTTGTTAAGTGTCTGCCTTCTGCTCGGGTCATGATCCCGGGGTCCTGGGATCAAGCCCCGCATCGGGCTCCCTGCTCAGCGGGAAGCCTGCTTCTCCTGCTACCATACCCTCTGCTTGTGTTCCCTCTCTCGCTCTGTTTCTCTCTGTCAAATAAATAAAAAAAATCTTAAAAAAAAAAAAGACAATGCTGCTGCTTTTCTGAGATCAGACGGTGAAGTCTTAGGTGCTGATACTTGAGGTGCAAAGTCCAAGAGGGTATCATAGAATGCTCCCTTGTACAAGTTGTTTTAAGACCTAACGCTGGTGAGGCTGTATTCTCCCGTGCCTGATCTAGTACAATGTACTGTATTATAATAGCTTTTCCTGTTTTTGTTTTTTTGGTCATTGATCTTCCCAGTTTTCCTCTATTGATTATTGATGGACATACTCTTCTAACATCTGTAATCTGTAAACTCCATGCCCCAGACTTTGTGCTGGCTGCCATTCTATGGTTAATACATCTCAATTCCTTGTGACAAGATCCAAAGACCTTCAAGATGAGGCCCAAACACTTTCACACTCATCTGCAATGATTAACCCTGCACCACAATACCATCTCCATCTCTGCTTCTCGGTCTGTTACCACTCTGCCATTCATTAGTTTCATTTAGTTTTGTTTGGTTTCAATTATCCTGGAGTTACTGGCTCCTGACTCATGACTCAGTTCCTTCTCAGTTTGGTAAAAGCTTGTTCATTCTTCAAGCGCAATCCAAATAAAATCTCTTGACTGAAGCTTTCCTGTTATCATGTCCTCTGATTCCAGCAGCATTCAATACTCTCTCTTTCATGATTTTGCTCTTTTAGTTTATAGATCTATTATAGCACATATCACATTGTATTAATAGGCATGTCTGTCTGACTCAGTTGTGAATTTAGAAGAAAAGCCATATTCCATTCACATTTTATTGGCACTCGGCATATATACCCACTATATATATATATATATATATATATATATATATATATATATATATATATATATATGACTATGCTGCCGGCGCTCACAGATTTTTAAACGAATATGTAAATAAGTGCAAAAATGTTAATAGAATAATTGCATAACCTTTCCACATAGTGCAATCTCCAAAATGTTTAGAGGGCTAGATCTGATTCCATTTTTCTATCCCACCTTAGCTGGGTGGCCTTTGGCATGCTACTTCACCTTCTGGGTTTTGTTTTCATTATTTGAAAACAGAGTGGGATCTACTCCAAGGAGCCTTTCTAATCTATATTATTTGCTGTGAATAGAAAATTGTGTGTGTGTGTGTGTGTGTGTGTGTGTGCGTGTGTGTGTGTAACTGAATTCAACACTTCTGTATTCACATTTCAGAAGTAAGTAGACTTTTAAAGATTAATCTTGATATTGTTTCTTACTGGATCATTTGTAACATGTCTCTAGTATACAAATTAAGTAAACACATATTGTCTTGTCCAAGTGCACCAGGGTATTAACATTTAGTTACAGCTGTGGTGAGCAACTAATGTTGTCTTGAGGTATCAAACACCTAATTAGGTGCTTCAAGGGGGATGAGTTACATTAATGGTGCTTTATAAGGAAGGAGTTATGTTAATTTTAGTGGAAAGATGTTTAGGATCCCCTTTTTATTCACTCTACTTTCACTTCTTCAGTGACAACAAGAATGATGCAATGATGAGAAGATCTCAAAACTGAAATATGGTGTCTACTAGAATAAGGCTCAAAATGACAGCAGCAAAAGCTACCCAGTGCTGCACTCCTTTTTACCCCAGAGCCATAGAGTTTGAAATCAAGAGCTATCTTGAAGGAAAAATGGGTTCACAGGTGACTTGACACCAGATAAATCATAATGGGCAATGGAGATCATCTAGTTGGTCAGAGGTATTTTGACTAAATTTTGGCTAAAAATTCCTTTTTTTCTTGAACTGTTAAAAAGCATAGGCTGAAGCACAGATTTTTAAAAAATTTTGTTTGAATATAATCTCTGTTTCAGCATCTAGTACACATTCAAGGGACTAGTGATATAACAAATAGCTACTACAATAAAACATTAAGAAAACTATCTTTTCATGGAAACAAAAGCTTTTTGTTTCAAATTGTTAATTTTGTTTAGTTTCAGCCTCTGTCCCTAATAAATATGACTCAGTTCTGGGTCCTCTTCTTGGTTGTTTTTTTGGGGGGCAATTGTGGGGTGACCCAATTTCTCCTTTGAAAGGTGCAGTTAACTATCATCCATATGCTGACAAATTCCTGGTATATTTACATATTTCTGGCCCAAACTTCTCTGAGCTCTAGCCAGGTTCCTTACTCTGAAGGCCCTACTTCTACTTGACTTTCCCACTTGGATGTATGCAAAAAAAAAAAAAAAGAAAGAAAAGAAAAGAAAAAGAAAAAGACTTGTCTGAAGCTGAATTTATGATCTTCAGTCTCAATCCTGGGTCTTTTCCATCCTAATGTCAGTGAGTTGCCCTACCATCCTTCCATTTAAATAAGCCAGAAAACTAGGAACTATCCTTGTGAACATCCGTTGTCTCACCATGACTGCCAATCTGTCAGCTGCTATCAGTTTTGCTTCCTAAACATCTCTAGAATTATTTCTCTTGCTCCGTCTCCACTGACCCACCATCATGTCGCACCTGGACTTCTACAATAGACTAGGTAGCTTCCCTCATCTACCGGGATGACCACACGGTCTAACTTCCACTCTGCAGCTACAGTTCTCTTTTAGAAATGCAGATCTCATTATGGCGTAGACATTATGCACACATGTCTTCTCTCACGGAAGCACATTCCTTTCCGTTAGAGCTCTTAATTCAGTGTGTAGTTATATATTCTTTAGTGGAATGATCCTCCTGACATTATTAAACTGCCTCCAAAGAGGCTGTTGGTTTCTCGATTATTCTCAACACAGAGCTGGACACATAGTCAACTCACAAGTGAATAATGGGTCATTCATTTGTATATGGCATTTATAGAGGGCATGTTTTATTTTTCAGTATACATTAAGCCCATTGGAAGAATTACATCACTATTCTCTTATTCAATGATCTAAGGACATTTTGCGGTAGAAAGGAGAGGGTTTTACATTTTTACAGAGAAGCAGAGTGAAAGGGGGGCGTGGGGGCTAACTTTGCCAGGCTGTAAGCCAGGACCAGAATGTGGAGCTTTGGATTCTGAGTCTTGTTCTCTTCCCTTCACAACACTCTCCCTTCATAACGAGCTTCATCAGCTGCACAGCCTCAGCACTGAAGAGCAGGGAAAGAAGATGTAAACACCATGTTGGAAATGTAATGCACGTTGAATTCTAAGATGAATCCTCCATGTCAATCATACAAAGGTGGCCCTCTAATCCTGAGCAGTGAGAAGAGATTTTTCTGAGGCAGCACAAAGCAATGTAATGCATACAGGGCTGTGAGTTGGAAGGCCCAGTCCAGCTTTTGTCCTGCCACAGAATAGGTGTGTGACCTTGAGCAAGTCAGGGGCTTGACCTTGAGCAAGTCGGGGCTCTTAGAGCCTTCCCTGCTTCATTTGCAAAACGAAGATACCAGTCCCTTATCTGCCTACCTCGCAGGGTTATTGTGAGGATTAAATTGAATGATGCTCATGAAAGTGTTTTAATTCTCTCATCTGAACTCCCACAGTACTTTATATGTACATCTTTTAGGGGATATCTTTTACTTTGTATGGTATAGAGAAAAGATCACTGGACTAGAAACCTTGCATTTAAATCTTTCTTCAATATTTACTAGTTGTGTAGCTTCTTAGGCAGTGTTTTTTTCAGATTTTCTGAACAGAGTGAGGCATGCTGATTCATAAAATGGAAATTATCATACCTGCCTTATCTGAGGATCAAATGGGCTAACATTTACAGAGTGATAAAGTCCTCTCTACATATAAATTGGGAAACACCTGTATTTCATTTCTTTTCATTTCTAATACACACAGTCATTTGCACATAGCACTGGCTGACAAGAACTCAGAGCTTTTGGAGCATCAGGCAATAAGCAAATGTTTTAGGCACAAACAATTTTTGAAGTCGTCATAGCCTTACATGTCAGTTATGATTATTATCCTACATGAGGGCTCTATCCCACATGAGGGCCACACAGCTAATAAAATTCTGAGCCAGGACTGAAACCCATGCAGTTGAATTCAATAGCAACATTACCTTAAGCTTCTGGCTACACTGTGTCAAACTCCATCAATAACTTTAGGTTATGAAATGGGAAGTATAATATTCTAAACATATCCCAAAAGTTTGCCTCTGTGTCTGCAACTGGTAGAAAAATGATGCAAATCAACTTAGCCATTACGTTAGAAAATTACTGGAAAGAAGTCTATGGAAGAATTCATGTCGCAATTCTGAAAATATCAAGAAAACCTGATTCTTTTCCAGGTTAATCCCCCAACTATGTTAGGGGCAAGTCGGTGTAGTGATTGAGAACACCTGCTTTGGAATCAGGCCTGCATTACATCCTGGTTGTCCCACTTACTAGCTTAGCTGTATATCAGAGATGAAAATGTCTTCTTTAAGCCTCATGTGGATAATGTTTTGTTGTGAGGATGAAATAAGATAATTTATGTAAGAGATGCTTAGCCTAGCATCTGGCACAGTAACTATTCAATAAATGCTTTCTCTCATCATGAATGCTTACTCTGTGGCCTTCAGCGTGAGACTTACTCCTCCCTGAATATCAGTTTCTAAATGTTTAGAACGTAGCAGAAAGTTGTACTATGATTCTAAAGATCACTTTCAATCTGACGATTTTTAGGTACAAGGAGGGGATAGCTGGATATCTGTGAAGTCTGGCTTTCAGGTTCTGGAATTTATCCTGCTCCCTGACTTATGAAATGAAAGTACCCAAGGGGCTGAATTCAAAAAAAAAAGGATGTTAACTATGGCACTTGTATTATCGACACCATTAACCAGTCAGACAGATTAATGATAATCTGAGCTAGAGTAATTTGCCTGACAAAGTCATTACTAGTCTGAGGCAAATGTTAAATCCACCACCTTTTAAAAAGCTATTGTGTTAAGGAGCTAAATAAACCTATATGAGCAAATAAGCATCACAGCTAACCGCTCAGAGACATGTGGCATATATTTGCTCTAGTTGAGAGCCAGAAAATGAACAGGGATATTGGAATCAAATCTCAAAATCAACTTTTATTTTTTCTCAACTAAAAAAAGTTTTTACTGAACTCCAGCCAGCTTATTCATCCTCCTCAGTAACACAATTTGTTTCATTGGTTAAGGAACTATCTATTAAGAATACCACATCTGTCTCTCTGCCACTTTTATCCTACTGGTTCCAGTCAGTAAATGTCTACAGAAGTCATGATACTAGACACATGGGTATGGAATTATAAATAAGATCTAGTTTCCATCATCAGGAAGGGAAACATGCATGTACTCAAACACAAAGTTTGACAAAAGGTAAGAATAATATAATAGTAATCAAAGTATAAGGGGAGGAAAAAGGAAAAATGATGACTTCTGAGCTGGAAGACTGGGGAGAGATTCACATAGTAGTTGATATTTCAATTACGGCTTCAATTCAAGAAATATTTTGTGAGCGTTCATTATGGGTTACATATTGCTCTATGCTAAGAAGAGCTCAGGGAATCAAGGAGATAAGAATAGCCCTGCCCACATGAAGCTTATATTCTGGCATCAAAAGATTCAGGAAACAATAAGTACAAGGTGATAAAGCCATGGAAAAAATGTGAATGAAAAAGGGCATAGGGCATGGTAGTTGTCAGGTTAAGAAATCTGGAAGAAGGTGCCCCTTCATCAAAGACTCAGTACAAGTTACAGAATGGTCCACATGGATGTCAAGGGGAGAAACATTCTAACAGGTTGATTAGTAAGTGCAAAAACTTGAGGGAGGATCATTCTTGGTATACTTAGGAAACACAAGGAAGCCAGTGAGACTGGAGAAAAGTGAGCAAACTGGTAAATGGTAAGAATAAATGATGAGACTAGGAAGGTGACAAGGGACCAGATCAGGAAGGATAACTGCTTAGTGTCTGTATGAGATAGGAAGTCATTGGAGGGTTTTGAAGCAGGAGGATAATAGGATCTAAGGTATGTTTTAAAAGATTTATTCCTGTTGCTGTGGGGAGAACAGCCTTGAAAGTTTATTGTAATAGTTCAGATGAGACTTGATGGTAATATAAAGGGGCAAGAAGTGGTAAGATTCAGTATATGTTTTATTTTTATTTATTTATTTGGCATTATTTTTTTATCATGGAAAATTGTAAGCAACACAAAACTAGACAGAATGATATGATGAACCATTTTATTCCCATCACTCGGCTCAAAACTGAAAATCTTTAGTATGATTTTATAACAAATACCAAGTATTATATTATTTCCTGGATTCAGGATATATTTTGATAGTACTGCTAAGACCTGTTTTTGGTTATGGGATATAAGAAGAAGAAAAGAATTAACAATTACTCCAAGGAATTTGGCCTGAGTAATGAGACATATGTAGATTTCACGAAGATGGGGCAATCTCTGCAATAATAAAGTATTTGGAGGTGGGGTCAAGAAAAACAGGTGTTTGGTTTTGCTGATAAGTTGTAGATACTCATAAGAAATCAAAAGTTAAGAAACCAAGAGGGAATTTGGATATATGACTCAGGACTGCAGGTAAATGTCAAGACCAGAGACACAAATTTGGAAGACATCAGCATACTGACAAAATGTAAAATCACAAACTGGATAAAGAGATCTTCAAGCCTGAGCCCTGGGAAAATCCAATATTCACAGGTCAGGGAGATTTGAAGTAAAAAGTAGAAGCTAAAAATGAGTGGCCAGAGGGATTAGAGTAAAACCAGGAAAGTGTGTGTAATAGAACTCACTCAAGGGAATGATAACTGCCGCAAAAAAGGAAATGATCAAATAAAATAAAATGATAAAATGATAAAATTTGCTTATTGCCCAAGTAATGTGAGGACGGAGAATTGACTATTGAGTTTAGCAACATGGAAGCCACTGGTAAACCTAGATAGGAACAGTGGCTTGAAATATTAGGAACAGATTCACGATTAAAATATGAGGTAAGGTATTGGGGTGAAGTTAGACAACTCAAGGAAATTTGCTATACAAGGGAATACAGAATAGAGTGGTCGAGGAGGGAGAAATGGGATTGAAGGAAAATTTGTTGAGATGGAAAATACAACTGCATGCCTGTATGTTGATGGACATGATCCACAAGACTGGAAAACATTGATAATGGGGGGAGAGAAGGAATAGCTGAAGCTTTATTCTTTTGTTTAAGAAGGGATATGATCCAGTATAATTCATCTTCCCTGTATTCATCACACCAAAGAGATCTTATTCTCATCTTTCACATATCTAAATGCCCAAAAGTCACACATTTGATAAACAGTAGTACCATTTTCAAATGCAGCCATTTAGACTTAGGTTTAACCAGTATAGTTTATAGGAACCACACTCTACCTATGTATAGACTGGATATAGATGTCCATTTAAAGACTTGGTAAGTTATTATGTGCATGTCTTTATATAGAAATTTTATCGTATTTAAGTTTAAGAACATTCACACTTTTTTCACAGTAGAGTGAGTGATACTAACTATATTTCTTAAAGATAACTTGAGACAGTGAGGAGGATGGATTAGAAGGCAAGAAGCTATTGTCAAAGACCAGATCAGTGATGATGGAGATGACAGAATAAAGGGGGCATAGCTGAGCTGTGGCCAAGGTAGACCTGATAGGACAGAATAACTAATGGCAGAGCCGAGAGGCTGGGAGGAGTAAAATATGACTTGGGCTTTTTGTTTGGCCAACAGGATGGAAGGTACTAACATACACCAAGAAAAGAGAGGAAAATATATTTAAGGAGGAGATAGTGAGGAAGGTTTGGGGCAGGGTAAATTTAAGAGGGCTCCAGGAAATTCATATGGTCATATGAGGACAATTTGGGCAAGAATTATTACCTCCAATTTTCTTAGCTGCACAAACTGAGATCCAAAGACTACCAGGCTCATGATAAGGTCACAGAGTTAAAGAGCTGCAAATGAGACTACAACGAATGCCTACTTCTTCATGGTAAGGAGTGATCTTAGGGAACATAGGCTGTATGTGTACTATGTTTATTTCTTTCATTTTAAAGTCAGGTGGCTACTGGGTGGCTCAATGGGTTAAAGCCTCTGCCTTAAAGCCAGGGTCCTGGGATCAAGCCCCTAATTGAGCTCTCTGCTCAGCAGGGAGCCTTGCTTCCCCCCCTCTCTCTACCTACTTGTGATCTCTCTCTCTCTGTCAAATAAATAAATAAAATCTTAAAAAAAATGTCAGGTCAAATTATGAAAGAAAAGAGAAACTTAAAAACGACACACTTTATTGTCGTGGACTAGAAAGGAAAGCATTTTAATACACAGCATGAACGAAGTTGCACTGTTCCTTCTGATTATCACACTGCACTAAAGACCACTCCGGCCAGCCCAAGCTCTCTTGTCCTTTTTGAATCCTGAGGGGTTCCTGAAGATCACTATGAGTTTAGAGCACTCACACATTGGAGAGACTAGATTAAGCCTCACACTTGAATCCTGGCTTCTCCCCACATGCTTCCTATTGGTACCTCAATTGGCACTGGAATACTTATGACAGCATTCTACTTCATTCTTCTACAGAAGAATGGATGGTCAAAGCCAGGATGTGTGAACTCAGCTCTGTGAACAAGTGGGTCCATGGGCCACTTGCCATTTCTGTCTTTCCTTCTACTTCTGTCACTTTCTTTTTCACTCTCCCTTTCTACTTCCCCCACGCTGCCACCAACCCCCAAAATTTAACATCTATGTAGATCCATCAAACAGGTTATGTTTCCCTTGGCTGGTAAACTTTACAGAAAGTGAATGTAGTCTGCATTCAAGGATGAAGCAAGAAACTGCCACATCTCAGAAACCCCTGCCTACCAATGGGGGTCCATTTTAGACTGGTTTTATATAAGAGGAAATTTAATATGGAAGAAAAGATGTGGGTCTCAAGACTCAGCCAAATGAGGAGACCAATGTTTATGTAGATCCTAGTTGCTTTACCCAAATCCTCATCTCTTGAGGAGCATAATGATGACATTCCATCCTCATGTGAGATGCGCAGTAGGTTTGCAGAGTACATTTGTAAATAGCTGTTATTCTCTACAGAATTTGGGGATTTGGCAATACAGCCTTTCTCTGAAGCAAACTGGGCTTTTACATGCTGATCCCTTTGACTGCCTTTAATTGGCAATACAGAAAACATAAACATGGATGAGGAGGACAGTAAGTAAAAAAAAATGCCCAAGGAATAGAACGGAAAGATCTATTAAGAAAGCTGCCTGCCTTGCTTTTCTGATTCCTTCTTCTTTTTAAGTTTTTATTTAAATTTCAGTTAGTTAATATACAGTGTAATATTAGTCTCGGTGTCTGATTCCTTTTAAGTGAAATGTTTACAGAGTGGTTTTATGCTTTAATCTTTTCTAAAAAAAGATTTTATTTATTTATTTGACACAGAAAGAGGGCACAAGCAGGCAGGGTAGCAGGGTGAGGGAGTGAGAGAAGCAAACTCTCTGCTGAGCAGGGATTCCAGGACCCTGGGATCATGACCTGAGCCAAAGGCAGATGCTTAACTGACTGAGCCACCCAAGTGCCCCTGTGCTTTAATCTTAAATAAGATTTCCCGAACACTGAACATGCTTATTTTCAATTATACTTGCTCAGCTGTCAGTAATTAATAATATATAATGATACCAATAATCTAGGCCTTAAAATAAATATAACAAAATGCCATTTCAAACGATATGGCGAACTAGATATTATACGAAAAACCCTTCTGTTAGGGCACATCTAAAATGCTGGGTAAATTATTCAAAATCCTTTTTATTTAAAAATGGTTTTATCTATAATATATTGGCAGCAAAATAGAAGAATTATCATAATGAGAAAGCAGACCTGTGGAGTGGGTATTTGCCTGAGGGTATATGTCGTATACATCTCTCAATAGAGGACTGGAGTGAGGGCTTTAGAAACCGATAGAAGAGGATAGGAAATGAAGCTTACAGATAAAGTAGAGCGTATGGTCTGATTAGAGAACCTCGCAACAGCCAGGATCCGAAAAGAGCAAACTTCAGTGGGTGAGCTAGAAAATGAAATTAGCCTCCTGAGAGAACAGGCGAACATATGATCTCAGCCTTAGCTTAATTGGAAACAGAACAACAAAAAATCTGAGAATTCCTTACCACAAATCTGCATTTACCCATGTGAGTTGAGATGTTAAAAATGGCAGAAAAAACAAATGTTATCATACTTAGTGGACTTTCTCATAGTTAATAAAATATCAACATGAGATGGGTAGGGTCCAAATAAATCTTAACAAAATTCTGGTTTAATGTGGTCTCATTTTGGTAAAGCACATCCTCCCATAAGTTTGTTCTTTATACTTGGTCACAAAAATTCCCTCAGAGAAACTTTTAAGGATTAGAGTTAACAATCAAGACTCACCGGTACATGAAAACAAACAAGCCACTATGAGGAAGAGTCAGCAGAAACAGATCATTGAATTAGAATCACAAAGACTAAAGATATTAGAATAATCAAACATGGTATACAAAATAAGTAAGTCTAATAAATTTAAAGAAATAAAAATAGATATTACACAGTTTCTTCTTTTATTAATTTATGAGTTTTTTTTAAGATTTTATTTATTTATTTGAGAGAGAGAGTGAGAGAGAGCATGACAGGGGAGAAGATCAGAGGGAGAAGTGGACTCCCCATGGAGCTGAGAGCCCGATGCAGGACTTGATCCCAGGACTCCAGGATCATGACCTGAGCTGAAGGCAGTCGCTCAACTCAACGGAGCCACCCAGGCGCCCCTAATTTATGGTTTTTTTTTTTTTTTAATTTATTTGAGAGAGGGGCAGGGGCAGAGGGAGAGCGAAAATCTTAAGCAGACTCTGAGCTAAGCACAGAGCCTGATGTGGGGCTTGATCTCACAACCCTGAGATCACAACCTGAACTGAAACCAAGGCTCAGATGTCTAACTGACTGTGCCACTCAGGTGCCCTCACAATTTATTTTTATAGAAGAAATTGGAATTTACCCAATATCTATGTTAGGCTTACAAGTCAAACCTCAAAGTCTTAAAATCACGAAACATTTCAAATAGAATGGGTTGAGAAAAATCAAGAACAATAAAATAAAAAAATAAAAAAGATTGTGATCTTGAAACCAGACATATACAAAATACATTTGCCTATAAGTGACAAGTGAAAAAAGGAAGAACATGGGGCTCCTGGTTGGGTCAGCGGGTTAAGTGTTTGACACCTGATTTCAGTTCAGGTCATGATCTCAGGGTCCTGAGATCCAGCCCCATGTCAGGTTCCACACTCAGCATGGAGTTGGCTTGAGATTCTCTCTCCCCCTCTCCCTCTGGTCCTCTTTCTATGCTCTCTCTCTCTAAAATAATAAATAAATAAAATATTTTTTAAAATAGAGCAAGACAATAATTTCTATCAAATATTAGATACTCTTGCATGACCTTTACATATACAACCTAATTTAATCCTAACAAAAACTTTCAGAGCTAAGTATTATTATTCACTTTTTATTATACAGTAAAGTCAGGCTCAAAGAAGTTATGCAGTTTTCTTGAGCTCACATGATATCAGTGACAGAGTAGGGATTACATTCTAGTCACTGTGGTTCTTTCATATCCTGCTCTGTTAATATACAGCCTAATTCTGTTCTCTGTTCATCATTTAAAAATCAAGGAAATAAAAAAAGCTGTTTACTATATATTCACATGCTTGTATTTTTTCAAGGAAGTTTCCTATAAAGACTTTATTTTATTCTATAAACAATCCTACTTTAAAAAATACACGTGGTCCATGGAGAAATATTATCTCCACTTACAGATGAGTGCTGGGCAGAGCTGAGTTTCCATGTGGTCTCCAACATCCCTGCTCAAGATCTCCTGCAGGTGCCTTTATGCCATAGTATGCATCGAAAGAGATGGCAGATTAGGTACTGATGGCACCTACCTGTTGTCACCTTCTCTGGAGAAAAAGACTGTGAAGGTTTGAATGTTCCCTTTTGCTTCTGCAGGTGGACGCCAGCTGAGACGGACAAATCGACTGGAAACCAACACGGGGACCACATCTCTGGGAGCAGAAGGGAGGACATTGGAGCTGGGGATAGCTAGGGAAGAAGAAGAGGAGGCTGTCAGAGGTGTTGGTGCCATAGGTGGGAAATGTGCAGGAAGGCAAAACAGATCTATTAGCAAACATAGGATGGTCCATTCTAAAGGAAGAAAAACAAGGGAAAGCAATCAAACTGTAAATGGAATCAAAGATATGTTAGAATTTCTTGGAGGTGATGAAAGAGTGGCTAATTAATAACATATGATTCTTTTTTTTTTTTAAAGATTTTATTTATTTGACAGAGAGAAACACAGCGAGAGAGGGAACACAAGCAGAGGGAATGGAAGCGGGAGAAGCAGACTTCCTGCCGAGCAGAGAGCCCGATGCGGGGCTCGATCCCAGGACCCTGGGATCATGACCTGAGCCGAAGGCAGACGCTTAACGACTGAGCCACCCAGGCGCCCCAATAACATATGATTCTACTGCATATTTGTCCAATTTCCATTACTCATGGTATCTATAACAATTAAAGAATGTTCTGTTTAGGCATGAGACAGAGAGACATAGCCATGGATAAATGCCTCAGGTAACCAAGCAGTTATTGTAAAACCTTATTCCACTCAGAGCCTATTTACCTTGTTTTAGATATAATTTGAAGGAACAGTAAACCAAAGACGATAGAAGCTAACCAAAAGTAGAAAGAGTTCTTATAGACTACCCTCTAGAAAAGAACTGAAAAAAAAAAAATCTACCAGACATAAAGATACACAGTTGTCCCATACTTGTGGAGTATCTCTGCATGTATGGCAAAATCTTATAATTGTTTTTCACAGGAATAAATCATCCACAATGGAAGAACTCATTTTTAAAATATTTGCGGCATTTACAATCTATAATGGAATTTTCTATTAAATGTGTGTATTCATAATTCATCTTCTTATTTTTTCAAGTTCCCAAGGATAGGAAACATATGTTTCATTTTGACAGGTGATTTCTAGCTCCAAATCACAAGGACCCATTTGCCTGTACTTAATCTTCGAACTGGCTTTTGTGGGACATTTTTCTCTAGTGCTTATCAAAGTTAGTCTCCATCCATCCATTTACTTTCTCCAGGGGCTAGCTGAGTCACCATTCCTACTGTGCACTACGCTTAGCTGGAAAATCCACTGGGGTCAGGGGGCCTATATCATTTCCCAATGGTTCCAGAAACACTATCAATTGACAATACATACCAGTTACATAGAGAAAGAAGTTTTAAAGAACTGCAGAAAGCTTTCCAAGTTATTTCTGGATCCCTATCTTTTTAGCCTACTTCTTTATAGGTAAAATTCCCCATTGCTTTTTTGGTCAACACAGTGTTTGAAACAAATGGTAGACTGGCAGCAAGTTAGCCAATCTTTTGTGGCCGAGTGGTGAGGAGAGGGAGAAGACTGATGCCTGGATATGTAGCATCGGTCTCCAAAATGTGGATGAAATTAAGCCTCCTGATGAAAATTTGTACTTCCACACACCAGGGGCATCTCAAAATAGCACACTTATGTAAATTTATCCTCCCCACCCCCTTCACTGTCCACTCAGTGGACAACCCAACCCTCTTGGGTTGCTTAACTCAGTTGTATATACACTGCCCTCACAACTGTATAGCCCAGAAATACAAAAGGTATCCCCTAGACCTGACTCTCTCTCACTCATCCTTTCTAGGATTCCCCCACTCCTGGACATCTGGTAAACCTACTCCATGTTAGCTCTACCGCTACACCATCATTCTGTCTGCCACATTTATCTCTGCTTTTTCTAGCTCCTCTGCTTTCCTTCCACTCATCTCCCTCAAATGTATTCTGTGTACAGACAGCATTCTGAATAAGCTTGTAAAAAGACACATCTGGTCCTGTTACTCTACTATTTATTCATCCTCAGTGTATATTCTTTAGTTCAGGGAATCTCCAAACTTTGAAATGGCCCTAATGGCCTGGCTCCTGTTTACCAGTTTTCGTAGTTTGGCTTCTTCACAAAGAGGCCTAAAAAACAGATTTAAGTGCAAATAGCTTATTTGGAAGGTGATCCATGGAAGTTGGGAAGTGAGACCGCAGGGAATCAAAGTGACTTATCTGGCAGTTAGCACTGTGGGAAACTAGATGGCAACTCCACCGGGGGGCTCTGTGGGCCCGTGTGGCACTGGCCTCTAGGTTATCTGTCTTGAAAGAAGCAGGCTAAGATATTTATCCAACACTCCGCCACCACTGATTGAGGGTGATTCCAAGGGCCATCCTGCACAACAGTCTAGTGTATTCCTGTTGCCAGAAAAAATACCACTTTGGGGAGAGGCTTGCAAAGTTTCCACAGTAAGCAGCATCCATTAGCTCTACTCATCCAAAAAAATACTCATAGAGTGCCTATACAATGCCAGCCCTTCTAGGTACAGAGGAGTCAACGGCAAAAATAGATGAGGGCATTCCTCATGAAGCTCACATAGAAGCTCCTTGGATTTTCTTCTCATCCAGTCCCCACCCCCATCAGACGAAGGATATGCTGAGTTCATAACAAGGTTTGAGGGAGGAACATGCGACACAACAGCACGAACCCCTAATCATCACACCTACAAATGACAAGAGGATCTGGAGGCTCCCTGGTCTTTTGCTGCTTGCATTAGGCAGGCTTGCCCTGTGTGGATCCACTGGTGATTCCCCAAAGCCTTCCCACAGCAGCTCCCACTCTAGCAGACCCATCTCATCCATCTAACTCCTGCTGTCCCCCTTCACTTAGTCTAGTAATTATTTCCTCTGGAAAGAATGACCCAAATATATCTAACGGATGATAGTTAATATCTATAATATTTAAAAACAAATCCGAAAATCAATAAAAAAGAAGGAATCTTATTTTAAATTGGGGTTCAACCTGACAGTAAAAAAAAATATGCATTAAATCTAAAAAGTCTGTCAAAATAAAGTATATTTAAAAAAAAATTCTGTCAGAGTAGCAAGACTTTAAAGAACGTTAGAGTCTGGGGTTGGCCAGGATGTGATGCTTGCTCTCTTATACCGTCAGCTGGAGTTTGTAGGAGTACAGTCTGTTTAGAGATTAATTTGGCAAAATCCTCTAATATGAAAAATATTCGTACCATCTGACCATTCTCAGGTTTATAAAGTTATCGTCTAAAACACCCCAAGTAATCTCTTTATCCACGCATCCTTGCAAAATCATAGCTCATTTTCTCAAAATGTTATACCTATACTTCTTACCAGTTTAAAGCAAATGGGATCATCACTAGATTTTTTATTTTATTTTTATTTTTTTAGAAGATTTTATTTCTTTATTTGACAGAGAGATCCCAAGTAGGCAGAGAGAGGGGGAAGCAGGCTCCCCGCTGGGCAGAGAGCCCGATGCGGGGCTCCATCCCAGGACCCCGAGATCATGACCTGAGCCGAAGGCAGAGGCTTTAACCCACAGAGTCACCCAGGGGCCCCTCCCCCCTCCTTTTTTTTGAAAAGATTTTCTAAAAACAAAACATGATCCAGGATGACTTGTAGAAATCTTTTGAGAATTCTCAAGAAGTTAGACAAATTAGTTTTAAAAGAACAGGAGAGAAAATTTAAATTCCTTTTTCCTCAAGAGCACCTCACTTAGAGATGGTATCACATCAAAAATGAGGTGGTTTCCCTACCTATTCAGGGGCCGCCAAGAGGGAGAGCAATGGGAGTCTGTGCACAGAGGCTTTTCTCCTCAGGCTTCCAGGAGTGCCTTCTCACAGAGCTAGTCTAGACGCAGATGACACAGATAAAGCTCAGAATAGAATTAATCATGGACTCTTTTACCTCAGTTTAAACAGTCCTCGTATGAAAAGGAACGGACACATTTTTAACAAAGGGATGGCTTCTTTCTTTCTACAAGGAATTAATTTTGTTCTTACTAATCCTCCAAGCCTTCTCTTAACAGTAACTCGTCTCCACATAAGGTCTCAATAAGGAACCAATCAGGACTTTTTTCTTTGCTCTTGGAGGCCTAATCTCCAGTCTGGCCCTAATCTCCCTGGCCCATTACTGTTGCCATGGTTACAGCTTCTTTATCTGTTGTCATGGAGAAGAGGAGGTGAATTTACCATACTATAACACAGTCTTTTTTTAAATTATTATTTATAAGAATCTCCTTACCCCCCCCCAAAATCATAATAAAATCCAGGAAAAGGGAGTGATTTCTGAAAATAATAGAAAATCAAAGAATTGTTTTGAAACTTTGGTTTTTAGTTACTAGTTACTACTACTACTATTACTACTACTACTATTTTATGATGATAATGCAATAGCCTTGGTAACAATTACATTATTGGGTTAGTTTTCCTATAAAACTATGTCTTGTCTAGATACCAGAGAGTTTGTTTCTCTTGGAATTTTACCATATAATGTTTATAGACATTAATTTTTCCCTGAACTTATTAACTGCCTGACCTCTATTCCCTATGAGGCACATGAATTATAGTAGATTTTTCACAAAAACATTTACTTTTCATTAACATCAAACAAGCAATAGGCTTATTTCCTTGTCATTTCCCATATTGTTAGTGAAAATACTATAAACGTAGCCACCAGATCAACTAGAAGTTTTATTCACAACATCTCTTTATTAGCCTGAAGATTCAAGTAAAATATAAATAGGAACATTAAGGAAATTAAAGGAACATTTAATTGTTCTCAGGGCAAACTTTATTTCTTTTCCTTTTGTATTTTTTTCTTGTCATCGTTCCCTTTACCTCAAACTCCAGCTTTTAACTGTCCAAATGAAGAAGCAGATAAAATTTACATTTTGCTTTAAAGTTTTTATATTTCACAAAGTAATTTTGCAAACTTATCAAAAAAATGCTCAGCCGTATATGATTGAAATTACAGAGAATAACAATTTTTTTCTAAGGTTTCAAATTATTTTCAATATTCAAAGAATCATGGCTTTCAAGCTAGTATATTGAGAACTTTAGTAAAACGAAGAAACGTGAATTTAAAAAAATAATGATTTGAAATCACTTTTTATTTTAAATTAATATTAGATAGAAGTTAATGATCTCCATACTATTTCATTAAATCTTAATCTTTACATAAAAGAATTTATTGGGTTAGTCTCTAAAATGGAATAATCAATATTTATTGAATGTCTATCAAGTTCCTACTCTTATGCTTGAAGAATTATTTTTAATTGCTTCTTTGCATTTTAGCAAAGATCAGGTGAAGTGTCTGTTCTCATCAGTTTAATATCTGATACATCCTCTTTCAGAGGGCAATGCTCAATGGATTTTTGGAGCAGGGAGATGGAATAGGAGCTTGCTCTGTCTACTCCATACATGGACCTGGAATTGTAGTACTTCCAGGAACAGTGCACCCCCGCCCATAAAAAATTATTTTTAAACTCTGGATTTTTCCCCTAAGAGAGTAGGAAACTATTTTTAAAACATAGGTGTGTATGTGTACGACAATTACTAAGTCTGAGATAGTCTCTTATTTATAAACTAATCCCATCCTAAATTTTCAGAAGGGTGGTTGTTTAGAAATCACAACACACTTTCTCAGTAAACCATTTCTAGTCTGTTCCCAGAAACCCATTTATCATTTTACAAACTATCATAGTAGTAGTGCTATGCAATTGGATCATACATGTATGAATTTTCTTTGGTTAATCAATTTATGTATCCAATCATTAGTCCATTCAATATTCATGGAGGGATTCCTCTGTGTAAGGCACTGCATGAAGGCATTTTAAAATCCATCTCTCAAGTCCAGAGAGGGAAGCCAGCCCAGTCATTGGTAATTCTCACTGCCCCAGCTTCACCGACAAAGACCTATCTCTTCCCACCTCTCACATTGCTTCTTCTATCCCAGCTCTATGTTCTCAGTTGTCGTGGGAAGGGGTAAGCCTGAGAAGGACACAGGGGAAGGTCTCTGAGGTCACTGACCTTACTTGCTTCCATGAAGACCTTATGCTTTCACCTCTGCTACTTTTGGGGGTAGCAATCTGAGCTGGAATACCTCCCTCCAACTGCTCTGCTCCCCAGACTTCTGCTCAGATGTCTCCTCGCTGATTTCCACCCTGGCTTAGGAGCCTCTCATTCTAGACTTTCACAGGAACAGGAGAAGCCCCCTCTGGAAACTTCCTATTTTGAACTCTACTGGTCTAGTCATTTTTTGGTATCCTATACCAAATTGTATTCTCTGTAAGAGTAGAAGCAAAGTCTATACTGTTCACCAATCTGGTCCTCAAATCTAGTACCATATGTTTAGTGACATCCTACACATTCAATACATTCTTGTAGTGTTAGTTAAATGAAAGGCATTGCAAAATTGTAAAATTATAATGTTGAGACTTTGACTAAAGAATTCCCTCTCAGTGGGGTGCCTGGGTGGCTCAGTGGGTTAGGTCTATGCCCTTGGCTCAGGTCATGATCTCAGGGTCCTGGGATCAAGCCCCACATGGGGCTCTCTGCTCAGTAGTGAGGCTGCTTCCCCCCTCCCTCTGCCTGCCTCTCTGTCTGCTGGTGATCTCTTTCTCTCTGTCAAATAAATAAATAAAATCTTTAAAAAAAAGAATTTCCTCTCAGAACCCTCAAAAATAGGTATCTGAGATTATGTACTAGGAGGGGACTGAGCTATTACTACAAGCTCATCTGGCTAACCATTATTACTCTGCTAGTAAATGACAAAGTAGATTAAAAAGCTGAACTCTGAGGCAGGTTCCAAAGGAATGTAGATTTATGATGAGACTACTTCATTTCAGACCAAATGAGAGGGGAACATGTTCCTAAAATTCAACTATGTGCCAAACAATGTAGAAGATGTGTTCGTATAGAAATAATTCTTAAGAAAAATAATGCTTTCATTAAGAAGCAGAGCAGAAGCCTGAGAAGTTTGAGCTGACCTATGCATTCAGAAAAGAACCTAGGAATCTGTTACTTGAAGTGTGATTCTCATCTCCAAACCATATATCAAAGAGAAATGCCAGGACAAGGTTGTATGGTAAGAAGAATTACCTATGGCCACAAAAAGATATAAGATGAAAAAAAATTCTAGAAGGTATTATTGTAACAGCAGAGATTACTATATCTCTCAGAGTTTGAAGTTTTTTTGAAAGACTGAATAGGAGGAAAACAGTATCTGGTAAACTGGTCAACCTATACATGTGCAAACCAATTATATTCTTTATTTTCACTTTATTTATTTAAGAAAGTACCTTTTAAAAGAGTTTATCCAAAATAGAGAAGACCTAAGGTAACTTGGGAAGGTGGCTAGTCTAACCTTTTTGTAAACAAGTGGATTCGACTAGAAAACTGCAATTAAATAGATGGGGGTTGGATTCCTGCTCTACTCCTCTATGACTATGTGACTTGGAAAGCTATTTGGCTTCTCTGAGCCCTACATTCCACATTTGAAAACTGATCCAGTTTATTTGACATGCAGGGCTATGTGATGATGTAAACTGAATTTAAGGGCTGCTCACAGTACCAGGCATATGATATACACTCAGTGAATGTTTATTGTTATTTATCTGTCTTTAGATCCAGAAAGCAGAAAGTCTGCTTCTGCTGACCCAGTTTCATGGTATCTGCTTGGAAATCTAGGATCTCTATTGGAAAGGCTTTGGGAAGGATTTGGGCTAAATCTGATAGGTCAAGTGAGGTGGGGACAAGGGTGCTTCCTCCATGCAAGGATAGGATTTGGTCAGCTCAATATCTCTACCTATTTTCTTTCTCAGGTTGCAGAGAAAATTCATCTTTTTTTTTTTTTTTTTTTTTTTGTCATCCCAAATGTCTACTTCAGCAAGAATATACTTCACTTCAGGTCTCTTCTCCCTCTGTATTTTCTTACTAATCATTGTACCCTTCCCATCTGTCACTATTCAAGGCTTTGTGAGGCCACCTTTAATCATCTCTCTCATCAATGTCTCTTCCTGGCATCTTTCACCAACTGTAGGAAAGCTCTGCTTCCACACAGTCCCCAGCTCCCTTTGTTTCCATCTTTCCCTTGAGTTTATGTCATTGAATTGCTAGTCATTATTTATCCCTTCTCCATGCCAGGGACCCCAAATGTGCCATTTCAATCATTCCCTTGTCACCAGAGCTTCCTCTAGGGATAAAGACTGACAAGCTGTGACATCTACCCTCCCATCTCTCATGTGCCTTTATCAACATTCACCTTATCCCAGCCATATGGCGCTTTGTCCTGGGCTGTGATGCAATCCTCTTCTCCAGCCATGAAGAACATCTAAAGAACACATGCATTGCTGATACAAATCAGCATGGTAGGCCTTAAGAAGCAGTGTTTTTTCATGCAATTTCCTTTGATAATAAGACACTACCAAAATAAAATAGTTAATAAGCTGTGTTGTTAAGAAAAAAAATAAACTGAATCAGTGCTAGGTAGTCGTCTTTTTTTTTTTAAGAACTGAATTTTTCTGGTAAGAAACTCAAGTAAAATTAAGTTGAAAATAATACAAATTAAGTGGGGAGAACTAAAAGTTTAAGCTATTCTCTTTAGTAATGTAGATACTATTAAGAACTGTTTTTACTGTTTCTGGATACCAAGTCACCTCAAAAAAAATGCTGCCATCTCGTTTGATGTCTCAGTGAGTTCTACTAATGGCAAACTTCCAACTTTGTCCTTGGGATTTAAAATGATTTAAAATAAATTTTAAAATAATTGATTTAAAGTTACCGTATAAATATACCCATAGAAATGCTCATTGCCAGGATGGGCTAATTCAGTGTTCTGAAATGTCTCTGAGAATCATAACTTCAGAACAACAGACTCACCAAATGCTATGCTTCTGGTAGACAAGAGGAGAAAGAGTGTGGGAGGCAGCATCTCAGGGCAGGAGTGCATCGACAGGGCATGGAGGTTTATTAAGCAGCCGTGTGCAGTGCACTTGGCTCTAACCCCTAACTACTCATCCTCAAATTTTATAGCCTCCAAAACATATTAAAGGGAAATAAAAAGAATAAAAGAGGACATAAAACCAAGATAAATTATTACTTATTCCAATTAAGTTTATACAAGTAAAGTCTTATATCACCACTATGAAGCCACTGAAAAACTATAGGGGGGCACAGAATGCATATGAAATATGTTTCCTTAGAACTCTATTTCTCTTTGAGTTTGATATATCAGAGAAAGAGAAAGAGAGAGAGAGCATGAGTGAGAGAGGCAGTCCAATTCTATTCTAGTTCCCTTTCTGAGAATAAAGATGGTGAGCATGGAGAACTTGCAGCCACAGTTGAGTGATCACTCACATAAGCTCTCCCTCTTTTCTTTCTTTTTTAATGTATTGAAGTAAGGAAAATGCTAGTAAAGCTCTAAACCATAAAAGAGGCTTATTGGCCTGACTCATACTTCAAATTCATTAAGTAGGCAAACAAAAAGAATAACCATCAGAGATGATTGATTAAGTAATAAAAACACATTATATTATCATAAATTGTGGCTGTGAATCAAATTCCAGCATTCTTTTTGGTCACTCTAATTAGAACAGTATTAATTCCTACAGAAGAAGATGGGTCTTTTAGAAAGTCTTGTTTGATTTTTTTAAATAATCAATAAATGTGTTGATTTACCCAAAGGCCCATATCAATTTGAATTATGGTTGGTAAATCTATTGAATAATTTTAAATATAACATAGGGCATGTATTATTCTGAAATATAGGATACATGTATTCAACTATGATAATAAATGTATCTATTTCAAGTTTGATTCTTGGTTGCTATTATAACTAAAGCAAAATACATGTTTGACCTATATTCATATGTTTATCCTCATCAAGAGGTATGATGAATGACATTTTTTTTCTGGAGCAAAGTGAAAAGAACCCTAGGATTGCAATTAGGAAGCAGGCTATCTTGTCCTTCAGTCATTAGGTGGACAGATAGCTTCTAGGGTAAGGTAGGTTATAAGATTGCTACCACTAAGGTTCTATCATGCTGGGAAGCAACAATATCTTCCATCTTTTTCTTTTTTTCCTGTTTGTTTTTCTATTTATTTCTCTTTTTTTTTCTCTGAAGCTGATTCATCTAAATTTGATACAGAATTTGGAACCCAATAGCAGCATCACAGTCCACTTTAGGGAAAATGGCTATATTTAAATAAAACATAATACCAGAAAAAAGAAAGTTTGGAATTAGGATGTTAAAATGATGGAATTCTGTGCCAGAGTCACTACTTACTATACTACCTTATTATAATATCTCCTGCCTCTTGATTTTTTCCATCATCAAACATGGGGAGGCAGTTGTGAGGATATCACAAAAAAACAGAACCCATAAACAAAAATAATTACCACCATTTTGAAATTAAAGCTTTTATATGGAAAAGCATAATGAATGATATTGAAATATGTCTGACAAACTGGAATAATATTTTTAATAATATTAGGAAGGACTGATTTTCCTAATATGCAAACAGTTGTCACAAATTAATTAAACTAATCAAGAGAAGAAAGTAAGAAAGGCAGAGTCAGAAAAGATGGGAAAATAGTATCAGTATATGCAACTTTCATTTCAATATGTTTGAAAATTCTTATTATCTCTCAGAATAACTACAAACTCCACCAAAAATAATCATATCACTACAAGAGATGTCACCATAAAAATACAAAGTACTGGAGCACCTGGGTGGCTCACTTAGTTAAGCGTCTGGTGATTTCGGCTTAGGTCATGAGATTGAGCCCTCTGTCAGGCTCGGCACTCAGCAAGGAGTCTGCTTCTCTCCCTCTTCAACTGCTTTTCCCTCCTACCTCTACTCAATCGTGCCCTCTGTGTCATCTTCAGTTTCTTTCACCAGTGTTTCATAACTTTTACATTACAGAACTTTCATCTCTTTGGTTAGGTTTATTTCTAGGTATCTTGTTTTTAGTGCAATTGTAAATGAGATATTTTTCTTAATTTCCCTTTCTGCTACTTCATTATTAGTGTATAGAAATGCAACAGTCTTCTGTACATTGATTTTGAATCCTGTGATTTTGCTAAATTCACTTATCAGTTCTAGTAATTTATTTATTGGGAGTTTTTAGGGTTTTCTATATATAATATCATATCATCTGCAACTAGTCAAACTTTTACTTGTTTACTAACTTGGATATCTTTTCTTTTTGTTGTCTGATTGCTGTGGCTAGGACTTCTAGTACTGTGTTGAATAAAATGGTGAGAGTGGACATCTCTGTTTTGTTCCTGACCTTAGGGAAAAGTTCTCTATTTTTTCCCATTAAAGATGATGCTAGCTTCATGTTTTTCATATATGGGCTTTATTATGTTGGGGTATGTTCCCTCTAAACCTACTTTGCTGAGGGTTTTTATCATGAACTGTCATACACTTTTTCTGCATCTATTGTTTGATCATATTGTTTTCTTTCTCTTGTTGATGTGATGTATCACACTGATTGATTTGCAACCACCCTTACATCCCAGGAATAAATTCCACTTGAGCGTGATAAGTGGTTTTTTAAATGTATTGTTGGATTAAGTTTGCAATACTTTGTTGAGGATTTTTGCATTTGTGTTCATCAGACACTGGCCTGCAGTTCTCTTTTTTTGATAGTGTCTTTATCTGGTTTTGGTATCAGGGGAATGCCTGTGTCACTGAATGAATTTAGAAGCTTTCCTTCCTCTTCTATTTTTTCGGGGACAGTATGAGAAGGAGAGGTATTAACTCTTTTTTTTTTAATGAGTCTGACTAAAGTTTTAACAATTTTGTTGATCTTTTCAAAGAACCAGCTCCTGGTTTCATTGAGCTATTCTACTGTGTTTTTTGTTTTTTTGTTTTTGTTTTTAGTTTCTATCTTTTATTGCTCTAATCTTTATTATTCCCTTCCTTCTATTGGTTCCTTCTACTGGTTTGGGGTTTTGCTTGTTCTTGATTTTCTAGCTCCCTTAGGTGTAAGGTTAGGTTGTTTACTTGAGACTTTTCTTGCTTGCTGAGGTAAAACTGTATTGCTATAAACTTCCCTCTTAGAACAGCTTTTGTTGAATCCTAAAGATTTTGGACCATTTCTTTTTCATTTGTTCCCATGTATTTTCTGATTTCCTCTTTGATTTCTTCATTGATCCATTTACTGTTTAATAGCATGTTATTTAACCTCCATGTATTTGTGTTCTTTCCAGATATTTTTTTGTGACTGCTTTCTAGTTTCATAGGGTTGTGGTCAAAAAAGGTGCATGGTATGATTCCAATCTTTTTAAATTTGTTGAGACTTGTTTTGTGGCCTAACATGTGATCTATTCTGGAGAATGTTCCATGTACACTTGAAAAAATGTATATTCTGCTGTTTTAGGATGGAATGTTCTGAATATATCTGGTCCAACGTGTTATTCAAAACAACAGTTTCCTTGATTCTCTGGATTATCTACCCATTAATGCAAGGAAGTGTTAAAATGCCCTACTATTAGTACATTATTATCAATGAGTTCCTTTATGTTTGTTATTAGCTGCTTTATGTATTTGATTTCTCCTATGTTGGGTATATAAATATTTACAATTATTAGATCTTGTTAGATTGTTGCCTGTATAATAATATAGTGTCCTTCTTTGTCTCTTCTTACAGTCTTTGTTTTAAAGTCTCCTTTGTCTGCTATCATTATTGCTACCCTAGCTTTCTCTTTACTGTCATTTGCATGATAAATGCCGTTCCATCCCTTCATTTTCAAACTGCCTGTGTCTTTAGGTCTGAAATGAGTCTCTTGTAGAAAGCATATAGATTGGTTTTGCTTTTTTATCCATTCTGTCACCCTACGTCTTTTGATTGGAGTGTTTAGTCTATTTACATTCAAATTAATTATTGATAGGTATATAGTTACTGCTATTTTGTTACTTGTTTTGTGGTTGATTTTGTAGTTTCTCTTTGTTCCTTTCTTCTGCTCTTCTGTCATGGTTTGCTGACTTTCTTTAATGATATACTTGGATTCCTTTCTCTTTATTTTTTTGCATAGCTATTACTAGTTTTTGATTTGTAGGCACTGTTAGGTTTATATATAACCTCTTATGCATATAGCAGTCTATATTAAGATGATAGTTGCTGAAGTCTGAACCCATTCTTTACTCCTCTCCCTCCACTTTTTGGGTACACGGTGTCATACTTTACATTCTTTCATTTTGTGAAGACCTTGACTGATTTTTATAGCTATAGTTAATATTACTGTGTGTGCGCTTCTTACTTTTCTTGCTCCTCCTTATCATCTTTCCTTTCCACTCAGAGTCCCCATTAACATTCCTTGAGAGCTGGTTTTGTGGTCATGAATTCTTTTAATTTTGTTTGTTTGGGAAACTCTATATCTCCTTCTATTCTAAATGACAGGTTGCTGGATAAAGTATATTTGGTTGCAGGTTATATTTTCTTTTTTTTTTTTTAAGATTTTATTTATTTATTTGACAGAGAGAGGGAGATCACAAATAGGCAGAGAGGCAGGTAGAGAGAGAGGGGGAAGCTCTCTGCTGAGCAGAGAGCCCGATGTGGGGCTAGATCTCAGGACCCTGAGATCATGACCTGAGCTGAAGGCAGAGGTTTTAACCTACTGAGCCACCCAGGCGCCCACAGGTTATATTTTCTTTCAGCATTTTGAATATATCATGTTGTAACTATCCCTCAGAACAATGTACTGCTTAAAATAAAAT
>CM053616.1:14979821-15057957 GCA_028646535.1 Procyon lotor
AAATAAATAAATAAATAAACAAGGACAGTGTTAACTTTTAGGATTCTTAGTGTGGTCAGACCTAACATCTACCAGTCAGTGAGAAAAGATTAATTCTGGAGAGTTGACAGGATGTGTACCACACTGACTTCCAAACACAGACTTGAGAGACAAAGCATTCAGACTATAACCATTGATCTGGAAATTGTCCTCCCACCCAGAATGCTTATGATTCATGCTGATGCTTCTGTATCCCCTGGCACCAGTCTAGCTTTGTGTCCACTTTGTATTTCATTCTAGGAAATAATGCATTGGATTCCAACTAGATTCTCGTTTCATTTTATTTTTCACCTACTTAGCAGCTAATAGCTAATAAAATTAGACAACAGAATGGAAAAACCGTTTTGCTTACATTGCCATAATAAATTCCCAGAGAGCATGGACCTAGCTAATCACCATGTTTGTCATGTGGGGAACTTCTCAGGTAAGATGTTTGCCATTTGCACTCAGGTGGTTTTACAGTCACCATACCTTGGGTGGCTTGGTGTTCTATGTGCTTCCCTGCAAAATACTGAATATGCTATAAAGTATGGTAAGAAAAAGTAATAATGACCAAGGCATTAAAATTCAAAGTTATGGGTGAGAAGTTTTGTTTTCTTGCAAATGCATAACCATGGAACAGACAGAAGGGAGAAGGAATGAGGAGAACAGCTTGTTGAGGGAAGTCTAGAAAACTAAAATTCATTGAAGGGAACACTTATATATCAATGACTCAGGTGAAAAGATTGAATAATAAGAAGAATTCATAAAAATCTAGGCAATTAAAATAATATTTCTAAAAATCTACATATCACAGTTTTTGCTACTCCAGAGTAAGAATATCAAGATCACTAAAATCTGGAATGAACTTCCAGATAATTTAGTATGCCCTCTACATATGGCAATTCATGATTCCAGCATATCTATAAAGTCCATTTCAGTTAGCAATTTCAACTTCTTTCTCCTCCAAGGCTTGTTTCTATTTTTGAATATTAGCAGGTATGATAAATAATTTTAAATTTCACTTCACACTTACTAATGTTTGCCCTTTGCTTCATCCATCTAGGCTCAAAAACACAGCCTACTTTTTTTTTTTTTTAGAAGTTATCTACCTAAGTCTATTCTTACTCTCCTACTTTCCCAACCCTTACATTCAGATAATTTCACCATTTTTAGCTCATTAAAAACCACAAAATATGTCATTAGGTAATTTCATTATAATTTTGTTTCCATAATAATATCATCTAAAGAAATCTATAGTTATCAATTCAATATCAATGAGTCTGGCAGATTTTTCTGTGACGGAGGTTTCATCAGGGACCATGCTATATAAATATTTGACTGACTCTCATGGTACTGATTGAAAAATTTAGGGATGTATATTAAAAATATCATAAGTTATCTAATGACTTACTGGGGAACTTCCTGTGCCATTTTTACTCTGAAAACTCATTATGTGCTATGAAATATATTTAAAACTCATGCTAAAACAATCACTTCTAGGTTTTGAGTAGATCCTTGGGGTATAGGATACTGGGATCTATTGAATAAATCAATGACCACATTTCATATCCTTCTTGGTTTTATACATTTTTATAAAACTCCCCTCTCAGACTTTATCTTTCCAACCTTAAAAAACATAACCTCATCCCCTCTATTACTGCACACTGACAGTTCCTTCCTCTTTTCCCTTAGCATATGTTAGTCTTTATCAAAAACCCATTCCCTCTCTTGATTTTTATTAGCTTCCCTTCTCGAACATATCTACCTTTATCTCTATTTTTGAGCAAATTGAATGGCCTACAGTTTTTAAAACACAAACATGACATTATTTTTTATGATGATAAAGGGATGGAAACTCATCTACCAAATCCTTTCTATTAACCTCCCCATGTTATTGATCTCTTTAGATTCTTTATCTCTTTATCAATTTATTTATTGATCTCTTTAGATTATATTGGGGGAAAAAAGATTATATTGGGGGTATATTTAGACGAAGTCACTTTCAACATCCCCTTTTTCCCATTCTTAGTTCTGCTTCTCAGTTTCCTGTCATAAAAATGTCACCCATAAGGAAACGTCATGCTAAAATATGGCAAGATAACTTCTGTGAAAGAATTCGTTTTCACTGCGACCAAATTAATCTGGATTGAGACTGAGCCATGTAGATAAAAGCTTGTTTAATTTGAATTTTACCATATGTTTTTCTAATATATATTTTAAAACTGAGCAAATCTGTTTCACCCAGACTGGAATAGTTTTATGTATAGAAAGATTCTTTGAACAATATGAAGAGAATAAAAAGACATAAAACCTTTTATTTATCTGAATTATGGTTTGTCTTCTTAGCCTAAAAACTCCCTTATAACAAGGCGCATATCTAATTTGTACATTTATCCATTCATTTATCTATTTATCTGATAATTTGTTCATTCAAAATGTTTTTGATGAGCACCTCCTATGTTACAGGCAGCATTCTAGGTGATAGAAATGAAGTAAAAGATATAACCCCTTGTACTCTTGGAGCTCACATTCTTCATTCATACTTTCTTTGGTGACTGATTAGTGAATGTTAAATAAAGTAGAAGCTCCAGTAATAACAGAGTGGGGAAGTTAGGTATTATCTGATGTGTTTTTGGCTTAGAGGAAAAAAAAGAGTTACATCTAAAAATTAAAGGCAGCAAAGGACAGTGATTAAGTAAAGATTCCAGAACCAGATTGCTTTGGTTACATACTAAGTACATGTCCTCAACAAGTTACTTCTTTCTGGACCTGTTTTCTCACCTATAGAATGTGGATGATAACAGCAGTACCTAACCCTTAAGACTGTTTTAACACCTAAGACTACTTTGAGACTCAACTGAGTGCAAATTTATAAAACACATACAAGAATGGCTGTCTGTAAGGAAGCACTCCATAAGCTTCTTTTTTTTTTTCATAAGCTGAATGGAGGAGATATCCAAGAGGATAAACAAGAAAAAAGAAAAGAAAAGAAAAAAAAAACAATTAGAAATTAGATCATGAGATGGTGCGTACTGATTCCAATTTCATCAGTGCACTACATTGGGCAAACACTTTAATCTTGCTTTGTTTCTGTTTCCTCATTTTAAAGACAAATATTATAACATAAACTTCCACTGCCTCTTTCACTTGGGTAGAGTGAGTCCCAATGACTTCCTGATCCCAGAAGTTGTGTAATTAGAAATGGCACCTCTGCTGCTTTTTGCCCCATTAGTTGCTAGCCCTAGGAAAGTGGTTTAGGCTGGAAAAAGACACAAGCACTGGACATCCATGGTTTAGTTTGATAAGAGACTGTGTCATCACTTTTTTTAAATGATCCCTATGTATCAGGTATTGTGCAAATCAGTTTATACACATCAAGTAGCATCTACTGCAATTTTGTGTCATGAGAGACTTTGGGCAGTTCAGGAACGCACCTAAGGTCACACTGATCAAGTGGCAGAGAATGTTGCAAATCCAAGCTTTTGGCTGCAATAAACCCATACAGATTGTATAAGAACAGAGGATATTACAAACTACTACTGTCTGTCACCATATGTAGCTGCCTTCCTGATATTCAAAAATGAATATTAAGTGCTGAGTGTTGTTCACTTGTCATGAAAAAATATATTAGATGGAAAAATTATTAAAAGTCATATTTCTCAGGTTAAAATTATTGATGCATTTGCAGTATTTAGTAGCTTGTCAGAGTTGCAATCTTATTTTACTGTAAACCCACAGGCATATTGTTAGTGTCATCTTTGAAATATTCACTAATTCAATGACAGAATTGTAAATTCTTTTCAGTCTAGAAGATATAGAGCCACCTGTTATTTTGAAAACCTAAACAACGTGTATTTAGTACATGATAAAATTAAGAAAGCTACCACTGTATGAATCACAGATGCTAATTTGCTGGCATAAACGTAGAATGATATATTGTACAATCCTGGCAATTATGTCAGAAATCAGTCTCGAGTAATTCATTAACACCTTTTCTTCAGTAAAAAAGGAAGAAGCTGACATCTGTAACTAATATTATGATCTATGTTATTTTACATTATGTTTTTGATTTTATGAACAGTAGGCAACCATAAGATAATTGAATAGCTAATTATTAAAATACTCCATTTTTATATTCAGTCACTGTTCAAGAGTGTAGATTCATTTTGCAAATTATAGGTCTTATTTTACTGATGAGGAAGAAGGAAATCTACAACTTTAGAGAGGCACATTAACTCTTTCAGAGCCTGATGCACCCTGAAAGGACATACCTGATTCTGTACCATAGCTATGGTCCTGGGATTTTGTATAAAAACCAAACCAGTATAAATTAACTCAAAATGTAAGTATACAAATAACACTATAATTTAAAATCAAATCACACACTGTTTAAGCTGTTCTGAAACACATACATATAAATTAACTTAAGGGAATCTCATTTGTTTGTTTAAAGGTATTATTAGATAATTATTTATTTAAGGGGCCTTCTCTTAAACAACTGTGATGATTACATCCTAAGGTGACCCAAATGACCTAAGCTGGCTGTACTTCCACTGAGTACAAATGGGCTTATAGTCAACAGAATATAGCAAAACTGATGAGCCAGGCATTCTCTTACATTATATGGCATAGGTGAAGGAGCACTCTCATGATTAGGTAACATCTTATAAATCTCTGTCTTGGTAGATTAAAAGGAGAGCTTCTCCCGTTGGCCTTGAAGAAATGAGCTGCCATACTGTGAATTTTTTATGAAATGGGCCATATGGCAGGGAACTATGAGTAGCCTCTAAGATCTAAGGGTAGCCATTGGGTAATGACCCGGAAGGAAATGGGGATCTTGATCCTGTAACCCTAAATTATACCAATAACCTAGGAGCTTGGAGGTGGGTAAAACTTGATCCCAGTCAAGCTCTGATGAGACCTCAACTCTGACTAATATCTGGATTGTATCCTGGTGAGATCCTGAAGCACAGGACTCAACCAACCTATGTTTGTCTCCTGACTGATGGAACTTAAGGGATAATAAATGTATATCATATTAAATTGCTAAGTTTATGCTAATTTATTATACAGCAACGGAAAACTAATACAGCAACCTATCATATGAGTCAATATGAGAAACTTCTCAAAGGTCAGTTATGTCTCTCCTCTTCCTAGGAGAGTAGAAATTATCAAGCCCACCAGAGAAAATTTCAATTGTCTTCAGAATAGTCCTTTGGAGTCTGAATAGTCAATATATTTCAAGGATATTGTCAATTCAATTTCTCCTAAGAGTACATTCTGAGCAATATGAAGTTTTCATTCATATGCACAAATGGTTTAGTATTATTAAAGACATGATAAATCTATGGTAATTCTCTAAATAGTGCTTAAGTGATGAGAAATAGATCTTTTCATTTTTTTAAAACAACTTTTATTGAGGTATGATTTCTGTTCAATGAACTGCACCCATTTGAAGTATATAATTTGTCAAGTTCTGACAGATGTATAAACCCATAAAATTACCACCAGAATCATGAAACAGATCTTATTGATCAACCCCTAAACTTTCCTCCTGTCCCTTGTAGCTATTCCTCTTGCCACCTCCAGTCCCTGGAAACCTAAGATCTGCTTTCTGTCACTTGAGATTCAGTTTGCTTTTTCTAGAATTTCATCTATGTGGACTCATATGTATGCAATTTTTGGGGGGGTCTGGCCTCTTTCACTTGATACAATGTGGATCCTCTAAATTTTTTCATCATGTTGTGAAACTGAAAAAGCAGTGCACTTAAAACTCAATATCTTAGCACTCCATCTTTGGGTATAATGATTACAGGTCCCAGCATGGCAATGCTGTGTGCTGCTCCTTCTGCATTCACTCAAACACACCCATGCATATATTGTAGGAGGTTGATGCTTTATGGGCATATGATATTCACCATTATATAATGCTTATATATATCTTACAACCATAGATATTTCAAGTTCTGTTTGGATACAAATGAACAAATTGCTGATCATGTTTGCAGGGGACAAAATCAATTGGAAATAAGGTCATAATGACTACTTACATTAATGCAGTGAGTGGCTCTCAGTAATTAACTGACATCATATACTGGAAAAATCAATAAGAAAAATGCCCATGCATAGCCTTTCTATTTCATCAACAGAGGTTGCTTGCTCTGCCTCTGTCTTAGCATCAGGGCCACACTGAGCTGCAGAGCTTAGGTGACATCTGTCATAATCAATTAGTCAAGTAGAAAAATGGTGGAAAAACATGGCTTGTAGATTGAGAGCAATTCAATCACCCTCAAATATTCCCTCAGGAAATGAAAAGTCTGTTATTCCATTCAGCCACCTTTGATTTGCTGAACATTATTTCCTTCTCCCATTCATGCAAACTAAAATACATAAATAAATACAAGAGACTTGAGATCCTTTTGGGGAGAAAAGAAAAACACAAAACCTTGCCCAGCTGGAAGCAGCTCTCAGCTCCAGGTGGCAGTACCCCCAACTGTAATCACATTAGAAGAGGAAGAATGGATTTAAAATAACCAGCAACTACACACACACAAACACACACACACACACACACGATTCCTTCAATGCTGGGGAATTTTATCCAGACATAGAATGTAGGATGTAAAAACCAAATGTCATATTTCATGGTCTTTTCTTCATGCAATAGACATGATTTTTTAGTTGGCATTCTTGTCCTATGATCCTTATTCCACACCTCTTGATATAAATATATTTGGAATGATTAATCTTGACTGCTCAAATTCTTATTTCATCTTTCTCCCCACCCTCATCTCATGACCTTAAGGTTGTCAGTTTGGGTCCGTCATCTTTGGAAGGAAACTTTTTTTCTTACGTGTCCCCTCCCCCAATTTCCCCACTACCACCAAAGTTCAGCTTTAGGATCATAGTTTTTGCTTCAGTCATCCCAATATGCTGAGAAGCAGAGGTTCAGGGAACATGTCTAGTGAACAGATTTAGAGAATCCATTATGCAAATGTGTCTTCAAAAACCAAAAAACAAATGAATGAAAATTTCCAACAATTATGGGTTCCTGGTGTTATTTTTCTTGCCAGAAATGATGCCTAACAGAACCACTAACAATCTAGTACTATTACCACAGAGGGACTCTAAAGGGTGACAACAGTTATAACACTGGTGTGAAGGAATTAGAGTACACCACCAAGGAATGGGCAAATAGAATTTCCAATTTTGACTCTGATCTTTGCAAATGTCACCTGCATTTGTTGATGGAGAACATCACTCTTCTGCAAATCCCACTTCTAGCCACAGAGGCAGAAACTGGGTTAAATATATTTTTTCCTTTGAAATCTCTAGGTGCAAGTAAATGTACAAAGTAAATCACTACAAGGAGATAACACTGTGACAAAATGTAAAAAAAAAAAAAAAAAAATTTCCTGTAACAATAGTCTTCTCACCCCAGAGTCAAATTCTGAACTGAGATGAGTCATCCTTTGGGCCCTTAGGTTTTGACCTACCAACAGGCTAAGTGAAATCAGATCTGTATATATAAAAAAATGTGTCATTCAACATTACTCTGTATCTTCAATGACCTGCAAAGAAATATTGTTTATATTTAAGTGTGAAGCTCTAGTAATGTGATATTTTTGAAAAGTATGTATATTATTTATATATGCTTATATATTTAGATTGAGAGTGTAATTCATAAGCATACAGGGTCCAAAACTCTCTTTATACAGAGCATATGATCGCTACTTCATTATTATTCAGCTAAATCAAGCATAGATTATATAAAACTGTAATTAATGTAGAAAAGCTACCGTCAAATGACTATAATTAAGTGTATGTCCTGCTTTATTAGGATTGACTACCCATAAAGATATTTAACACACCTTTGCCTTGTCAACACATATGCTGATGTTCTAACAAGCCCGAAGTATAGCAAAATGAAGATACAACTTGAAAATACAGAGACACCAAAAAGAGAAGCAGCCTCAACTTGCCCTAACTGGCTGGTAATAAATAAATGTGTATAGCTCACATATTCCACCCTGCCCGACTCCATTAACTTAGCTGGAACTCCATAAAAATGGTCTCTTGCTCTCCAACAATATTCATGGCTTCTCCTCTGAACTGTTCTTGTTATCTCAACTCACACTCATTCCTGACTCCAGCGTCTCAACTCTCAATTCTACACTTTTAATGACCTCCCCCAGTTCTTCATAACTAGCAACATCACTGCATCTTTGGCTCTGACCCTTGGCTTTATCTAAACTTCTCTTGAAAAAATGGTTTCCTATTAAAAATTTTTAGAGGGGTGCCTGGGTGGCTCAGAGGATTAAGCCTCTTCCTTTGGCTCAGGTCATGACCCCAGGGTCCTGGGATCGAGCCCCACATCAGTCTCTCTGTTCAGCAGGCTCTCTCTCTGCCTGCCTCTCTGCCTTACTTGTGATCTCTCTCTCTCTGTGTCAAATAAATAATATAATCTTTAAAAAAATTTTTTAGAGACTCAAAGACAAGTCTTTTAGGACTATGGTTCTCAAACCAGTGTGCCCTTCTGTTCAGTGTTTTCAGTGACACGTAAGAGGGTGCAGTAGTTAATGCACCAGGAATCGCTTTCTCTCTCATCCCTTCCACAATCTTTATAAAATCTATGTGGCCTATGAAAGGTGGGGATGATCTCACTGAGTGGTGGATTCTCAAAAAGAGAATCTCAGAGAAGGAGTAATAGCCTGAGAGAAGGGGTAAGACATAGAGGTGCGCTTTTAGGCAACTATCTCATTACAGAAGGGGTATAGAGTCTGTTACCTACAGTGCTTAGCCCAGCCCTGTGGACGCTGCTGAATCTTTAGAAAGGGTTCTCAGCAAAAGAAAAGACAAGCCATTAAAACAGTCTTTGGATTTTCCACTAAAATCTCAGGGAAAATTATAAATTCACATCATTCATATTAAATTCAGTCATGCTAGTGTGGATGGTTTGCACTGGAATGGCCTTGAGGCACCACCTGCACCTTTCTAGGAACTTCCTGTGTGTCAACAAGACCTGTTGGGGCAGCTGCACTTTGGCTCAGGCTCTGACAGATCTGGTGACATTACAGCTGCAGACAATGCAGGAAGCAGGAAAATGGTAAATGCCATGTAGTAGCTGAGAGGATTGGTAGAGCCCCCCCAAATATGTGGAAATTTAGAGGAAGGCAGTCAGTCCTTCCTTAATAGTCCTGGCTTTTGGCAAAACAAGCGCTCACTAGATTCTCACCATTTGACTATTCTGCTTCATATAGTTCTGGGTAAACACTTGACTTGGTCAGCCTTGATACTGGGATGCCCCCTAATGGTATAGGCACTCATGGCTTCTAAACACCTATACACGGTTTGGGTTTGTCCCAGATGCCTTAGAGGAAATGAAGCAACACATAAAATATTTGACCTTTGGGGCACCTGGGTGGTTCAGTGGGTTAAGCGTCTGCCTTTGGCTCAGGTCATGGTCCCAGGGTCCCGGGATCAAGCCCCGCATTGGGCTCTTTGCTCAGCTCACACATTCCACCCTGCAAATCCCACTGCTATTCTGCAAATCCCAGGGAAGCCTGCTCCTCCCTCTGCCCCTTCTCCTGCTCATGCTCTCTCTCACTCTCTTGCTATCTTTCATAAATAAATAAAATCTTAAAAAACAAAAACAAAAACTGACCTTCGCATGGCCTTCATAATTCTGTAATTTTGAGTTCTTACCCACAATCTGTAGAGGACTCTAGGACTACTGCCCCAGTATTCAGAAGAGGGACCCTGCAGTGACCAGCTTGACTCAGAAGTAAGTTCATAATACCCAGCTGCACCACACCTGCACTGCATTCAGGTCCTGACGCCTCTCTCCTCTGCTCTTTGCATCCCTGCTACCAGTCTGCTCAGGCAGCAAGACACTGCTGCTATCAATAACAAACTAAATTACATTTGACAGGTTAAATGAACAAGATACATATTATGATAAAGTATCTTTGACTTCTATAAGGTTGTCACCAGAGTCATCTACCTGAAAAGGAAGAATGATAGGAAGACTGAGAATGGACTAGACTGGGAAAACAAAAGCTAAAATGTGGAATACCTTCCCCCCCCTCCACATTTTACTGGGTAGATTCTGAAATTCTGAGAGCTTCAGCAGTGTGCTGGAGGGAGCTTGCCCCAGCTCAGCTCACTGTGCTGAACTCTTCCCTAGTCAGGATACAGTAACCTCGAGTTGGCAGCTTGAAATTGGCCATGGTGGGGATATTCACACCACACAAATCAGTCAGTGCTACAAATCATGGATGTCTTCCTTATACTCACATCACTAGTTGATTCCCTTCCACTCTGAATTTTCCCTGGGAATTTTGCTTATTAAAAGAAAAAAAAATACTGCAATTGAATATAACATTGTCTCCATTGGCCAAAGTCCTCAAATTTGGTAGTTTGTGATCACCACTCTGCCAAAGATGAACACAAAAGTATACAAATAGAGCAAAAAGACATACCTTCGCTATAAAAGTATCTAAACAACTTGATGAATTACATGAATTTTTATTTTTATTTCAGCCAAAATAGAGGGTAGCTATAAAAACAAAAAGAAAAAAGTAAAAAAGAACTCAGAGACAACGATACCATGTTTTCTAAGTTCCTTTTTTTTTTTTTTTTAAGATTTTATTGATTTATTTGACAGAGAGAGACACAGTGAGAGAGGGAACACAAGCAGGGGGAGTAGGGAAGGGAGAAGCAGGCTTCCTGCTGAGCAGGGAGCCTGACTTGGGGCTCAATCCCAGGACCCTGGGATCATGACCTGAGAGAAAGCAGACACTTAACCAGCTGAGCCATCCAGGTGCCCCACTAAGTTCCTTTATAAACTACAAAATTTGGATCATGTTGATTCACACTTATTTTTAAGACCAATGGCAAATTTTGCCTCTCTCACCCAGGCTCTATTCTCCATTTACCTACGACTTTCTCTGGCCCCTCTGAGCTAGGGTAGTATTCACTCTCTGAATCACTTAATTAATACTCAGCGTCTGTTCCTTTATGGCTTTTCGAGTGTGCCTCTACAACCAAACTAATCTCTTTTGAAATCACGGATATGTTCATATTTCCTGGTAGCCTACACAATGACTAGCAAGTCATAGGTTCTTAATTATATATGTTGATAGGTGCAGTAAGGATATTTTCCCTACTGGTAATACACATCAAGAGTCACACTTGCTGCCAGATCATCAAAATGTCATTTTAGCACATCCTTCCTTGGTTGTCTCCTGCAAGGTCAATAATTTGTCAGCTCTTACCCTCTCTGTTGCTTCCAGTATGCTTAATTTATAACTTGTCTTTATCTTTGTCAGTGAGCAACAACTTCGGCATCCTTCCAAGATAGTCTAAAAATAAAGATATTTTGCCCAGCAATCCTTAAACCTTCAAGTATTCTTCTCCAATATATTTATTAGTTATTTTTTCCTTAATAAATTCCATAATTATGGGTTTTCAAAGCCCTTCTTGAGAGGGTAAAGAAAAACTGTGAATGTACTTACTTTTATTTTTTTCAAAGGTAGGACAAGAAAATTATGCTTATGTTGCAGTTCATTTACATTTTAAAAGGTGAATATATCTTTTGTTTGAACTTTTACCCTCAAAACCCTTATGGTGATGAAGAAAGACTGGGTGCCACCCCTATTCTGGCATTCTGAAGTTCTTTTGTTTCATTTTCTAAGGCAGTCTTTTAAGTATTCTTGAAAATAAACTGAGTGGCCCCACAAGATTCAGCTCTTCAGAAATACTAAATTTGCTCTTCATCACCAAATACTACAGTTTTCCTCTAACTCACTTTCCCTTGGGCCTCAAGTACAGAGTAATTTGAACATCTTGCCTGGATCTATGTACACCTGAAAACTAAAGACCAATGGAAGTCAAGGAACAAATACAAGCAATATCATTCAGGAAAACAAGACATATCTATAACCAAAAATAAAGAGACTCTGGACAAGACTTCGCAGAGAAGAGGAACAGTAAGCCTAAGCCCATCTAAGACTTTGATGATAAGCGAATGACTCACCCCAAGCTCCCCGGAGAGCCCAGTACTAAAGGAGACCATGGTGATGTAGGGCTGAAAACAGGAGAGTTGTTTACAATTTTGTTTTAAGAGCACACCCAGCCCTCTCTATTCCTCCCCTAAAGAGTGTAGTCAAGTCACTGGTTCTCCTCTACCTGAGCAGAAGAAAAGAAGCATAGCTTCTGGATTTACTTAATGAGAAAAACTTTAGACTTGGGGATACCAAATACAGAAAAGTGGAAAAGCAAAGTATGAGACTGGAAACAGAAACACTAAATAAAATCTACGTACTGTACAAGAGAAGTGTCACACCTCCTCACCTGTGACTCCAGAACCTGGAACCAAGTTTATAAACCCAAACTATAAGATAAGAGGATCTCTGGATAGTTTGAACCACTGTGGGATAAAAACTAAATGAAGCTTCTCTTTATATTATTTTTCTTTGTTTTTTAAAAGATTTTATTTATTTATTTGACAGAGAGAGAGATCACAAGTAGGCAGAAAGGCAGGCAGAGAGAGAGGGGGAAACAGGCTCCCTGCTGAGCAGAGAACCTGATGTGGGGCTTGATCCCAGGACCCTGAGATCATGACCTGAGCCGAAGACAGAGGCTTTAACCCACTGAACCACCCAGGTGCCCCTAAATGAAGTTTCTCTTTAAGAGACCACTCTCAGAAGACAGATGGCCACTTATTGTCCTAAAGGGAAGTCTATAATTTGATTTTCTTTTCTACAAACACAATGTTTTCAATAAATATTTAGTGCTTCACTTTTAAATATGAATTGGTAGCCTAGGAATTTGAATTTGAGGAATCCCTCCATCATGAAAGAGAGAGACAAAAAGCAAAGGGGAACCCAGAGGACATATCAATAACATATGAAGCAGAGCAAACATGGAAATAAATCAGGAATAATGGCTAAAATGAAACACCAAATAATGAAGAATATGGATAGAACCCTCATATATTGCTGTAGGGATAACAAGATGGTATTTGATTTTAACCACTTTGGAGAACTATTTTGGAGTTTTTTTTATAGAGTTAAATATGCATCTTCCATATAACCTAGCAAAACTCTATTCCTCGGTATTTTCAAAGAGAAATGAAAACATACATAGTAACAAAGACCTATTTGTGAATGTTTGTAAGCTGCTTTATTGATAATAGTAAAAAACTGGAAATGGTCCAGATATCTATCAACAAGTCAACAGAAGAAATTGTAACTTATCTATACAGTGAAATGCTAGTTAGTAATAAAATAAGAATGAATTATTGGTAATTATTGATATAAACAAGAACATGATTAACCTCAAAAATTTTAGGTAAAAGGAAAATTCCATATCAAAAGAGGCAATACTACTTGATTCCATTTATATGAAATCTAAATACAGGCAAAAAAATTATTGTATAATGTCAGAAACCACATAATGGTGCATGTGTATAAGGGGAAAGGGAGTAGAAAACTGGGTGAGACCATGAAAGAAAATCCTGGGGGGATATAAATCTTCTATATCCTGTTTTGAGTGGTAGTTACAGAGGTATATAAAAATGCATTGTATTACAAATTAATTATGCACCAATTTTTTTTTAAAAGTAAAGTAATGGAGAAGAGAAGGGGTGAGGTGTAGGATGATTAAATATTAATCTGCCAAATGGGAAATCAAGATATAATATCTAAAGGTGATAGATATACATGTATATCATTTCAGAATATGGAGGCAAATATTAGAAGAAACAACTAAAACTTTGAAAATGATTATCTCAGAGGGGTAAGTTGTCTAGGTTAAAAGAAGCATGATTTTTCTATGTTCCTATCTTTATTTCTCTTCCTTTCCTTCTGAACTTAATGACCTTTCAAAAATATGTTTTTTTATCTTTTATAACAATGAAACTAATTTTAAAAGTTAATGTAACAGAAGACATAAACAGACATTTCTCCAAAGAAGATATACAGATGGTCAACAGACACATGAAAAGATGCTCAGCATCATTCATCATCAGGGAAATTCCAATCAAAACCACCATCAGATATCACCTCATCCAGATCAGAATGGTTAAAATAAACAATACAAGAGACAACATTGTTGGTGAGGATGTGGAAAAAAAGGAACTGTATGCTGTCAGTGGGAATGCAAACTGATGCAGCCACTGTGGAAAACAATATGGAGTTTCCTCAAAAATTTAAAAATGGAACCACTCTGTGATCTAGTAATCACACTACTGGGTAGGTACTCAAAGTATACAAAAACACCAATTCAAAAGGATATAAGCATCCTTACATTTATTGCAGAACTATTTACAATAGCCAAATTATGGAAGCAGCCCAACTGTCCACTGAAGATGAATGGATAAAGAAAATGTGGTATATACATACAATGAATTATTATTTAACCATACAAAGAATGAAATCTTGCCATTTGCAATGACAGGGTTGGAGCTAGAGGGTAGAATGCGAAGCAAAATAAGTTAGTCAGAGAAAGACAAATACCACATGATTTCATTTATCTGTGCAACTTAAGAAACAAAAGAAAAAAGGGGAAAAAATGAGAGAAAGAGACAAACCAAGAAATAGATTCTTAACTATAGAGAACAAATTGATGGTTACCACCAGGGAGGTGGATGGGAGGATAGGTGAAATAGGTGATGGGGATTAAGGAGTGAATTTGTCATACATAACGAGCGCTGTGTGCTGCAGAATTGTTGAATCACTGTATTGTACACCTGAAACTAATATAATGCTGTATGTTAATTATACTGGAATTAAAATAAAACACGTAATAAAATCAAGGAAAAAAGTTAATGCAACAAAGAGAGCAAACCAGAACAAGAAAATTAGCATGCATTAAGAGTCCCGAATATTATTGAGAGTTTCACAAGAAATGGTTTGCAAATTCTAATAGTTGGTAACAATCTATGTTCAGATGCCACTAATATCATTAGAAGAGGACAGATATGAGGACGGAAAAAGGGAGATGTGAAAAGTCTCCATGTTACCATCAGATGTTGGACGGAAAGATGTGTTTCTAAGCCAAGCTGAGCTGAGTTTATGCATCCATTTTCTGTGTTACATCTCTCCTTGAGGTTGGCCATATTATTTTTAGCAAAATACAATAAAAAACTTAGGGGCATATAAACATATTTATGTAAAATCAGTGAAATTCATGGTATAGAGCAGATGTTTAAAAAATGTAAGCAGTCTTCCTCACTAAAGTAAGTGAAAAAAGAGGTTGAGTCCATTACCATCAGGACATATGACTGATGTGACCTTAGGTTTATATATTTCACAGGTTTAACAAAATTAATTACTGCTTAACACTCAAACGAGTGCTGTCTTTTTAAAGGAGCCATCTTGGCAGTTAATGCAAATATTCCAAAGAAAATGAAGTTATTAAAAACAATTTTTGGAACTTTTTTGGAAATTGTGTTTACAGCTTGTTGTACATAAATAAGTTATGAGAGATTTTAGTGCTTTCAAGATTTTAAGAGAAAACAAAAAGCAAGAAAATAATTTGGTGCCATATGTGTTGAATAGTTTGGTGTTCCAGCTGAATGGTTCACTTTGTATTTATGAGGAAAATAAGGTATGACTATAAAGGAATGATAGGGTTTTACTATGGGCTTGTACACCGACTCTAGAGCTACTTTTAAAGGCAGAGTTCCAAAAACATTCAAAGTAATTTTCCAAAGTAACTACTTGGAAGGAAAACATTCATGTAGACATTGAAGTTAATCGAATGTTTTTGGTGGCAAGGTTTTCATTAGTTCAAAGTCACATTTTATGTCTGCCAAGCATCAATAGATCCAAATGATACAGATTAAAAACAAAAATCCTTAAATGGTGCTGGTGACAGTAGCAATCAGAGTGGTTCTCTAGCTTTTGCTAGATTCAGCACCATTGAATGTGGATTTCCAAGGTCCCTATAGACTGAGAAACAGTGTTAAGATTTAGAATCCAGTTTAACAGAGAGAACCAAGGCAAACTCTAGGGCTTCCAAGTTTAGCCATTTCTAGGAAAGTGTGAGCAAGCTCTATCTGAATGATCCTCATGGTCATTAACAACTAGAAGCCAGTCCAGTCTTTAGGGAAGCATCTCTTATCTGAGTAAATTCTTCCAAAAATCATTGCTAAAACTGATCTCTATTTAACACATGTTGTATCTGAAACAGATGAATCACAACCTGCCAGACTTTGGTTCCTGGGACACACACAAGTAGTCACCTTTTTTTCTTCTGTGTTCCCAATTCTTTAAAGCCAGGGATATTTCGCATAAAATTTGGGTATATAATAAAATAATTCTGAAGTAGACAACATGATTCTAATTTTAAGCTCTCATTTGTGATTTTCAATTTTTATTTTTCTGCCCAGTGATTTCTACATTTCAGAATTAAGCCTGTCAACTCAAATGTCATAGCTATTTCTTTCTTACTTATGCTCTCTTTGACCCAAGCATCTGGATGATGCCAGCATTACAAGAAAACAATGACAACAAAGAACATGAACTTCAAAATGAACAGTTCTCAGTGATAGGTATTAGTCTGTGCTCCTTTTTATTCTCTATATATTTTGTATTTATCCAGAACAAACAGTTGGGCAAATAACATCAACAGGAAAACCAGTGAGCAGTCCAGAATATGTGTGCTGTTGCAAATTACCTGTGTTTTCTCCCAGCTGTTTCTTATGTTTTAAAGCCTGAAAAGATAACACTAACCACTCCTAGCAACAGCTCAACACAGTGTCTCAAGTAACTGTCACAATGAATAACATAATTTCATAATAAAATGAAAGTACTTCCAAGCTTATAAAAGTTGCATCATCTACTAGGCTGTCTTATTCTTGTTAGGCAATATATTAACTAAAGAGAGATGGGGACAATGTAGAAATGTTTCCTTGCTTAAAAATTCTAGGCATAAACAAGATCCCAGAGATTAAAAACAAAGAAGTGGTCTGCAAAAAGATACCTTCATGTTAAAAGGAAAATAAACTCAAGAATTGTGAATTAAAAATTCTCAGCTTGTACAGAATGCTTTTTGAACACTGTCATTTTGGATTCACCCATACAATTGTCTTCATCTCTAACCCACCCCTGCATCTTTCACCTTCCCTCAGTCCCTTTATTTAGTTGACTAGTATTCCCCCCGCAAGTCTCTGAAACATCTCTTCCTCTTGAAAGTAAATTGTTAAGTGAGGCCCCTTTCTTATAAGTTCATCTATTATCATGCATTTCTTCTTAATACACACAATAATTTGCTATTGTATGTTCAGTATGTCTGTTCCCTGTTCAGCAAGCTCTCTGCCAGCAGATGCATCCATTCCTTCTTGTATGTAATGTGCTGTCCTCAGAACTTATGAGTCAAGTCACACAGTAATAGCATAATTGGCCATCATATCTGTATGTGCACTCTGGGGTTGTGGTCCAAGTTGCTGGTTTGGTCTGGTTACAGATGTGCTACTTGGTTCCCAGGAGCCCGATAGTTAGGAATGAAGTCCAGTACCATGAGAGCTTATTCTACCGAACCAACTGCTTGTAATCATTTGGTGTGGAAAATCCCCAGTGGTCACTTGTTTGGTGTCCATTTGGGGCCAAACATCAAATCCAGCAAAGGTTAGAAGGACCTGTAAGAGTGAGTACTAATAATAGGAAAATTGCTAGGAGAAATTATAATGAGAACATGCAATTTCAGAGTATGGGAAGATGTGGCAAAGGAGCCCAATGTAAGAACTTTTGAAGTAAAGAAAATGCAAGTTGTATCTGACAGAGTAAGAGTCAAGATGATGCTTCATAGTGTCCTTAGGGATGTGACAGTTATCACAAACTGAGTTACCTGCCACAATGTTAATGAGAGAAGACATGCTCCACAAAAAAGAAAGGTGCAATTTTGCAAAAGGGATAATGAAATAAAGCTCCTACTATCACAGGAACTATTCTTTCAGTAAAATCCATCCAACTTTCTCAGATCAGCAAATTATCATGCACTAGATGTTTGATAAAATATTACTTCCTAAGTAATATTAGGTGCTGCTTAAAATAGAGTGGCTTACCATTAGTGTAAATTTCCATGTTTTTAAAAGAAAATGTTTCGAGCTGTAAGTGTAATTGATCAAAATCATTTAAAACCATGAGGATATTTTTTATATTTGGAAGGATTCTTAAAAAAAATAGAAATGATTATGATGTAAACATCATATGATTCTGGGAGCTGCAAGAAGCCCCAGATGAATATCTGAGCACTGACCTCCTCTCCCAATCTCTTTGGACTATCTTACAGAGATGGATTCCTTGAACAAGTAACCTACCATCTTAAAGAACTAACACCACAAGTGATATCATGAGAATGGGTAGAGCTTAAAAAGTGTGGCGTGGGTGGGAGGCTTTTCATTACTCTCCTTTGCCACAGAAAACAAATTTGCAAATTTAACAAAAGATTTTGAAGAACTCCAAAGAACCCATTGATGACTATGAGCCTGATAGTACTTGAAATGGACCTGGATTTGACTATGTATATATTATGAAAATTTTTTCATCTTTAACTTGGAAATGCTTTCCAGAAAATATTACATATGTACAAAGTTATGGTTTTAACTTGTTAAGCTTTTTTTAATCACTCCATTTAATTTGGAAAAATTAACCACAGCATTTTAAAGACTGAATATCCTTTAAATATTAAAGTTAAACCTAAAAAGTTAAAAACAAAGATGATTAGGTATCTTTAGTAGCACATTTTTATCCTTATCTCCATAATCTTCAATCATGCTCTGTATTGATTAGTTACTCATCATCTCCTATCTTAAAACCCTGGGCAAATAATTACCATTCTCACTCCATTGAGCACTCTGATGGAGATGCCTTGTGTCCTCACAGGTTAACGTCCTCTGGTCCTTACACATCTTATTCTTGCTTTTCTCCCATCTTCCCAAATACTAGACATTTAATATTTCATTTAAGCTTCACAGCATAGCCAAGCTTCAATATACATAGAAGAAGAGGCAGCATTTAAAAGAAAATCTACCAACTTTAGGAAGGAGAGCAGAGGAGAAAGCAACTGGTTGAGAACAGAAAAAAGAGAAACAAGTGTTTTCACAGGAATAGAATAAAAACCAATAGCATGGGTGAAAACTGTGGGGCAAACTTTTCTGTAATATATTTAAAAATGGCAAAGATAGAAGGCTGTCCAGCTATGGGAATCTTCAGTTACCTGTGCATCTGCTGGAAGTGTAATTCAGCTGAGAGCTGATCATTTGATATGTTCTTGATGTGCCTCACTGGTGATTTCATCATCCAGAAAGCACAGAAAATTATGAACTCAATGGCTACTTAGGACTTAATTCCAGCCAAGGAGAAAAAACAGGAAGATAAGATGAATATAGGAGGAACACTTGGAGAAAAGGACTGTATCCTACTAGAGTGCTGTAATCATGGATGGGAGGGATGGAGACCTTGACTAGACATGAGAATGATTTTTTAAAAGCAGACAGATAGAAGAAAAAGATAGAATGAAATCAAGAGAACCAAAGACATTAAACATGACCTAATTGTCAGAATTCTGAAAGGAAAATGTCTTCACAAGAAAGGTCAGTCCTATTTAAAAAAATATATACACAACTATGCGTCCTTAAATTATCTCAAGAGAAAAAAAAAGAAGGTATTGAAAGAAACTTATTTGAGTTGATTGCACATAGAACTTTCAGTGAGAAAATTCTAGATTGATTGATTGACTTATGAGAGAGAGAGAGAGAGAGAGAACATGAATGGGGAGAGAGGGAGAAAGAATCTGAAGTAATCTCCGCACTGAGCACAAGCCCCATGGAGCCCCGAGTGGGGCTTGATCTCAGCACCAGTGGGGCTCAATCCCAGCACCAGTGGATCCACCAACATATCCCACCACCAGCAGTGACATCTTGACCTAAGCCAAAACCAAGAGTCAGATGCTTAATAGACTGAGACACCCAGGTGCCCCCTAGGGAGCTCAGATTTAAAGATTCCAAAGCCCTAGAGCATCATGCAGTACTTCTGGGTATGGTATTGATCATCTCTCCATCTCCTTCAGACCCCTACACCCACCACCAGGCCCCAATGCTCCCTGCTCAATGTTCCCTAGTTCTCGAAGGTTCTGCTTCTTCCCTGCTTAGGTCATGGTCCATATTGGTCCCGAGTCCTGAATTACCATCACTTCACCCATCATTCCCTCCACTTTACCCAAGTATCTTTGGTGCCTCTTTGAGACCTCAGTAAGAAGGTAGTTCCCCAGGAATGTCTGTGTCCAATCACCTTTATGTAATTCTCCCAAAATTCTCCAATTTATTTATATATTATGATATATTCTTCCAACACCCTCCACTACTTATACACACACACACAAACACACACACACATACATACATACATACACACACCCAGTAATTATAACAGCTCCTAATAATATATGTGAAGTGTCTGTTGACTGACGTCTATCTCCTGCACTAGAATATAAGGTCTGTGAGCCCAGATTCAAAATCCGTTTTCTTCATTATGAGAGGTCCTGTATCCTTATGGGTCTTAGCCCATATTACTCATGTAATAATTATGTTTTGTTGTTGCTGAATTCACAAGAAAATGACTGAATATCAAAGACAGAAGAAAGGGCATTTGACAAAGATGTGTATTCAAAAGGGAGATAAAACTTAGAATAATCACAGGAAGGCTAAAGTTCAGAAATATCTGGCCTTCATAATGTGTGGGAAATAGTCAAGATAGGGCTTTTGTAATAGCTAGTTATTAAAAAAAAATCCTTCCTTTCTATCTGCTTCAAAAATAACCATGATGTTAATACCTGAGAAGTCCTATGACATTCCCTCTTTAAGGTCACACCATAGGGCAATTTAATTAAAACCTGAATTGATTCTGGCAGCTAAAGAGTCCAGTCTCATGGCCTAATGGTAGAGCAAAGCTAATATGGTCAATCATGTTTACTACATGTTTTCTAAGATAAAGTTTCTTCTAGACTATTGAATTTTACAGAAATAAGAGAGAGCCGGCAGAGTAAATCTATATCTTAATAAAATACTGTGTTCCCCATTAAAACAACAGTTTCTCACAGATGAGAAGAAATGCAATTGTGAGAGAAATGGTAGGGGGGGGGTTATTACCTATACACCTGCATTAATTTCTGTTCATTTTTTCAAGAGATGATAATGTATTGTTTACATTGTTACCAGACACCACAAATCTAGATGGAAAAAAAAATAGTTCTTTAGTAATAAAAGAGTAAAAAAATACTTTCATTTCTATTCCTATATCTACTACAGTAAAATCAGTGTTTAGTGTCATAACTATGACCAATTACAACATTTCAGGCCACAAGTCTTCAGTTACACAAATAACCTATTGAGTTTAATTTATATATAACTCAGACTGAAAATTGAAAACTATGAAATCATTTATTCAACTACTCAAAACTCGTGTAGCCATTGGATACAAACAATTAGAGAAGGAACAATTGAATAATTTCACTTATTAATTCTAAAACATAAGGTTGCTGTGAGGAATTTAGAAGGGGGTTTCTTAATTATTATTTCTCAAAATAGTTTTTGCATAGAGCCTCAATTTGTTCTGCACCAAGTGGATCTGCAAAGCATCCAATAAATCATTTTATAAAAATGTAACAGCTTTTCATTAATAGAATTAGTCAGAGTGAGATCTATAGACCAACAAGCACTCAACATAAAGTCTGTACCTCAAAACAAGTTTCTTAGCTTCTCTGGCTCATAGATTTTCCATCAGTAAAATTTGTATAAATTAAAGATTTATTATTAATATTATAAAAGATAATATGTGTGAAATTATTAACCACGGTATTTGAACATAATAGATGATCAGCTGATATTATTTATATTGTATTATATTTGAAAAATGGCAAAAATGTAAAGTTTAAAAAATGATAGTTTGACTTCCCCCAAAATTTAAAAAATAGGTATATAAATATTATTTTAACAGGTAAAATACTCATAAAATACATATAAAAATACATAAAATAAAAATACTCATAAAAAGAAGAGATGATGGAAGTGTTAATTCAAATCAAATTCACCAACTATATGCATATAATTGTAAGTTTACATAATGTATTTGAGACAGGGTCTCGTGAATATGAACAGGGAGACAAGAGGAAATGTGTACATAAGTCAAAAATGCAAGAAATGAGTGGTGACCCATCACTTCATTTGGGATATGCTATAATATTTGATGAAATTTTCACTCTTAAATTTAGCTCACATTATTTCAAATGGTTTATTAAAATGATATTTTTTATTAAGAGGGTCCTAAATGGCCCTTAATTTACCTTTGGAAAGATACAACCCTAGTAATGTGCTTTTGTTTCCAATCTCTCATTTTTCACGTCTAACCAACTCTGGCTCTTTGGTTCTTTTCTAATTTTCTAACTTTATCATATATGAAAATAATGAAATGTGTGTGGGAAGATGGCTTTACGGCATCACACTATCCTTAACTTTCTCACCAGATTTCACAGCAATCTACATATTTAATGAAGTGTTAAATATGCAATTCATATTTTGTTTCCTTAATGATAAAATGTATTTCCTCCCTTAATACTTTCCATAGAATATGCTAAGTAACAACTCCAGTAATCATGATAGTCTTACTTCAGTGTATTTCTAAAATTTCAGTAATCCTTGCCCTGGTGTAACACTTGCCCCAAAATACATCTATTAATTTAAATATAGTTTCCCTTTAAACATTCTAACTGTAAAACATATTTTCTATCAAGAACATTCTCCTCCCACCCAACCAAAAAGGAAAAAAGGGTACTGATTAGAAACTGTGATTCCAGCTTTAACATGTACAGATGTAGACTTAAAACAAGTCTATAATTATCAGGCAGCATTTTGAATAATTTAGCAGCAAGATACATCATGGCTTGTGGCTTTATTCTATAACAGCATTCCAATATTCATTATTCATAATCATTACTGTGCTTATTAGCAGAGCAATTTTTCCTCTGATTTCCTTGTAAATTCAGTTTTGCTGAGCATAAAGGTAAGCAGAACATAGAGTTAAACTGCGTTATGTAACCTTCTTATTAGTGTACATATAGCTTCTGGTTATTAAGTAAGAGTTGATTCTCACCTATGTTAAAGAATTAAGATATAACATTTTATTTAACTGAAGATAGTCTTATCCAATTGCAAATTGCCTGATGTATTTCTTTTAAAGAAAATCTACACCAACTAAAATCAACATTCCCCTTTTAAGATTATATTATAAATTTGAAGTGCATTTTAATTATTTTCTAGGCTAATTGAGGGAAATGGATAGCATTTTATAAAGCGAAATTCTTCATACACACACATATTACCATATGACAAAACAAGCAAAGATTTCTGATATGACATATTCTCATTCCAGACTTTGTAGAAACTACTAAATTTCTTTACATAAAATTGACCTGTTGAAGTTCATGTTTAGAGATTTCCAGATACATAGCTTGATTTGTACACTGTTTAAATTTCTTTTTTTTTTTTTTAAAGATTTTATTTATTTCACAGAGAGAAACACAGCTAGAGAGGGAACACAAGCAGAGGGAATGGTAGCGAGAGAAGCAGGCTCCCTGCTGAGCAAAGAGCCCAATGCGGGGCTCGATTCCAGAATCCTGGGATCATGACCTGAGCCAAAGGCAGACGCTTAAGACTGAGCCACCTAGGCGCCCCACTGTTTAAATTTCTGATAAGACTCAACTCATCAAAAATTTCAGGGTAGTAAATTTGCCTGGGATGCAATTTTCAATTCAATTTTTCTAAAGGAAAGTTGAATTAATAGTTATCATTAACATTAGATTGCTCAAATTCTATATTATATGGGTACAATTTAGACCTTCCTTTTCTCAGTCTCATCATATCCAAGATGTATAGGATATAGAGGTTAGAAACAGTAGAAAAAAACAATACACAATATGTAAAGAGATAAAAACAATTAAGTAACACCAACTATGATGATGCAACCCTCCTCTTCAATTGCCTAAAAGGTTACTACATACCTTATAATAATATGAAAATGATGATAAGACAATGACAATGGAGCAGATCAAAAGCAATGATGATAGATACATGAAACTCTCCACAAGGAAAATTGATAGAATCAGAACCCAAACATTGAAATATATTTATTTCATACCTTTGCAAATCTGACTCAAATTATAACAGTATTTCCAGATGTTTAAATAACAATGTGAAAGGTAAAATCTGTGCTGTCTGTGGTCTTCTGAGGGTTCTAATTTCTAGAGACGAAACTCTGATCTTACTCTACTCTTCCTGAAGAGATCATAGCCTTATACTGAAGATGGAGGCCTTGGTCAGCCACGTACTACCTGCTGGCAAAACAGCTGGGCCAAGACACATCCCAAGGAAAGCTAGGTATACAGAGATAAGACTGTCAGGACAATATAGGGGTGAGAAGTGGAGTAAGCACTTGAAAAGAAGGCGAAGACAATAAAGCAAAGATAAGACCAAAGTGTTTGATATAATAGACTTCCCTTTGTAGCAGAGAAGAGGATTTGTGCCAATCGGACAAAGCTTCCAAAAGCATATCATGACCCATTATAGTTGCATTCAATGGCTATTTATTGATTTCTGACTTTGTGCAGTGCTTTGTGATGGATAACTCAAAGTATACTGCATAAATACACTGCAGTACCTCCCTCAAAATGCTAAAAATAATGCACTGTGATAATTTGCAAGTGCGAAAGGAATGACACATTCTGCCTCATGGGGTTGGGAGAAGGATTCGTGGAAGATTTAACATTAAAATAAGACCTAAAGGATAAGAAGAATCTTACCTGATAGAAAAAGAGGGGAAAACAAACAAAACTAAAAATACCATTCTATCATATGGGCACATGGGTATTGCACATTTATAAGTTGATAAGCGGCAATAAAATGCCTCAATATACTTTTGGTATCAAAAGACCTAACTCCTACTTTGGACTCTATCAAATACCAATCATGGTTTTTCTTTTCTATGAGCAGACAAAATGACATTTATTTCATAGAGTTGTGAAGAGGATTCAATGAGATAATATATTTACAATACTCAATGCATTGCCTGCCACATATAAAGGACTTAATGTACCATATCCATTAATACAAGCACTATAACCTTTTAGTAAATTGAACAATTATAATGGTCATTCACTCAGACTCAGTAATCCCACTTCTGGAAATCTTCCCAAAAGAATTAATTTCAACAGTGAAAAATTTAACAATATGCACAAAGGCTAGTAAAAAAGCTGAAAGCAACAAAAGTGTCCAAAATTTGGTAAAAGCCAAGGACGGCATGGAATAGTCACTCAAATAAGGTTTCTTTAGTCAAGACACTTAAAATTACAGTTATAAAATTATGTACTTTATAGAAAATACTTATGATGCAGTGTTATATGACAAAAGTAGTATGCAAAATGTATATATTGTAATTGCAGTAATCTAAAAATACACGTAGGAAATGATTTGGAAGAAAATATTGCCAGACATTAATTATACTTACATTACTAAGATAATATTATTAGAGGCCTTCTTTTCTTTTGCTTGATTCAAATAGGCTTTATAATATGGTTATACTACATCTATAATAAATTCAAATTGAGATAAAGCAGGGACTGGACTCAGGTCTTCTCACCCCTAACCACAAAATTCACCATCTTTTGACTAGGTCTATGGAAGGAAGAGCAAAACCATGTGCCTCCTCAGGATTCTATTTCACAGTAATGTGGAAATAGGATATCCACCTAAAAAGGAAGCTCCAGGGCAAGAACCAATTTGTGCCAAGATGGATCCCAGCACTGGCCGTTCACTGACTCTCTCCTTCATTTTCATACTAAAAATCATACCCAAGGATGGAGATTTAACATACTAATTGGACATGTGACGCATGAAGTATGACCTCAGGTGTGCAAGCACCAAAAAATCTCCACCTTTGCACATTCAGCCTTACCCTTTTTCCATATTAGTCTCTTTAAAACTCTGCCCAACCTCTCCTCAGGGAGCTAGCCTGAGGACTTTTCCCTTTGTGCTGTCTCCCTTGTGCTACAGCCTAAGTCCCAGTAAAGCCTTGCCTGGAACTCCCATTTGCCCTCTTCTCAATTTCTATTGTTTAGAGAGGCCAAGGGCTCTGTTCAGTGTCAAAATGAAGCATTTGGAATGTGCTCACTTGTGTCACCTTCCACTCAAGAGAGGTGTTTATGATGATATTAGACGACCCGTGTCAGAGCTGCTGTGAAGCAGGGGTTGGTAAAGGATGGCCTTTGGAAGAAATCCATCCAGCTCCCTGTCTATACAGCCTGTGAGATAGGAAGGGTTTTTATATATTTAATTGGTTGGGGGAAAAAAATCAAAAGAAGAATAGTATTTCATGATAGGTGACAATTATATGAAATTCAAATTTCAGTGTCCATAAATAATGTTTTATTGGAATGCAAGCATGCCTATTCTTTTACCTGATTTCTATGGCTTTGCCCAATAATGCTGGAGTTAACTAGTTGTACCAGACCACAAGGCCTACAAAGCCCAAAATATTTTCTATTTGGCCTTTACAGAACAAGTTTGCTGACCCCTGTTGTAGGGGGATTGTTTTAATTGAAAACTCGTTGAAGTATCCAAAATATACAAAGATATTAATACAACTCAACACCAAAAATACAAATAAGCCAATTAAAAAGTGGGCAGAAGACATGAACAAACATTTCTCCAAAGTGACCATACAGATGGCCAACAGACACATGGAAAGATGTTCAGGGTCACTTATTAACAGGGAAATGCAAGTCAAAACTATGAGATTATCACTTCACAACTGTCAGAATGGCTAAAACCAAACACAGGAAACAACGAGTGTTCATGAGGATGTTGACGAAAAGGGACTCTCATGAACTGCTGGTAGGAAAGCAAGTTGGTGCAGCTACTGTGGAAAATATTATGGAGGTTCCTCCAAAAGTTAAAAATAGAATTATCTTATCATCCGGTAATTGCCCTAGTGGATATTTACCCAAAGAATATGAAAATACTAATTTGCAAGAATATATGCACCCTTATGTTTATTGCAGCATTATTTACAACAGCCAAATTATGGAAGCAGCCCAAATATCCATAATAGATAACTGGATAAAGAGGATATGGTATATATACATAATGAATCTGTTACCATTTGCGACAATGTAGATGGCTCTAAGAGAGAGTAACGCTAAGTAAAATAATCTAGTCAGAGAAAGATAAATACCATATGATTTCACTCACATGTAGAATTTAAGAAATAAAACAAAAAAACAAAGGGAAAAAAAGGCCAAATCAAAAAACAGACTCAACTGTGGAGAACAGATTGTTATAAAAAAGGTGGTGGTGCTGTGAAATAGGTGAAGGGGATTAAGAGCACACTTGATGAGCACTGAGGAAATTCTGAACAATTCAGAGTTGTTGAATCATTTTATTATACACCTGAAATGAATGTAACACTGTATGTTGACTATACTGGAATTAAAAACAAACAAACAAACAAAAACCTGGTTGAATTTGACTATCCCTAATTCAATTTTTAGGATCCTTCAAGCTCAAAAGTTCTCTTATTCTCTGATAGCTGTTCGCATATAAGCGGCAGGTAAGAAACCATAGCTTTGACAAGAACTTCCTCTCAGATTTTCTTCATAAGCCTATTTAATGATTCCCTCTTTATATTTAAGAAAGGAGTGGTTGAAATGGGGCTATTTTTTTATTTGTGTCTCTGAACTTGGAACACAATATTGTATGTACAGTCAAATATAGACCTTATCCCTCATTATCTGAAATAATAAAATTAGTTATCTCACTTTCTAAAAAAAAAAAAAAAGAAACCATAGCTTTGAAACAGCGATACAAATTGGACATCTAAAGGCCCCAAATGGCCAGCAACAAAGAGATTGGCTACAAATAGGATGGAGACAGACCCAAGAAAGGCCAGAGAATGAGTAGCAAACCAGACCTTAATCCTGAAGCTTCTTTCTGTCCCATCCTCCTCTACTTTTATTCTTAAATGGAGCTTAGAGTGGGTAGTTTTAGTCTGATCCAAATGGAATTGATGTTTTCGTAGACCAAAAACCATCCAATGCTGGCAATTTCATACAGTGCAAGTGAACTTTTAGGACAAAATTGCCAAAGGGGAATGGATTTTGCCACCTCAATATACGTCTCTTTGCGTAAATATTATTTTGAGGTAAAGGCAATCAAAACTCCTCTGATTTAGGAAAAACTCTAATCAGTCTACCTCAACTGCCTAAATTTTTATTATAAAGTGGGCCTGTACCAGGAAGACAGCTATTAACAGAGAAACCTTTTTACCTAAGAAACTTACCTACATCCCTGGTCCCATCTTGTTTCATTTTTTCCCCTGGGAGGGAGACAAACCATAAGAGACTCTTAATCTCAGGAAACAAACTGAGGGTTGATGGGAGGTGTGGGGGGAGGGACAGCGTGACTGGGTTATGGACATTGGGGAGGGTATGTGCTATGGGGAGGGTGAGAGCTGTGAATTGTGTAAGCCTGATGATTCACAGACATGTACCCATGAAGCAAATAATACGTTATGTGTTAATAAAAAAAAAAAGAAACTTACCTACATTAAGAGGGCAACATCCTAACATCTTTTTTTCCTCCAAATATGTTTATTTTTTCAGTGTTACAAGCTAACATCTTTTTGTGAATGATATTCTTTTACTCTGTATCCCCAGACTCCTAATTTCTGTCTTCAGCTCATGATGTTCTATAAGCTTCAATTACTTCATTGCCCTCTGAGTCTCATATCTTTATGGGGATCCTGTACTTAGGAAATGTGTTTGTTTTTCTCTTGTTAATATGTCTTATATAAGTTTAATTTTTGATTAAATAACTAGCCAAAGAACCTAGAAGGGAAACTTCTTGCTCCTATACTACAAAGGCAGTTTCTGACTATCCAGCCAAAATAACTCCCAATTTAAAAATAAATTAAATTATCTCATATAAGCAAATTTTAATGAAATATAGGTGTTTTAAATTGAAGATGTTTAAAATGTTTTGTATTCCAAAGCTTAGATCAGATAGTTTGTTTTGACATTTGAAGGATTTATATATGCATTTGACTGGATTTTCATTGATTATAACTTTCCATCTCACAAATAGTTCAATGTGAATCTGGTTATTTAAAAGTTCACTTGATGGGCTGGTTGAAAACTAAACTATTCTCATCACAACAGAAAAGAAATTTATTTTACTTTTTCAAAACTAACTTAATATAGGGGATCTGCCCTTTAGGTCTAGATGTAGGAATTAGGGAAATAGGAGAGATAAATGTGGACTGTTTTTTTAAAGGTTAGCAATATATACTATAAATTAAGAAGAGGTGAGAAATCTTGAATTGAAATTGATAGGGACCCTTAGAAAGATTAATTTTTTTGCTAAGAACAAATTAGCAGTATATAATAATATTGAACAGGATATAAAACACACTCCTTTGCTCAAATCATTTTTTTTTTTTTGACAGAGAGAAACACAGCGAGAGAGGGAACACAAGCAGAGGGAATGGTAGCGGGAGAAGCAGGCTTCCTGCCGAGCAGAGAGCCTGATGCGGGGCTTGATCCCAGGACTCTGGGATCATTACCTGAGCCGAAGGCAGACGCTTAACGACTGAGCCACCTGGGCACCCCACTGCAAATCATTTTTAATAATTCTTGACCTGAATCTCAGGAATACTTTCATATTATGTTAAAAATTCAATAATGAATAACTGGAACTATGTATAACATATCAAAAAATTAACCTATCTTAGTTAAGGCAGAATTAACTTTACAATAAACAGTGACAAATGAAACCAATGAACTAAACTCAAATCATTCCATTTGTTACAAATCTGGCTCCATTTGGATTTTTCACTAAGTAACAGGTCAGCATTATTATATTATGTTATGTTATGTTATATTATATTATATTATATATTACTATATATATAATATTGCTATATTATATATAACATCATGTGATATGTTCCTTCAGCCCATGATGAGACTAGAACTGATCCATCAGTTTATCATTTCTGACTTATTTTCCCTGGTCCATCTTCCTACATTTCCTACAGACTCATAGTTTATATTCCTGAGATTACTAATCTGGTAGAAACTGTCACCACAGAATAAGAAGTAGTGAGAAAAAAATTCCTTCGAAGAAAAGTGTTAATCCTCCCATCAGTACATCCCATAATGACATTTTAGCAAACACAATTTGTTTCAATTTCAAGTTGATGTTACTTTTAATGCTAAAGAACAAAATGTACACATTAAATGAATGAAAATCCTAACATAGATCTAATTGTCGAAGAAAATGCATATCATTTTTTATGTCCAAAAGATTTGTGTAAACTCTTTTTTGTAAGTCAAATGTTACCTTAGTTATGAAAATACAACCATTGCAATGTTTATTTTTCACAACTACTGGGAAAATTGTAATAATCAGATGGGTGAATCAAATCTAGGAGAGTAATCCAATGGCCCAATTTTGAAATAGAATTTAGAAAGATGGCTGCTAGGCATTTCATTACATTAGGTCACTATAACTTTCCATTCTCCCCCCCTTAACTAAACAAGTTGTGCGCGTGCGCGCACACACACACACACACACACACACACCAACTTTAATGTTTGGTAAAAATGTAAAACTACTTTTCAGAAGACTTTTTATATATCTAGGACTAGAAGGAAATATATTAGATATTATTGTGGAGATGTTGCCTTTTAATTTTGTTTTATGCATATTTCTTGTGTTAAACCTTTTTTAGATAGAAAGGTTTCACAAATCTTTTTGCATATCAAAAAACCGCCATTTGTTAAAAACCAGTAAACTAGTTTGCTCTACTGGGCCCTACAACAAACTGTGTATTTGATGATATCACCAATAACCCATAAGTGTAATTTTATCCCCTCTCTCTTTAAATGTCTATTTTCTCCAAATCACTGGTTAGATAATAAATATTAAGTATTTTCTTAAGAAGTAAAACTTGAAAAATCTAATGTTTGCCTGAAGGAAGGGAGACTTTTAAGAGTTCATTTCAAACCTGAGCTCAGCTTGCCAGATCGAGAATGCAACGGTGCATGCTTTGGCATTGACAGCAGTGGGCCTTGCTTTCAAAGTTCAAATAATAATTGCATTTGGACACATTTCTTTCGTCAAGTGTATAAAAATTTCTTCATCTGTATTCCATTTGGCCCCAAATAAGTGAACTGGCTCATTTTTATACATTTGTGAATCCAACCATAAATGTAATCAAGAAACAAGGGTCCGCAGACATCTATAGCCCTGGCCTGGTCTTTTGAAAGTGATTTGAAGTCCTGAGTTATTCTTGTGGGGGCTACTCAGCCCAGCGTGGCTGATCTGCATGTAAATAACCTAATACATTAACTCACAGTGATGCTCCTTTGCAGCCCTCTAGCTCAGGGTGCGCACTACATAACACACTTGGCATTTTTAAAACTATAGCTTCCCTCAAAAAATAAAAAAAACAAAACCCATTTCTCAATGGCACACTAGGTTTTAACAAATACTGAAACTAAAGTAGAAGAAAAACACCTTTTGAATTTGTTTTATACACAGAATTACCTTTTAATGTGCTTTCTGTTAGCATATACAAGGTCTGAATCTCAGGAGACAGTGCACTATGCAGTTGCCAGGCTGTTATTTTTATTTTGAATGCTACATATCTTTTTTCTTAATAGTTTATTTTTAAGTAATAGTTTTATTTTTAAGTAATTTTTAAGCAATATGGGGTTTGAACCCATAATCCCAAGATCAAGAGTCGGATATTCCACCAACTGAGCCAGCCAGGGGCCCCTTGAATGTTAAATATTTTTTACTGAAATCTCAACTATTTTAAATTCATTTGCATTCTTGACATTGTCTTTTAAAGGCATTAAAAGGAGGGGGTTATTTAAGAAATGCGTAAGATTTAGAAATAAAACATTGTCAAGATTCAAAACCAATGCTACCAACTGGTACTACACGTGACTGTTTGATAGGACTTCATTTACATACACATGACTATATTAGTGCAAAAGTCATGATGACAAAGTGTCATAGGATACTACCTTGTAGGGGGCTATTTACTTATCTTCCTTTGATAATTAGTAGTTTTTTATCTATCTTCATGTCTACAACTTTAATTTTACAAAGAATAAGAACATACATTTGAAATTTAGAGAAAATGAAAGCTTCAGAAAATTCAGAAATTTAGAGCAACAAAGAAAATGTGAGTCTAATATAATAATAAGGGTGTAATTGAAATATCATTGCAAAGATTTAGTTAAGATTACATAACAAAGTGACAGAAATGAAGCAACATGGCTTAAAATTTCATTAATTAAACATAAAAGAAAGACAAAAGACCAGAATAGACTCAGAACTTTAAAAGTCAATATAATATTGGGGTACCTGGGTGGCTCAGTCAGTTAAGCATTTGACTCTTGATTTTGGCTCAGGTCATGATCTCAGGGTCCTGAGATTGAGCCCTGCATCAAGCTCCAAGTTAAGTAGGGAGTGTGCTTGAGTTTCTCTCCCACTGTGCCTATCCCCCATGCTCTCTCTTTTTCAAATAAACAAATAAATCTTAAAAAATATATAAGAAAAGTCAACTCAATATTGAAGAAGGACAAAATTGGAGAACTTATTAGATTTTGAGACTAAGTATAAAGCTACAATAATCAAGACAGGTATGAGTGAAAGAATAGTCAAATATATCATTAGAACAGAGCGGAGAGTCTAGAAATAGACCCACATACACTCAGTCAACAGATTATCAGCAAAAGAGCAAAGGCAATATGATGGAGAAAAGATAGTTTTTTCAACAAACGATACTAGAATTACTAGACATCTACATGCAAAACAATGAGTTGAGACACAGAGCTTACACAGGTCACAAAAAGTAACTCAAGATGGATCATTGACCTAAATATAAAATGCAAAACTGTAAGACTCTTAAAGGATAAGGCAGGAGAAAACCAAGGTGACTGTGGGCATGCCTCTGACTTTTTAAGATACAACACCAAAGGCACAGTTCATGAAAGAAACAATTGAAAATTGGAACTTCATTAAAATTTAAAACTTCTGCTTTGTAAAAGACAATGTCAAGAAAATGAGAAGATAAGCTACTGACTAGATGATAATATTTGCAAAAGACACACATGTTAAAGGACTCTTAAAACTCAACAATAGAAAAATAAACAACCTGATCGAATAATGTCCAAAACCTTAAGAATATCCAAAGAAGTACACGGATGTTAAATAAGCAGATGAAAAGATACTCTACATCATATGTCATCAGGGAAATATAAATTAAGACAAAGATGAGATATCTCTATACAGCTATCTGAATGGCAACAGTCCAAAACACTAACAACACCAAATTCTGATGAGGATGTGAAATGACAGGAACTTTTACTCATTGATGGTGGGGATGCAGAATGGGACAACCACTTTGAACAAGACTGGCAGTTTCTTACAAAACTAAATGTACTGTCACTATATGATCCAGCAATCTCGCTCCTTGCTGTTTACCCATAAAAGTGAAAAACTTAAGTCTACACAAAAATCTGCACATATTTATATCCCTTTTATTTATAATTGTCAAAACTTAGAAGCAACCAAGATGTCCTTTGGTAGCTGAATGGATAAATACACTGTGATATATTCAGACACTGGAATATTATCCAGCATTAAACATAAATGAGCTATCAAGCCATGAAAAAACCTGGAGAAGTCTTATATGCATATTACTAAGTGAAAGAGGCCCATCTGAAAGGACTATATACTATCTGATTGCAAGTACAAAGCATTCTAGAAAAGGAACGACTAGGAAGGCAGTAAAAAGATTAGGAGTTGCCAGGGTTTGGGAGATAAAGATGAAAAGGGAGAGCACAGAGAATTTTTAGGACTATGAAACTACTCTGTATGACACTAGGATGATAATTACATGTCATTATATGTTTGTCCAAACCCACAGAATGTATAATACCAGGAGTGAATACTAATGTAAGCTATGACTTTGGGTGACTATGATGGTCAATGTAGATTCATCAATTCTAACAAATCTACGATTCTGATAGGAGATGTTGGTAATAGGTGAGATTATACATGTGTAGGGGTATGAGGAGTTTATGGGAAATTTCTGTACCTTTCTCTCAATTTCACTGTGAACATAAAACTTTTCTTAAAAAACAGTCTTCAAAACTTAAGAAATAAAGAAAAGAAGGTTGTTAGATTAGATTAAGTTTAACACTTGGGATTTACAATGTTTATTGTTAAGAAATGTATCTATTATTTCTAAATGAGATTCAGGCTTTGGTAAAAAATGGAGGTTTTTGCTTTGATAGTTCTAAAAATGATCTACATTCCAAACTTTTTGTATTACATGTGTCCATCTGACATGTCAACTTTTATGTCCCATGTAACTAAAAAAGGATCTATGGTATCATAAATTATATCTCAGTAAAGCTGTTGCTAAATAAATAAGCAAACAAACACAGGGGAAGAGAAAAACAAGATCTGGGTGTTTTTTATTTTTCAGGAAAAACAGATCAGGGCTAATGAAAATCATTATGTAGGGATAAGCTTATGAGATTTCCAAAAGGGAAATAAATGAGGAAAATACATATTTTATAATTTATCATGTTAATCATTAAACTATTCTACGCCTCTCACTGGGATTGGAATGGAATTAATAAATTATATCTAACTACGTAAAAGTGAATCGTACACATTCTGTAGTTTATTTACTGAGCAGCCTCTAAATAAAAGATTCTAATTCACTGAATTTTTGTCCTATATAAATATTTTAAAAAGAATAAAATATACATCAACTTCTTTAACCTTCTCTTTTACACTGTTTTCAAATAAGCATTCTGGGATGTATTATTTGGTAGGTTCAGCTTAATTTTTAAAATATATTTTAATGGGATTTTTTTTTATTGAATCATTGGAGCCCTAGAAACTCATTTAAAAGAAAACCTCTTAAAATACTGTCCCTGCATATTATTGATTCTATGAATCAGTCATGAGCAAGAATCCAAGTGAAAGAGGATAATTTTTAGGGGATTTTTGAAGTGTAAGTCACTATTCTAATTTCAATTTTGAAATTAAGTGACAAGCCCTATAAGTAATAATAACAAATAAAATGCATAGCAGTTACATATTTGGATGCTGAAAGCTAAAATAGTTTCACGATAGCACAAACAGAGCTAAGTCACTGTATCTGTGGCTTCATTCTATTTTCACTGCCCAGTGATCTTTGAATGTGAATAACACCCAATTCTACCAGAAGAATCCTGTCAACGTGGGATCCATACTGAAATAAATTCAAATGAAATACATTTTCTTCCCATACTTTCAAGGATGTCCCCCAGAATCTAATAAATATATCTCAATTTCCTTCTCCTTATTTCATTGTTCAGATCCCATAAGCCAGTCATTGGATAGCCTCCCAATATATGATATATCAGCATTGTGGTTGAAAATAAAGCCAGATCTAGGTTCGAATTCAGTTGTTACCATTTATTGTGCAGGTAACTGGCAAATTATTTCACTACTTGAAGCTGCATTTTCTTCAACTGTGCAGTAGAACCTCTCTCACCATAGTGTTGTGAGGATTAAAGGAAGGAAAAAATGAATGATAAGTACTTAGCAGAATGAGCATCCACTAAATGTTTTCTTTTATTGATATTTTAATATTATGTCAAGGAGTTGATTGCTACAGGGAAATGAGCTATTAGTATAAAGCCAACATTATTTTCCTTCTTCCAAAATTTGCAGTATTTTAATGTTCCAAAATATATCAAATACATTTTTGGTACAACACCTACATATAACATAAGGTTTACTTGTTTTAGGTGTTTTTTGTTTGTTTTTTTGTGGGGTTGTTTGTTTTTGGTATAGTGTTTTCTAAATGCATTGCTAAAGTCACTTAGTGCAGGAGAAAAGCAAGAGCAGAAGCAATATCCAGTATCTAGTCAGACCAATATTCAGGCCACAATGAAATGGGCGTTTTCTTCTCCCCCCCCCCATCCCCTTAACACTGCTCTCATTTCCTGGTAGATCAGTGAGACAATGAAGCATTCAAGAGAATTTTCAGCAATTGAAACTACAAATTGCAAAACAACTAAATGTCTAAAGTGACTGGCTCTGGGTTGAATTTCCATTTTTCTCATTTCTTTTCAGATTCATTATCCTTAAAGATTCTACTACATATGCAGTTATTCAATTAATTCCAACAGGGTCACAAGTTTGCAGAGAAAATTTAGAAAATGGACATATATTCATCCTGTCAGTTTAAATGCTTAGAATTAAGATTGAGGGTCTAAACCTCATAAGAGTCATTTTTTTCCTCCTTTAAAGCAATTTAAATAAGCTCTTGTGCTGTCAAAAGGCAGACTAATAAACTCAGATTGTAAAATCGTTGTTTGTGAGGAAAGCAGAGATACCAGAGTGGATGTTTTTCTGAGTTGCTGTATACAACTAGGATAGAGAAATGAAATCTAAAATTGGGAACTGCTTAGATTTACTTTTCTCTTAAACTTGGTCCAAAGTGGCAAAAATCTGATTGTGTCTCCCCGGTCAGATATGGAAGTCACCAAAAGTTTAAAACTTGCTGATTGCTTAATTATCTGATTCCACTCAACCACCAGTCTACTTCTAAGATAAAGAAGTCTTTTCATGTATCTGCATAATACAAAGAAGAGAGAAAATGCCAACAGTGGGCTGTGCATATCTGTCTACACATCTTATTGATGATATTGACATGCCAATTAATAAAGCTATGCTAATTCAGTTGAAAAACTGGTGAACTATAAGTCACCTCACTTTATTTCAGAATTACTTTTTAATCATTTAATTATTCCAATTTAGGAATGGTGAGCGTAGGTGGACATCTCTTCAGCTTAAATATGTGAATTGTGATTATAGCAATTAGGGGAAAAATGGTTCAAAGTTTTCATTCAAATAGGAATAATTTTGTGTGTGTGTGAAATACGAGCACCATATCTCAACATTTTCAATAGTTTACAGATGACTATGCACTACTTTCTAGAAAAAAATGTCTTCAAAATTTTCAATGCTGATTTCCTTAAAGTCTTTTCTAGAGACAACAAATACATATACAATTAAAACAAGAATTCTGCTTCTGTAATGGTAGACTAGATAATTCAGAACGATATTCCTATTGAGAACCTCTGGAAAACAAAGGGAGGAAGGGGCAAAACAAAAACTAGTCTACTTGTCTTAGCACTAGAGAGCTAAACACAGAGTAAAGCATTACTGAGAAATGGGAAAATAGAGCCAGAGGGAAATGATCTCAGAGTTTAGAACCCATTTTATTCCAGAAGATTTCTTATTTTCAATGGGGAGAGAGTACAAGACCCTGAAGATGGTGCTGCTTTGGACAGCCTTGACAAACTAAGGCTATAAGGATTTGTGCCTAGGGAGAGTGAATGGGTTGTTGGAGCAGCCTTGATAAGCTATTCTAATTTTCACTTATAGGCAAATAGGTACAGACAGAGATAGAGATAGAGATATGCATGCTATACCCAATAAGCAAGCATAAACCAGAAATATACAGAAGTATAGAATGGAACTCAGTTTTTAGTTATCTCAGTCCTTGCAGATAGGGATCTTATGGCAGAGGCAATGTGAATTTTCATTGGAGAAAGATAGCATCTTCTCAGGTCTCAATTTGCTTTCTTAAACGTTTTTGAAGATATGATGCCTGTCATACAATAAGAGCTCTCACTCAGCAAGGTAGGAATAGAAGAAAATGGCTTTTATTCAATAAAAGTTATTTACTGAAAGCCTGTAATATATGTTATACTGATTGGTTAACTAGTAAAAGCTTTTACTTTGCTATCAGAACAAGGCCACTATGGTCATTCCTATACAACACTATACTGTACTATACTAGAGAGTTCCCTGATTTAGGTATTAATGGCATTTGAGGTCAGACTTTTTTTTGTTGTGGGGGGTTGACCTGTGCATTATAGATATCTGGCAGCATAACTGGCCTCTATCCACTAGGTGCCCATAGATGTCTTTGAGTTGTGACATTGAAAATGTCTATATATTGTCAGATCTCTCCTGGGGGGACAAAATTGCCGTGGGTTGTGAACCAGTTCTCTACTGGAATGTTCAGGTGATAAATAAGGCAAATAGAGAGAAAGGAAAGGAAGAGGAAGGAAGGAAGCAAGGAAGGAAGGAAGGAAGGAAGGAAGGAAGGGAGGAAGGAAGGAAAGATGGGAGAAAGGAAGGAAGGGAAGATGAGAGGAAGGCTGGAAACTCCAGAATGAATTTAATGCAAGATGGTCAACACTTCTAAAAGGAACACCATAAAATATTGAGGAACTGTTAAGGAGGATCTAGTAAATACTAAAGTTTTTAGAATAGGTAAGTACTCAATATTGCAAAAAATAAGCATATGACATATTTTATCAAGTATTGAATGTTGGAATACTGAATATTGTACAGTATCAAAATGATCAATATTGTAATTATATGATGTCTCCTCAAACTGATCAATAGATTCAATACAAAGAGACAACTAATCAAATGGACATGGATCTGAATATGCATCTCTCAAGAGAATACTCAAATGCTCAATAAATATATAAAAAGGTAGCCACCCTCATTAGTTCTCAAGAACATGCACTGAAAGTATAATGAAATAAAATCAGTACCAACCCATAAGAAAGGCTAAACTTAAAATGACTGAAAGTGCTTGTGAAAACATAGAGCACTAACAACTCTCATAAACACTGGGGAGGAGTATAAATTGTTAAAACCACTTGGGCAAACAGGTTAACATTATCTACTGAGATTGAAAATGTGCAATTCTACAACTAGATACACACCCAACAGAAAAGCATGTGCTTTTGAATCAAGAGAGACATGTCCAAATATGTTCTGACTAGCATAATAGTCACAAACTGGAAACAATCCAGGTATCCATCATTGGTAGAATGGATAAGCAAATTAAGGTATACTGATACTATGGAACACTAAATAGTAATAAAATGAGCAAACTACAGCAATGCAAAGGCATGGATGACTCTTATAAACATAATGCCCAGAGAAAAGGCTGGACACCAAAAAATGAATATTTTGGGGCATATTTTGTGATTTCATTTACATATAACCCCAAAACAAGAACAAGTAACTGTAATGTTTGTAGATCCTCACTTAGGAAGTACAACTCTAATGAAAAGCAAGGAAATGGTGTCAGTACAACTCAGCATAGTGTCTTCTCTTGGTGGGAAGTAGTAGTAAGCAATTAGGAAGGTTATATGGGGTGCTTGGGCAGCTAGCAGTGTTCTGTTTCTTGATCTGAGGGAATCAAGTGAGAATTCATTGAGTTGCTTGGGTGTATGCCCCTGCTCATGAGCATCACTCTTTTAAGGTTTTATTTCATAATAGAAAAGATAGAAAAGAAAAAACTAAACAAAAAGCTATTGCTATAAATTTAAAGTTTCTAAATCTCTGAGATTTATTTATTTGGGTTTTATACTTCCTTTTGTTTTGATGCATTACTACTCTAGTGATTATCTACTTGAGGATAGTGAAGGGAAAATAATAAACAGATAAGCAAGGGAGAACAGTAAGATGAATATAAATACACACTTAGAAGTAAAAAAGATAAAACCTAAAAATAAAAGATGAAATAAAACAATAGATTAAACATATAGTGAGCATAAATAAATCCAAGGAAAACCATAACCCTCAAGCTCACCTATTTTCTTCAAAGTCTACTTACTTGAGCATGAACTACCATTTAAAACTTTATGGCACCATGAGGCAGAAAGTCTCTCATGCTACTTTGGGAAGTAACACATGGTAACCAACAAATAGTATAATTTCTTTATCAGATTAACTAGTCACCTGGCAATACCTCCAGGTAATTTCTGATTAAAGAGGAAAGACAAATTTTGTATAAGCTCTTTGAGGTTAGGAATCAGGTCTCATCTTTTTTTCGGTATTTCCATTTTGGAAAGCAGCAATTATAAGGGTAAGAGAGTATCAAATCCAACTCTTCTCTCTCTAGGATAGTCCTTTAAATTTTTTGAGACTAGAACTTGGTGTTGAACAAAAGTTTTCTTTAGAAAGTCCAGGAAAATGAAGCCAACTAAAGAACACACAAGATGGTAGAAATGAGATAGAAGATTCTTCTATGTCTACATGTAACATGTAGTGGGTAAAGTGGCTCTCTGTGGTTAGTCTTTAACATGTCTTAGTGTTTCCTTCTGCTCTTGTTATAATCTTTGATATTCATTGAAAGTTGAAGTCTTTTTCTTCTACATTCAGAGCAGCACCAGGTCTTGCGTTAGATCTTCAATTGTTGAGCCTTAACTGGAAGTCTAGAGTGAATTACGTTCTCTTGTTACATCTTGACTACCAGGTGGACAAGCCAAATCAGACCTACATTCAAATCAGCACCCACTGGGAACAGATTTTTAGGGCAAGCAAAAAAATATTCCAGCCCTGGAGAGTAGCATGTGTCCAGACTTCCAGCATATAGTGAAATGCCATATATACCCTGACAGGACCAAGCAAGCAGATTGTGTTCTGTGAGCAAGTAAGAACCAGGCACATGAGAGGAAGCTAAGAGCAGGACATTCCACTCTGCATTTTGCACATGGCAAAAAGCACTAGGAAGTTATAACTGTTCTTAACTAAGAGTCTAATTTAGGTAGCAATGGGAAATGAGACACCTCCTTAGAGTTTTAACCCATCAAGCCCAATTGCCAAAAAGTTCAATAGAAAGAAACAGAAAACAGGGGCACCTGAGTGGCTCAGTGGGTTAAAGCCTCTGCCTTCGGCTCAGGTCATGATCTGAGGGTCCTGGGATCGAGCCCCACATTGGGCTTTCTGCTCAGCAGGGAGTCTGTTTCCCCCTTCTCTCTATCTGCCTCTTTGTCCACTTGTGATCTCTCTCTGTCAAATATATAAATAAAATCTTAAAAAGAAAGAGAGAGAGAGAGAAAGAGAAGGAAAGAAAGAAAGAAGAAAGAAAGAAAGAAAGAAAGAAAGAAAGAAAGAAAGAAAGAAAGAAAGAAAGAAAGAAAGGAAGAAAGAAAGAAAGGAAGGAAGGAAGAAACAGAAAACAATCTGATCTGTCAGGGATTTTATTAGCTTCCCTTAAGTGATATCTGAAAGCTCTGATATACCCATGAAACTGCCACAGTCAAATAAAATAAAAAATGACAGAAATCAAGTAAAGCCAGGCTAAGGTTTCAAATAGCCTCCTGTGCTTCTGCTTCTCAGATTACTCTCTCATCTCAGGTCAGAAGGAGGTGTGAAAGAAGGTGAGCAGACAAAATGCCTGGGGCAGCCCTCGGAAATATACTAAAAGAGGACATTCAAAAGTTGGTCACACTAGAATGATTCTTTCCGGCAGGCATGATGGCAGAAAGCAAGGGTGTGAGACTACAAATTGTCAGAGACTGATAAGAAAATAATCTATTACCTACAAAAAAAATGCATTCTATTTCTAAGGCCCTGGAAACACCTTAGAAAAATGGGATGTGCAGAGGGGAGGGGACCAGAATAAGTGAGTGAAATCAGGTAACTTACTTTATAAGATGCAGAGCTTGTCACCATTCTGATGAAAGTAGAGGATGAATAAAATCACAATCCTTTCAAAATAGTCCACTTATCATGAATGTATTTATTTATTTCCGATTGGATCTTACTTGTATAGCCTGAAATCTGACTATTTAACAAGATTCAAATAAATAAGCATATTCATCCTTTCCTGTACTGGGGCCCAAGATAAAGCAGAGACTATCAGATGAAATAAAATTTGGGGATTTTGAGCAGGATACTCTGGGAATATGATCTCTGGAGTCAGATAATCACAGAAAACAAATGGCCCTTGGAGTAGCATGAGAACTTGTATGTTTTCAGTTGCCAACAAGAGCAGCTTGTTGCTCCCAGTATTTCATCCAAGCAACCCAGGAAGGGGCTTGGCTTTCTCTACTAAGGAAACCATAACTGCTTGCTAAGGGACTTTTGTGGCAAGAGATAGCATCAGAGAGAACACATTTCCATCATACATAAAGAGCTTTAGTTAGAGCGTCTTCTCACCCTATTTGTCCAAGATCTGGAATTCTAAAAATGCCAGTTAATACATGAACACATTTAATTAACAAATTTCCAAATGATGCCATTTCTTAGTACAGTATTTAAAATTAAGATTGCTAACCCATTAAATGCATGTATGAAAACCAGAATGCATTTACATAATCATAGATGGGAATTAATTTATCTATTCTTTGTCTACTCCCATGTGTTGTGTTCATTTTGTTAGAAGGTTAAATTGAATTTCCATAGAATGTCTCTAGGAGATTTCACAGACAGAAGCTCTAAATGATAAATAACCTACTTCTACTTCTTAAACACACAGGCCCCAGGCAATATGATGACTTAGCGAGACATTAGACTGGAAGTTAGAAGAGAAGGTTCTAGACCAAACACTGCTGACATATGTGAGTCCATATTGTTGAACTTCATTTGACCTACAGGGGCACTTTTACTTCTAATATATTTAAATTCCACATCTATTAGTAGAAACATTCCAGTGAAGAATAATTTCTTTTGTAGGATCACCAGAAATTCAAGTAGGCAGGTCTTTAAAAAAAATCCGAGAAATGATGTAACCTGGAGTTAAAGATCTATGGCTGTTATCGAACACAAGTGCCTAGCCCGGGTCTACAATTATTTTGAAGTGGTATCACACTAAGCCACATTAGAGGCTGAAAGAAGAGGAAAATTTGGTGGTACAAACTGTCTTTACTTAAAATTATGATATTTTGCTTGTCATGAATTTTTGCATTAATTTTGTTTTTGAAAATTATTGCAATAAAATGTTGTCTTGATTGACAAACGCTTTGGCACACCCTTAAATTTTACACCTAGGCAAGAGCCTTTCTTGCCTCACCCTAGTCCCAGCCTTATTTCTAGATCATGTCTCTAAGCTATCATGTATCAGTCCAGCTGACACAGAGACAAAGAAATCAATACACACATGCTTTACCTCCCCCTATTTGAAAATATTTGTGTTCAAATTGTGGCAGAGAAAACAAACTACTAAACAAGCATTTAGTCAGAAACTGCTGTCTTTTTAATACTGTTGTCACAATAGTAGAGAATAACTTCTCTAATGTGGAAGAAAAATAAACCTTCCATTCAAAGAAAGCACACCACAAGCGATTTTGGGGACAGCTGATGCATGATCAGTTAGAATACAATTTTACCACAATTACTGGCTTCTGATTTTCAGGGAATCATAGCATAATACTTTAATTATATGTGGCCATTTTGGGTTATTTCAAAGAAGAGTCTTACACCATAAACAAAACCAAAATAGATTGCTTTATATCACACCCCAGTTGTTATCCCCTCATGGCCCCCTCTTTTTTCCTGAATCCTTTAGAACCCCCTCAAGCTTCTGCAGCCATAGACTGCAGAGGGTGTGTACTGTGGTTCCACGTCTCACTGGTAGAAGCTGGGTCTGAGGGGCGGCCTAGGTGGCTCAGTCAGTTAAGCTCCTGGCTCTTGATTCTGTCTCAGGTCATGATCTCATAGGTCCCAAGATCGAGCACCACTGGGGTCCATGATCAGTGGGAAGTCTGCTTGAGATTCTCTCTCTCGCCTCCCTCTACTCTCTCTCGCCTCCCTCTACTCTCTCTCTCTCTCTCAAATAAGGAAAATAAATCTTAGAAATAAAAGCTGGGTCTGGATTTCTAGTTCAGGTTATAATCACATGCTTGCTTCAGGTTCTATGTCTTGTGTTCTTGTATTTCATGGAATTTAGCAGGATGATGTGCCCAGATGATCACTCAGTGACTCAGTAAGAAGTCACTGAATGAATGAATAAATGAGTGAATAGAGTGAATGAACAAATAAATAAGAAGATAATTTGCAAAACTGTGAGCTAACTATTCCTGAGGAATCAACCCTAAGAATTATATGCTTTTCAAAATTCTCTTCGAAATTTGACTTTCATCTTGAGTAGTAAGGACAAAAAAAAAATAAGCCAGACAATCTGTGAAATATGTAGATAACTTGGGGGCATATTGTAGAAAAGCTGCCTTATACTTTATGATTTGAAATTCCTAAGCGGGTCTTCATGGAATTCTTGGTTGGTATTCACCATAATAATCCATTCTGAAAACCCTAAAGCAGACTAAATATTCTAGAAACCTGGACAGGAAATAGGTTACAGTGTACAGGAAAGTTATTAGTTGGGTCAGCAGTGAAGGGATTTATCTGGTGTCCATATGCCCACAGCATTGAGCAAACCAGGAAAAGAGACATGGTCTGACCTTTAAATTTCACTGTACCATAATTAACTTTAAAAATCAGCTAAGCAGACTATCTGTTTGAGGGAGCAAAGCATATTCACTCACAGGAATATAGCCTGAATATTTGGCTGGAAATACACACACTTTAAAAAATTAGGCAGAGGTCTATTAATATAATATCTAGAGAACCTTGTAGCATTTGGAAATGGATTTTGAAAAATTATAAAATCTAAATCTCATATGCTCTGAGGGATAAAAATATGTGGAACCACTCATATTGCTTAAAAATGCTTTTTAAAAATCAATGTGTCTTTAAAAAATGGCTTGTGAACAACCAGCTCACTTTACAATGTATTATGAACATTTTTTTTTTCAAATGAAGTAAGAAAGCCAAATAGTGGTACTCTGGAACAGGGATGGTAGCTAGTTATACCAATTACATTTTTTCATGTGTCTGGGTTTCCAATAGGGGCATTAGGATCTGTCTTTATGATGAAGCAGTTTCAGAGTCATGTGCCAACTCCAGAACTTCTGTCACCTTCAGTGATAATGAGCCTGGCCTCTATTGATGCAAAAATACATGAATCATGGCTCAGTAGTCTTTAAGCTCTCCAGAGAGATTTGCTTTAACGTAGGGTATGCTTCTATCCCTGAGTCTGTCATTCCCTGAAAGCAGAGGAGATATGCCCTTTTCATTCCCTGCTCCTGGAGTAATTACAGTCTCAGGTAATGGGTCAGTGGGGCACTTGGGACTTCTACACGCCAAGAGGAAAGAAATTAATGTCAACACTCTAAAGAAAATAGCCCAGTGGTAGTGTCAGGAAGCAGGGTCACTTGTCCCAGGGAATCACCAGGAGTTTGATGGCATCTCCGGCATAAACAAAGTGTCTTAGAATTAAGTCTCTGCATTTTATACCCATCCTGGGAGGATGGTTACAGAACAAAAGACAACAAACATGTCAGTAAAAAAGTGAGTTGTCCTCTATGTTTTCTTGGCTAAGTAGCCATAGGGGAAATCAAATATTTTGAACAAATACCTATGTGTACTTATTGTTCCCAGTATACTGGTGTGTAACTAGCAATCCAGAGAATTTTTAATATAAAGATCACCTTGCCCATTTTTTTTCAGAGCAAATAAGATTTGGGGTTAGCACTGCTATTAAAGGGTCCCAAGAAGGTCTGTGGATTTAGCACTGGTCACACCTCTGATTCTGTCCCATGCAGCAATTTCACAGAATAGTCCCCAAGGGTTAATATAACCAACTTTTTGAGTCAGCTTCTACTCGTGATATCACAGCTTCCTTTGGTATTGTGAATGAGCACACTCCCAAGTACATATACAAATGCGTGTGCCCACCAGCACACCTTCAGGGAGAGGACAGTTATGTCATTCATCCATAGCATTTGGAATCAACCTTGGGCTCTGATGGTTTGGCATGAGCTGGAAGGAGATCCCTATTTAAGGCAATTTCAAGATTGTAATTGTTCCCAATTTAATTTGTTCCTGCTATATCTGCCCTGTAAAGCTAAATTGTACTGTTGTTGGGGAAGTCAGGAAAGTGGGCACCCAAACAAACCTTAATTGTATAGAACAGGATCAAGGTGAAGGAGCTAGGGGATAAATGGTTACATCTCCTCCTTTACTGGGGTCTGAATAATACTGACAGCCAATGTGTCAAAAGTGAATTCCTTAAAACATTCTTTTTATGGACAATGTTTCATAACACCAGAGATAAAAGGATGGTGGCTGCCTCCATCTTTTAAAATAGGCTCTCTCTAGGGCTGCCTGGGTGGCTCAGAGGGTGAAAGCCTCTGCCTTCGGCTCAGGTCATGATCTCAGGGTCCTGGGATCTAGCCCTGCATCGGGCTCTCTGCTCAGCATGGAGCCTGCTTCCCCCCCTCTCTCTGCCTGCCTCTCTGCCTACTTGTGATCTCTCTCCTCTCTGTCAAATAAATAAATAAAATCTTTTTTAAAAAATGGGCTCTCTCTATTCCCCTGCCTTTGTTTGCAAAAACCCTTCTTGGAAGCTAAGAATTAGAATTATATTATTTACTACACAGGTAATGAAGGGCTCAGGGTTTGTCATGATATTACATTGGTACCACCAGGCATCCGGCCCCTGAGACGATGGTGTTCTCACAGGCAGCTGGGTGTTCCCTCCCTCCCCCTTCTCCTTGCCTGTCTTTTTCTGTCTCTCTCCTCTGACTCTACAGAAATGCCTAAAACAGTTTCTCTACCCTTTCTCCTTTCCCGTGACCAAGTATGGTATTTGAAACTAAGAGATTGCGGAACATTTTTATTTAATTAGAACAGATTTTAGAGAATGTAAATGAATATACCTTTCTCCTGATACTCTGCTAAATCACAGACACATTTCTCTTATTCTCTTGTAATCTCATGCAGGAAGGGTGGGGTAGAGGTGACTGAAGGCTCCTAAGCTAGTGTCGCTCATATCCTCACATCCTCTAACTGAAACTAGGTGGGACTGCTGCTACTTCATAAATAAAGATAAGTCTCAGTTATTTCCACTTTCATTAAAATAAAAATAATATTTAATAATAACTGAATTTACATATATTACCTTCCTGCTTTGGCTCTAAAACCACTTTATCTGGATTCCAAACCTTCTTCAGGGAGTTACTAATTTTATGTGCAAGAATAGGTTACTCAATCCTATCAATCTTACAGGATTAAAGGATGCTGTGTTCAATAAATATTAGCTGATATTATTATTATTATTATTATTATTATTATATTAAGCACTGGGTTGCTCTATGTAGGCTTTATTTATAATTATTAATTATTATTATTATATTAAGCACTGGGTTGCTTTATGTAGGCTTTCTCACTAATCCTCATTCCCCTTTCTTAGATTAGAACACCAAGACTCAGGTTTTACTTGCTAAGACTGCACAGCTAGGAACTAGCAATGCCAGAATTGAAACTCAATTCTATGTGACTTAACGTGCTTTTCATTGCATTATTTGGGGGCACTGTGATTAAGTATCTTAGAAATTATTCAGATTACAATGAAATTGAAACATGTCAAAAGGATACACTAAATTTCTAGAAGGACTCTTACTGGCCAAATATGGAATGTGAGTATCAAAACGTGATGGTCTGAATGTATATGTCACCCTAAAACTGATGACTGATGCGATGGTATTAGTAGGTAGGGACCTATCACTATCACAAAGGATACACTAAATTTCTAGAAGGACTCTTACTGGCCAAATATGGAATGTGAGTATCAAAACGTTATGGTCTGAATGTATATGTCACCCTAAAACTGATGACTGATGCGATGGTATTAGTAGGTAGGGACCTATCACTTTGAGGTGATAGGTCATTAGGACAGGGCCATCATAAATAAGATTTGCACCCTTATAAGTATAAAGGACTCCTTTATATTTATATAAAGAGAATGCTCAACTCTTTCTCCATATGAAGGTAACACAAAAAGTCTGCAACTCAGAAGAGAGAGTCCTCACCAGACCATGCTAGTACCATGGTCTTGGACTTTTGGCCTCCAGGACTGTCCAGAAATAAATTTCTGTTTTTTATAAGCCACCCAGTCTGTGATATTTGGTTATGGCAATCCAAGCATGCTAAGCCAGGATCATGATACAGACTGGATATACTTGGGGCCTTAAAAAGATGCATGAATATTGAATGCATATGTTTTAGTCTGGCTTCCCTAACATATTGGTGTCTTTACTGATCTCCCTCAGTTAGGTCTGTGTTCCTTGCAAGTAGATATTTCTTTAATTTGACATCATTCCAGGCATATAGTTGGCAAACATTCTTCATCTTTCTTTGTGTAAATGTCTTTATGATGGGTCAAGGTAAAGAGAGAAAAGTTTACAGGCAGTAGCAGGATATAGAGGGAGCAGAATGATGGCCCATGTGGTCCAGATAAGGAAAGGGACACAGGGAAGCTGAGGGCTCGCTTCTTCATTGATCAGCAAGTGACTCATTCTACGTCTATGAATGTATTCAAAATTGAGAAAACAATATAGAAGGTGTATAAATTTAAACCACAGATTCTCTGCCATAGTTAATCAACCACTTGGACATAAAATTGAAACTATCTAGTGATTTATTATTGAATGAACAAATAAATGTATATTGTAACTCTATTTTTGTCATACTAGGTTTTTCTTCCTTCAAACATTTTGGGATCATTCCCTAAAAACTATTTCAAATACCATAAATGCCACTTTTCCTTTGTGCTTCATCTTTGTTTTTTTTTTACTTTTCCCCTTTTCTTTCTTTTTCTTGATGTATGTTTTTAACTATATTTTTTTAGTTATATAAACCTTTTGAGAATGTATTTTGTGTAAAATGCACGACACTAAATATTAATACATTTCACTTCGTTACAGAGTAGTTATGATATTTTTAGCATGGTAATTATGGTAATGTTATCACAGACAAGGATCATAATAATAATTATCATATCATAAACTGTAAGCTGATTTTTAAACAATTGCTTGGGGTCTCAGCTTAATCTCTCCTCTTTCCCTATCCAGCCTCCCTCTCTCTTTATTGATATATCCTGGAATAAAGTTAAAGGGGATCTAGAACCTACCATAAAGTTATAAACTCCTATCAAAATACACCCCTTTCATTATATTACTTTGATGTCTCTAATTGTCATATTTTATAGTCTATACCTCCTCTACCCTTTAATTTTGGATGTCCCATGAAAATAGTAGAAATATTAAAGATTTAAATAATAATAATAATAATAAATTAGATGCCAGGACAACTAACCAAACAACTGCAAATTGAAAGTCTGCTTTCCATCCCCTGTGATACTCAACTGGAAAGCTGACTGCTCATGACTCACTTGAAAGCTGTGCTTCTCCTTTTGATAACATTACAAACTCCTGTGCATTTTCATAATATTATTTTCATAATATTATCTCTTATACATCTCTGTGTATTCATTCTCACTTATTTATTTGAGAAATATTTGTAAAAAGCCTACTCTGCATGCCTTTCAGAAGACCAAGCTGTTTGTGTCTGTGGTAGACTGAACAAGACTCCCTCTCCCCCCAGTAAAGGTGTCCTTCCCAATTCTAGTCCCAGGAAAGTATGAATCTGTTAATTTACATGGTAAAATAAACTTTACAGATGTGAATATATTAAGGATGTTGGGATGGGGAGATTACTTTGGATTATACAGGTGAGCCCAATGCAATCACAAGGATCCTTATAAAAGGAGGCCAGGGGTCAAAGTTGAGTAGTAGAAGTGACAAGAAAAGCTAGAGTTGGACATAATAAGGGAGGGGCCATGAGCAGCGGCCAACGAATGCCAACTGCTTCTTCACGCTGAAAAAGGCAATAAAATGATTCTCCTTAAGGTTTCAGGACAAATAATCCCCACCAACACCTTGAATTTAGCCTAGTTAGACTCATTTTGACTTCTGATTTCCAGACGTGTGAGATAATACATTTATATTGGCTTAAACCACTTAGTATGTGGTAATAGTTACAGCAACAGTAGGAAACTAATAGAGTTTTGTTCTGTTTTCTTAGAACAACTCAAAAACACTATCTGAAAGCATTTCTCTTATCAGATATACCAGCAAAGGCAGTTGTATCCTCTGTGATGGACAGAGGAAGATAGACCATCTGATCCCATGTCTTTTTGAAGATGGATGAGCAGCCAAGTCTACATATTGACCTGGCACCGAGGGATCTTCATCTCCTTCAGACTCTATTTTGTGATTAATCAGAGTTCCCAAAAAGACTACCAGGAATGACAATTGGAATATATTTAACCTTTATAAAAGACTGCAAAGCAAAATGTCCATTCTAATCAGGAGCATTAAACATGAGTCTGATACTTGATTTTAATTAGAAAATAGATACATAAGGTTTGTTAAGTTTTATTGTCAACTGAAATTATGATTTTTATTATAGAAGTTAACTATGCTCTTATAATTTGTGGTAATAGCAATACATAATCATAATACAAATAATGCTAAACTTTTATTTAATACAGAGTTCTAGAGTAGGAGATTCTCTAAATTAGCGTTATTACATTATTACTAACCTCTATTACTTATCGGACCCAGTTAAGTACATCTGTATGTTAAATAGCCTCAATAAATATTAAACATGAGTAGAAAAATAAGTTTAGAATGAGAAAAATTAGACTTTTTTAGAAATCATTTAAAATTTCTCTTTACTCAAGGCAAAAGTAAAAAAGAATGATGCAATCATTAGGGATGCCCAGAATAGAAAATATTTTATCCAAATATCCCATAGTTTCTGTTGAATCTCCCCATACTGGATCTCTAATTTTGCATGCATTCTTATTAAGACATAAAGTCATCAGGAATCATGTATGTCTTATTATGTATGTCTTAATTTGTCTTATTAAGACATAAAGTCATCAGGAATCATTCTATAAAATTCCATCAAATTTCACTAAACAATTTAGGAGTTTAGTTTTCAGCTGATGCTTTGAATTTCCCTGCAAAGTTAAGAATTCCACAGGGATTTTTAGACTTTTGACAACCTTGTGATGTGTTGTAAAAAAAATAATACAAAGCAAGAATGCTGATGAATCTTTCAGATAGTAAGAATTGGGGCTAAAAGTGACAGAATCCTAAAGGAAAATGAAACTTGCAAGTTTATAATCTTTCAGGTCTAATACCTTAAAAAGGCATATCGCCTTCAGAAAAAGGGAAAACATAGCGCATCTTTCATTGCACAGTTCTCCAGTCAAGGCACTGGCTATACACATCTTCCGCTCATTCAACATCTAAACCAATATGAGTTTTATCACCAAACTAATCTGTTTTCATCACGTAACTCAAAATGAACGCTAAAAGCTTAAATACTCAGTTCTCAGGCTAGAGTACGCTGGGGAAAATCTGTATTACCACAAAGTCAAACGGGTTAATAATAAAAATCATGATTTCACTGATGGGTATTTTTTTTTTTTAACATCTCAGTTTTAAACAGTCCTCATTTGTAATTCTGTGGGTGATTTTTTTTTGTTAATTTATTTATTTTATGTTAGCACTTAATCCCGCTACCAGGGTATTCTATTAGTTATTCTCTCAGATTGACTCAGTTATTGTTGCCAAGGAAACAGCCAGGAAGCAGGAGTTCAGCAGACTCTTTCATCTGGCGAGAGGATGATGGGAATGGATGAGGCAGTAGAGCAAGGTCAGGCGTTTACCGCTGAATACAAATCTGTCATGCCTAATAGATGAAGCTCTTTAGTTTCCACGCTGCTCAGGCTACTCCCAGCAGCCAAGGAGAAAATAAAAAAGACACTCAAGCATGAATGCCAATCAGCTGGTGCTGGCAACAGTGATGTATTTACATGTACCATCGCAGCTGTACTAGGCTTGGCTATGGATGGAAAGATAAATTAAATAGATGTCAATAATTATAGAAGGTCAGACCCTAAATCCTAAGGGTATCCTAATGAGATCAGACAGATGGGATTTGGCTGATCTATCCTGTTAACATGCCCAAGCTTCCTTCTCTGAGGTCAGATTTCAAAATATGTCATGGGCTCAAATGTATTGATCTAAGAAGACGTTCAGCCCATCTTCTGATGATTATTTTCCAGGGCTGACAATCTTTTGATATTTGTTAGCAAAGGCTGTGCATGTAGCTCTTACTTAGAGTGCTAAGATGTGTGATGCAATTGTAACAGGTTCTTTACAATGTTTTGTTATCAAATGATAAAAGCCCTTACGTAAGCACACTTCAATGTGAATGGTCATAATAATAGCAATAGTAATACAACAGTAATAAAGCAATGTTATAGTATGCACATTTAACAGTAACAGAGTTGTTTGTGTCAGAGAAAGAATGCACCTTTGAATCTATTCTTGTGATTCAGTTGCTAGTATTAAAAACGCTAGATTGTGTATGCACATGTGTTTATACACAATAAGTAGTAATTGATTTTGCCAACAAGTGTTCTGGGATCTATAATATATCAGATTCTGTCTGTGACAGGTACTGGCATGGAGATATGGAAGAAAAATAAGGCCCCCTTACCTCAAAGAGAGATAGAAAAACACACTGGTAATTATAAGTAAATAAATATTTGAAATATATCCTTCCAAGTAATATCAGTTAATGCCACATCCAAAGGAGTTTCATACATGTTGGCTCTTGAGTGTCATGAATTCCAACACATTCACAGGATAGTTACATACTTACCTTCTTCCTTACTCCTCAAAGTATCTATCTAGGAAATTTCTAATCCTAAAATAGATTGCCTTAATAAAATGAAAACATTATTATTAAACCAGATTTATGAGTTATAAGAAAACATTGTTTAATGATATAATAAGTATGTGAGGGTGTGCTTGCTTAATAATGTCCATTTTCTAATCATGGGCTAATTGCTAATCCCTCTAATAATTTATTATGCATTTACATACATCTCTTGGGGGGAGATCAGAAGTACAGCAGAAATTAAGTGGACAGAATACAATATTTATATAGTTCACTTGCTGAAGGCATTGGCACCAAAACTTGCTTAATTTTAAGAGTCACCTGGTTTGCTTGCCAAAAATATAGCTTTCTGCATACACTAAACTTAAAAACAAAAACATGAAGTATTCTAATGATAAATAATTTTTAAAAACCTTTTTAAATGTGTTCTAGTTAAGATTAACACTAACACTTTCTCTAAATTTTGAAGTCTAAGAAATCACTTTGATCATCAGTGTAAGTCTATGAAAAACAAAAAGGTTATCCTATAGCAATCTACCATTGTACTAAATCTCTTAAAATTTTCAGAATTCTTATAATAAAGGTGGTTCGCAGAGTTCTTAATGACTTCAAAGTCTACAATGAGAAATCTGTGAAAATTAAAGTCTAATCGAGTTTTGTTAACCAACAGTATTTAGAATTCCCTGAATTTTAAAGACTATCTATTAAAAAGTAAAGAGGTTTTTGTTTTGTTTTGGTTAATGTTGTTTTATCAAAGGTACAAACTAAATATATATTTATGTTATTCTCTTGGATATTATCACTTCTCCAGTATTTTAGAGATGAAAAGCTAGCTGAAGCAGCTTGGATTTATAATGGCTATACGAGTTTTAAGTATACTGAACAACAAATTTATTGGAAGTCTTTGATTTACAGTTTCCAACTTAGCACATACCCACTAAAATAGCCCATCTCTCTTATATTCACATGCTGTAGGTAGTTGGGGCTCAACTCCTCTCCTGGTGAGATAGACATCCGTATGGAATGAATTACTGCTTGGAGACATGAAAATGGTATTGGAATTCTGCACCAACTTCTGACATTCCATTAGGATACAGCTGCCATATGTGCTGGGAACAGGATGACCCCAGACATATAGTCCACAGAGCAAGTCTGTAAATTAACTGTGGAGCCTGCCATCAGAGTTTACCTCCAAATTTTCCTAAACTCAAAGACATTCTCGATCAACTGCAAAAAATTATTAACCTTCATAAGTTGGTTGAACTGGTTAGGATAGTCTTAGCATTAAGAAAAATGGCACATTCCTTAAAACATCTCTCAAAACACCAGTTTGGGAATACTTTTTTGCATAACATAGAGTATCAAGCCAAGGTCTAGCATGCTGAAAGGATAGCTTCAATTATCAGACAGCAAAAGATGCACTAAACTTATGAACTGGTATTTAGAGATCTATTTGCTCCTTGAATAATGTAGATAACTATTTGCCTCTCAAGAGCAATATTAAGGATATTCAAAATATGTTCTTATATTTCTTGCTCTAAGGGAAAAAACTAGACATTAGCATTACAAGTGACATCACAGATAAGTTATAATCTTGTTAGTAAAAGATTTTCTAAATTTTAACACCTTTCACAAGTATATGTGACAGAACATGAGCTCTAGTACAAAGCTGTGTGTCAGTAGTCCAAGGGGAGTGGTAAGAAATAAGAAATCAAAATTCTCAAAGCTCAAATATCTCAGAGATAGATGCTATTTGAACTGGGAGTTGATACGAAATAAAAATTCAATTCCTTTGTGGTAATTCCTTTGTGGTAATAAATAGGTTAATGAAAAAGAATGATTCCATTGATTAAAAAGTTAATTGGCACAACCTTACAGAATGTACCTATGACATAAAAATGATTTTAAAATAAAAATGATTTATTAAGTAATATAAAAATTGGGATAATGAAACAATTGATTAACTGTCATGTATCAAAGGACTGCAGAGCACTTTGAAAGGTAAGCCAAATTTATTAAAAGTGTAACCATTGTGCGCCTGTAACAGAGATGACTTCTCCATGGGATACGGTAGGTATAGTGCAAGGGCCCATGGGACTTTTAAGGACCAAAGAAGATGCTTTATTTGTTTATTTTTTTAATCATCAGGGGGAAAAAAGTCATATAATCTGGCCTGGACTATATTAGTCTTTATACTAATACAGTTATAAAGAATAATTCTTATTTTTTTTTTTTTTTAATGGAGAATGAGACCTACAAAGGCAAAAGTGCCCCTGGGCCATGAAAGCTATCTGAAGCCGTCACTATATAAAGGCCTGAATTTACAGAAAGTGGGGAGGTACCGAGAATGGTATTTTTCATGTTTTTGTATCCTACCACATCTCACACTTTTTCTTCTCCTCTTTTTCAGGGAAAATAAGATAGAGAACAGCAGAGTCATGAGAAGTAAAAGAATTATTAAAAATATGTTAATATAAGCATTGCATTGCTTTATAAAACTAGTGACTAGGCTAGTCATATCACTACGAGGAAAGCCTGGCCGGATTTACGGTTAGTGACACACAACTGGATAGAGTTCCTTTTAGAAAGTATTCACATCGTCAAGCATCACACACTTTTCAAATATTGGGTTCATGTTCCTTGCTGGCCAATCTGTTTTAATATTCAAAATGAGAGCTATCTGATCATTAACTGGCTTCTTAGGAAAACCAATTTAAATACAGTGCAAACTGATAGGAAATCATTGCTGGAAGTGATAATGGCATTACTGTCAAGAAGTGCTAGGTAGCAATGAGGTAAGAAAACAGGCCACCAGAAACTAACATGGCTTGGATAAGGATTTTGTGTAAAGGATATGTGCTCATTTTATCCTGCTTGAATGACTGATTCTGTTTGTTGTTTCAACATTATTGAGTCCATAAAGATGGATTATGTTTTAAAGGACAACCATTTTGGCAAATATCTGAAAATGAGTAACTCTGTACCATCTAAGCTTAAGAACCAGCGTCAGCAGTGTGGTTTTAAAGGGAACTGTGGTGATTCTTTTAGCCTTCTAAAAGTTAACTTCATGTTTCTGTTCTATTGAAAAGAAATGTAGAGGACAGCCTGGCTACATAGGGCTACATTTCTAGGAGGAAATTTTTAATGGTGTCTCTACTCACGGCACCAGAGTTTGATTATACTGATTAGATAGGGTTTAAACAATCCAGGTAAATTCTCATAACAATACTCTGTAGGGTCTTCAAGAAAGAAATTTAAGAAGCTGACTAGGTGATCTGGGGAGCTTACTTAAATTACAAATCGTAATGAGAACTTAACACTGTTGAATCCAGTTTCTTACACACAGGAGAAACAAGGACCAGGGCTGGGTTTTGATACTTCTTTACTAAAGAAATTGTAAAGATCCTTAATTACTTTGCCTAAATGAATGAATGAATGAATGAATCTCTGACTCAGTATGATTTGGAATGGTTTTCCTGTATATATTTTTCTTCTATATGGCCTCCCTGGTGCTCGGTTCTTGCTTCAGATCTTTATGATAATCATTGGCCTTCACTTATTAATTCTAAGAAAAGCTGTTGAACACAGGAGAGCTCTCATCCACCCACCCTGAGATGAACACCCTAGGGCTGCCTGACTTCTGTTTCCTTCCAGTGAGGACTATGTTCTCCTGCTCTGGAGATGATTCTGAGTACTGGGATGATAAGGGAGGTTTTAAACTACCCTAAATAAGAATTATCTTCTTATTTAGAGTAAGAACCACAAAGGGAACTCCCATTTCTGTAATTCTGTAAGGAACTCTTCTTACTTTCCTTGTAAAAGATGGAGACAGAGTTTTTTAGTTTTTTTAGTCCTAGGCATTAAAATAAAATTATTGTGTGTTCAATGTCATTCAACTTCTTTAAGAATTATCCAAGGTAATCAGAACGTACAGGTAAAATTAATTCAAGAAACTTGAGTCTGAATGTATTTATGTTCTGTTGCTATAGCAAATTACCACACATTCAGTAGCTTAGAAAGACACATATTTGTTATGTTCTAGTTCTGGACGTTAGAAAACATGAATGGCTCCCACTGTGCTAAAGTCAGTGCTGGCAAAGCTGTGCTCCTTTCTGGAAGCTCTAAAGATGAATTGGTCTCCTTTTCTTTTCAAGTTTATAGAGGCTATTCACTCAACATTCCTCGACTTATAGGCCCTTCCTCTTTCTTCAAACCCAATAATTCCAGGCTGTGTCCTTTTCCCATCACATTGTTCTGACCTATTCTTCTGCCTACCTCTTCCTCTTTTAAGGACTCTTATGATTCCATTGAGTCCACTTGGATAATCCAGGATAATCTCCCTATTTTAAGGCCAACTGATTTCTAACCTTCATTTCATCTGCAACTTTAATTTCCTTTTGCAACATAATATGATACACCCGAAGAATCTAAAGATTAGGATGTGGACCTCATGAGGGCGGCACTATTCTGTGTATAACAGTGAGAATTTACTCTGAATGTTGGTGACTCCCTGTCTACTCTTCCTTAATTTCAAATCTCTCTCTCTTTTTTTTTTTTTTACAGAGAAAGAGAGATTACAAATAGGCAGAGAGGCAGGCAGAGAGAAAGGGGGGAAGCAGGCTCCCTGCCGAGCAGAGAGCCTGATGTGGGGTTTGATCCCAGGACCCTGAGATCATGACCAGAGCCTAAGGCAGAGGCTTTAGCCCACTGAGCCACCCAGATGTCCCCTTAATTTCAAATCTTTTTGACTAAAAGGAACAAGCTTGTTGATTGGTGGATTAAGACCCTGTGATGGATGTGTTTTGTTTTCACACAGGTGTACTCTGCACTCCTCTCCATCCAACTCTGAGAGGCAGACCCCTCAAAAGGTTTCCCTGGCCTTTGGATTTCTTTGAGAACACCCAATGAGGAGCACTCAAAGTAATCTGAATGAGTGATGAGCGTGAATCAGGGTATTTATTCCTGCCTGTTTCCAAACTGTGCAGGTTTGTCTGAGGCTATTTTCCTCCAGTGCAAGTCACAATGTCTTTTCAAAATAATCCTCTCTGAAAGGATCTTTGTTCTTCCACCTCTGGTAGTTGTTTCCTCAAGTTCCCCATTTGACCCAACGATGAAAACAGCCCCACTATTAACAGCCCCTCAGTACTGCACTATCTCCTGTGTTTTCATATGTTTGCTTACACCTTTGTTAACAGTTCCTTTACTAAACCTTCCTTGAATTAAGTATACTCTTCCTTTCTTTCTGGGACCCTTATATATTCAAGCTTAAATTTTAAGGCTCAGAACTCTAGTAGATAAGGAGAATTTTATAACAGTTTTTGATTTACAGGAAAAGCATAAATATTGTTAGGGTATGTCTTAGCAAAGCCATCCAAGTGTCCCTCTGTTTACTAGGTGTTCACCCATTTCCTAAATTTCTTGGCCACTTTTATTGCTTCTACCATTTTTCTACTGTAGCAATCAGGTTTTGATAAGAGCATGACAGTCAAAGGGTGAGAGGAGGTGGCTATTATTTGATGAAGTAACACACAGTTCTAAGGGCTGGTTATATAGTGTATGTAAGGCTGTTATTTCTGACTGGTCCTTGAGGTTGAAGTTATCATGGTAGGAAGTTGAGAAGGGAAGATGGGTGTGAACCAGAGAATGCAAGGACAAGACAGAATCTGGTAAGCTTAGATGGAACCCATGGGACAGACTTGAATCTGCATCAACCTTTTACCATCTCCATCTCATACGTAAACATGTACCTAGCCCAAGAGTTGGAGAAGCTGAAGCAGGAGGTCAGACATGAAGCTGGAGGTAAGGCTGCTGCCTTGTGCCAACAGCAGAGCAACCATGTGCCCTGCAACAACCCTCAAAACATAAAGAAGTGTAAGTCTCCCTCTGTGTTTACCTGCTAAATCTTATACAAAATTTCTCTTTGGACCTACACTAACTTAGAACCATTTAGGGAGGAAATCCTGGGAAATTTTCTTTCAGCTTGACTAAACTGATGGAGTAAAAATCCACCACATCCATGATATTCAGATGTAACACAGAAAAAGGCTGTAAACAGTGATTTCTGCTGCCATCACTACAGCCATTCATTTTTTCCCCCCAAAGTCTTAAATATTTGGAAACAGTAGTGGAACTGGACTGTTAACATGAATACTCCAAAATGTTCATCAAGTCTCTATGCATAGGTGAAAAAACCCCTATATTTTCCACATGATTCTCTCTAAATAGTAGCATATTATCACAAGTTCTTGGTATCTTTATATCTTTACATTTATTGTGAATAACAAAGAAAGTTAAGATGTAGTCATTCTAACAACCAGTTCTCAAGGCATCTTGCTAGTTATCAATAATACATTTGAGTTGGTAATATTTTTAGGATCGCAAAGTGGTCCTTGGATGAATCTGACAAGTAGTCAACAACAACAAAAAAGGTCTTATTTATTCGTCTGATTCTAGTATTCTTGATAGCATCATAAACTTTAGGAGAAACTGATCCAACATACAGTATATATTTTCAATATCATCAGTGCTCACCCATGTTGCTAACCATCTAAACTATATCCATGCCGTGTTTCCTCGGGCATGGAGGATTTCATATATCAGAAATAAAGCCATTGCTAAGACAACTTGGATACATGACATCTCCTATAGTAAGAATGTAGGGAATACAACATGTTTATCTTACCCACAGTCATCACTATGCAATCTCCAGCCCACTAATTGTCACTCCCATTTGGGACAATTGGAAAACAAAGGAATGGAGGTTTGGGGAGAGAACATTGTGTTAAAACCCAGAAGGGGAAAATAAATGGTGTGAAGATGATGATGATGATGATGAGGAGGAGGAGGAGGAGGAAGAGGAGGGGGCAATGATGATCATGTGATAATGATGGCGGCTTTTTGGTTTTGTTATGTTTTGTCTTTTTTTGGTTTGTTTTGCTTTGTCTTGTATTGTTGGTCCATGATGTCTTGGGAAAGTTAGTGGAATAAAAGGTCAAGGTGAAAAGGATTTCACAATTAATTGCTCCCTAGTAAAAAGTGTTATGAAGGAAAGGATGGGCCAGTGTTACAGGGATAGGAAGATGTAGAAACTGGTAAGGTGCAGAATTTAGAGACCCACAGAAGCAGGTATAAATACGATTAAAGAAGGAGTGAACAGAAACCCAATAAGGCAGGACTCATAAACCAGATATTGCTAGTTAACTAATCCTAGGCCAGAAAACCAGGGGAAATGAAATTACAATATGAGCTTGCTGAAGCAAAACAAACAATTTTACATACAGCACATGGAAACTATGAGGGTGAGGCATCCTTAAATGTTTCTAAAAAACAAGGGTTGATAGAATCAAAGCAAAATATCCATGATTACTAATTTTTTTTTATTTGAGAGAGAGAGAAAGAGGGAGAGAAAGCACCAGCCAGAGGAAGGACAGAGAAGCAGACTCCCCACTGAGCAGGGAGCCTGTTATGGGACTTGATCCCAGGACTCTGGGATCATGACCTGAGCCAAAGGCAGACCCTCAACCAACTAAGCCACCCAGGTGCCCTATGATTACTAATTTAAAATGTCATTGATGTGATTTTATTTAATGTGTTACTTAGTGATTGTGAGAGAAAAAAATAGTTATATAGATTTTATGTATTTATTTTAATTCTTGGCTACCTGATGCAATTTTTACTTTACAGTATTATATTCTGCAGCTATGATTTTTGTTAAAAGCCTTGGAAGGCAAAACTCTAACGTATATGAAAGTGGAAATTAAGTAAATTAATTTTAGAATATAAAATGGTAACAGTGAAAGAGAGACAGGTCTGTTGGGGAAAAAGGCCTCTTTGAAGAGTTAAATTTTAATCACCAGGAGAAATGATTAATAATAAAGCTAGATTCCATCATAACTATATAAGACTTTTTTGTTCTGTTTACAGTCAGTTCAAAAGGTTAGTTTACACATTTTCAGATGTGAATTAAACTATTTACTACATTTAGTATTTTCTATTTTAAACATAGAATGAGGTTAAAGACCCACAAGGCCTGTACATTGCATAAATTGATAAGGATGGGGTAGTTTAAAGAATACAATTGAAAGCCCACACTGAATCTTATGCTGAAATAAAATTCCCATTACTGCTGCATAGGGACCAATGTGTTCTCCTTTGACAAGGACAGATTTTAGATTAAGCACTCTTAGATTGTAAATTACCATTCTTGATAGCAGGCCTCCCCTGCCTATAATGCCTTAGAGAGACGGGACAGACTGTGAAAAAGTGTAGATTTCAAGAAAGCAAAACCCTGTCTCTTAATCATCCCCAACCCCCACACCCAAATTCCCATGTTTCAAGAGAAGGAATAGTAATGTGAAGACACTGTTGAATTTAAATAGGAATAAAGGACATTATAATTACAAATCTTAGTAGCCATTCAGAGAATGATTGGCTGACATGTCCCATCACCAATTACAATTACATCAAATTCGGCCACCCGAGGTAGGGAAGGTGGGGGCCTGGCCAAGAGAGGCACCTCTCCGATTCATCTTCAGACTTGCAAGGATTTTATTTTACAAATTCGTTGCATACAGTTCAGTTTAAATAATTAATATTTAAATAAGGTGGAGACGACTTTCTTGAACAAGGGAAAAGAAGAAGTGTAGGCTTCGCAGACACAGGATCAAGGTCTTTTATTTTTCATCCTGTCACTCAGAGATGAGACATTAGCATCACCACCCAACAGAGATTGCTTCTGCTAGGAGATAACTGAAGTTCCTCAATCACTGTTTTGTTTGTTTTCGACTGTGCATTTTAAAAATACTAGGATGGTAAAATGATCATAGATTAAATTTCTTATTTTTTAAGCAAATCCATCATATCAAAGTGAGTCCATGTATAGGTATGTCATTCGAGCCATGGTAAGCAGATGTTTGTTTCCTAGAGCAAATACACACTGCAAAATCAATTTGTGAACTCATTATATAAATCCATATTAAACTATTTAGTCTATATTTAACACTATAACAAGGATAGTCAGGATAAATTAAATGGATTTTATTTTCAGATGGCAGGAAGCCAAAGTTAGTCCTTTTATTTCTAATTTATTTCTTGGTTCTAATCTGTGTCTGCCACAGACAGAAGGAGAGACAAAGAAGAGAGAGAATAAAAAGAAGTGATCACTTTTACTCTTCTGATAGTTAAGAGCTAAATCAAATCAGTATGTTCCAGTCCTGGCAGTGACAGTACTCAGTGATTATCTTATGTTCATGCATAACCCTTTAACTCATTCTTCCAAGATGGCAGCATGATGAGTCCCATCCTCAAAGCTGGGTAAAATACGTTCAGCAAGGAGGAATGGACTCATCAGTGCGAGAATGATTCACTTATATCCATCCTATCAAGGAACTAAGGATACATAATAAGGCCTGTCAACTCTCCCTTAAGCTTTTCATTACCATCAGCAATGCCAATAACTTACAGAATTTCCAGTCAGCATCAAAATGCTCCTTTTCAATTCAAATGCAAACTGCTAATCATCCTCTTCCATATGATTCTTTGAATTTATCTTTCTCTCTAGGAGCAGAGTTGCCACTCAGTTCAGACCATAACTATTACCCTCTGGGGATATTACAAAATATCTGCATTTATTCTTTTTCTTCTGCTCTAGTCTTTCTAATACACATGACAGAATATTGCTTTTCAGTCAGACTATTAATTTTGCCTATTTCAATTATATGCTCTGAGATCCTTTAAATATTTACCTCTTTTGCCTCATTTTCTACTCTATCATAATTTATATCACTCTGCATTATCAATTAACTAGTAATGAGTAATTGAGAGTCTGCCCTTTTCCAGGTGCTTGAAATACAGAGCTGAGATCAAGACAGGAAACCTCAATGAACTCAAAATCCAGGTTCTTTCTGTCAAAATACAATTCAGTTACTGTTTGGTATTCTATCTTTGGAAACAATGGCATTGCCATTTATTTAGTTAAATTAAGAACCTGTTGAATCATCAATATACATTCTCTGTATAGCAATAGATAATCTCCATGTTGTGAAGGTCTTCTAATACATCTGCTCACTCTTTCTGTACTACTGTGGTGGGCGGCCTTATTCTGTCTTGCTTTGCCTCTTGCTGATACACTTTTCCAATTGGTTTTGCTATTTCCAGTCCCTCCTCCTGCCACTGCCAATATAGCAATCATCCACACTACTTCCTGAGTTATCCTTTAAAAACACCAATGGCATCCTTTACATTCTAGATATCACTCTCCCACATAGCCTAGACAAAAAGCCAAACTCTATTTGCATATCTGAAAAGACACTCTGTGATCCAGCCCCTGCATCTTTCTCTAGTTTTACTGAGCCACACACACTTCTCTGAACATATATTTCTGCCTCTCTGCTATTTCTCTAGGCTTTGGATGTAACATTTCTTCGATCAGCCATTTCTTTGCCTTTCTTGACAGCTTGGAAAAGTCATATTTCTATTTCAAAGTCCATCTCAGCTCAGATGTCACATCCTCAGCAATGAGTTCCTCTGATTCCCATAGAAAGAACTGCTTAAACCCTACATTGTGCTACCCTCTACATCTTGTATTTACATACTCCAGGGACTCATGGTAATGATTTGTTCTGCTCCAGACTTTTCTATTAGACTAGAAGCTTGAGTGATTTTACTTAGCATCTGTATTCAGAAAATAGGAATAACTTCTAGGATAATGCTTTATGTGCAAGAAATTACATATTTGGAATGAGGTTTTATTGTTGTTGTCATTGTTTCTGATATAAAAAGCAAAAGGTATTTACTACTTCACTCAGTTGAATTTCCCCAAGGGTCATGTTATCCTTTCTACGCAAGTGTGGTACAGACCTAAAATATCTGATCAGAATTGGGCTCAAAGGCTCATTTTAAATAATGAGAAGTAAGGCTCACGTATGAAAGGAAAGCAGGTGATCCATATGTCAGAAATCAGACATGGCATTCATAAGATCCAAAGGCTTATGTATGGGTCACTAATTCTGTTATCTCTTGCCTCTTTCTATTTATGAAATCAAGAAGACAAGGCAAGAGTAGGATATAAAATAAGTTACATAGTATTTTCAGTTCTTTCTTCTTCCAAATAACTGCCATGCTATTAGGAGAAAATCATTTAGATAAAGAATCATTCTTCTCCATTCAGAATAGTGTATTGTGCTTTTATACATTTTCACATACATACATACTCTGCTTTTGTACATTTTCACATACATGAACTCAGTTGACATCTTTCAGTACTAAAGGATATTTTACCTGATTATCAGGTAACTTGTTATTTAAATAGGAACTAAAACTGAAAAATATCAAGAAATATGGGAAAATGCCTTTTCTATCTGACTTTCCTTGGTTTACAATGTATGTTTTACTTTGGGGATGGGTTATTTTTTATTTCAAGTGAATTTAGTTATGTTCTACAATATATCAAACTCAGACATAATCTATATAAAAGAAACATGTGCTGTCAATATTGTCAGAGAAAGTTAAAGTTATCTAGGGGTTCTTGGTGAGTATTTGTCAATACAAAATAACAAGGACAACTATACATCCTATACACTAGTCATTTAGGCTTATTAACTAGTTATTTTTCTCAAACAGAATTACATTATAGGTGAAAGACTTATGTGTAGTTATTTATATGAAAGAAAACTCTTCCTCTCCCTCTTTTTTTAAAGCTATTTTGGAACCTGAAACTTCTCTGTTTAAATAGAGAACAAAATAAAACAATAAGTGAAAGAACTTTTCTAAACAACAGAAGCCTTGTCAGTCTGCACGACAAGTGGTACCACTGTCCTCCTCCAATAGGGTTTGATAAAAAACAGAGCAGATGAAACACTAGCTATGTTAGAATTTCAGGAATATTAATACAAAGAGTTAAATTCTCTTAAAAGGACATCTACCACCTCTTAATTTTCATTTCAGTTTTGTGACCCTTTATTCAAAATATGGGTATTTGGTAAATATTAAATAATTACTATACCATTACAAATCACTCTGCCTTAATTATATTTGATAATTAGGATTAGCTGTGTCAAATTTTTTATTTTTGGTTAAACTACAGATTCCTGGGTAACAGGAGTTATGAGGTATTTACCCTTAAGATTCAGGACACATTCTACAATTGGCTCACACTTAGCAATGACTTCCAGCACACTGGGAATTCAGGTAGATATCATTTGTTTGGCAGAATCTTAGGCATTTTAATTAATTTCAAGCTCCTCTCCATTACTAGCAATTCCCAAAGTAGTCTCATTAGACTCAAATAAATATTAAACATCATCCATTTCCTTGACAGGCTCCATGTGGTAGACTGAGTGTGGGGGGACATCCACTGTATGGCAGAGTGGCTGAAACAGCAGGTGTGAAGGTCAGACTGTGCTAGCTGAGTTGCCTTGGTCAGTTAGTGAACTTCCTTGAGCAGCACTTTCCTCACCCACCAAGTAAGGGGAAAAGAACTGTACCTCCTCCATAGGATTCTTGAGAAGAATCAATTAATATGGTATTGTAAAGCCCTGACTCAACATGGTGCCCACTAATAAAGATTCAATAGTGTTTTCAAATCCAGCTTCCCCACTTTATAGCTGTTGGATATTAGCATGGGATATGAGGTCAGATATGACCTCTTTGAAGCATAATCTTCTAGTCGGTGAAGTGAGAACAGTAATATATTTTGGACCAGATTATCATAGAGGAAAATAGAATGATGTGTATGAAATGCTTAACACATAGTACCTGACACAAGAAGGTTTTTGAAAACGCTATTCTCTTCTGTGTTTTTCTCTTCTTCTGTATTTATACAAATCTTACTCGAAGCAGGGCTGATTAGAGCTCTATTAGCATATCCTCCCACAAGTAAAATGGTGCTTATTTTCTTGTATTTCTAAGTTTCTCGTTAGACTTAAAATAATCAAATACAAAAGCCTTATCTCCTAGTACCTTTTAAGTGTCCCAAGAGGCAGAGAATACTCCAAGTAGTTTATTTGAAGGCTGAAGTCAAAGGCAAAATCATACTTACATTTCTAAAACCTCTGTAATACTTCAGTATATATTGCTTATTGTTTGATGCTTTCTTAGGACCCATGTATTTTGTTTTCTAAAATAAAAATAATATAGTAGTGAGATCCCTGGGTGGCTCAGTCAGTCAAATGTCTGCATTCAGCTCAGGTCATGATCTCCAGGTCCTGGCATGGAGTCCCACATCAGGCTCCTTGCTCAGTGGGGAGCCTGCTTCTCCCTCTGCCTGCTACTCCTCCTGCTTGTGCTTGCACACACTCTCTCTCTCTGACAAATAAATAAAATCTTAAAAAAATAATATGGTAGTTTTTTGAATTATAGATTTAGATTTAAACTTATTTTAAAAGTTGAGGCCCATATTGTATAAAAATAATTATATTTTACTTTTTATATTTTGTTCCACTGTTTACATGTTATATATATATATTTTTCCCACTATATATTAATATCCCATTATTTATATTTTATATTCCACTTATCACCATAGCATGTCATATCCTGGGGGAATGGTTGAGGTTGGTATTACCTTTAGAATCCTAAAGAATGGTAATTCCTATCATATTTTAAGTTAATTTCCCAGTCTGATCCCTACAAAAATCAGAGCAAACCTAGAGAATGACAGTGGACAACTACAAATTTAACTAAGTGGTAGTTCCCATTCCATCTGTTGTGCCAGATGCTGTACCTTTGGGTGAGTAGATTGACATAACTTCCAGTACAATATAGTTAGCCATAGTGATATGTTCTTTTCTATCCCTATAAGAGGAGACTATCAGAACATTTCTCATTCACTAGGAATAAAAAGTCATTATTAATTTTCAGTCCTGTCCCATGGCTATGTTAACTCTCCCACATTCTGTTGCAAAATAGTCCAAATGGATCTGGACCATCCAGATATTTCATAGCACATTTCATTTGTCAGTTGTGTTAATGACATCATTATAATCAGACAAGCTGAGTGAGAAATGATAAATATATGGAGGATTTTTGTAAAACACATGCTTTAGCAGTGGCAGACAAATCATCCTGTGAAGGTTCAGTAGCCCGTGGCATCAGTGAAGTTTTTAGGGGCACATGGCTTGGAACCTGACAAGACAAGACCTATAAATAGGGACAAATTACTGGATTTCATATCTCTAAGCACGAAGGAAAAAAAAAGCACAGTGTGTCTCAGACATATGGGTTCTGCAGGCAGCATATTCTGCTCTGACTTATTTATCCGGCAATATGAAAGAATGTCACCTTTGAGCCGGGCATCCAGAGTAGAAACAGGTGTTGTATCCAGTCCCAGACTATGATGCCAGTGGTTCTACCACTTGGGCTATACAACTCAATTTACTCTTAAGTATTAGAAGTATTAGTGATAGATTGAAAAAAATCTAAATGGAGATAATGACAGGCCCTAATAAAGGAATCACCCTTAGGGTTGTATTGCAAAGTCATGCCATCTGCAGCAGAGAATTCTACACCATTTATAAAATGAGCTCTGGCAGAATATTGGACCCTACTGGAATAAGAATGCCCAACCATGGGACAATCAACTGAGCAACTTGCTATAATTGCTCATCATGAACTAGGTTATTCGAAGTGGATCAAGTCAAAAGGTCAGGTAGCACCATCATCAACCTGAGTAAGATTCAAGTGTTATATTTGGCATCAGGCACAAGCATGGCCAGAGGGCATAACAGCAGGTAACCCAGACAACTGCATTTTCAATCACTGTTGTATAAGTATCTTCCCCCTCAACTTACACTTACGGCTAAGTGACTGAGAAAGAAGAAGACCAAGCTTTATCAGCTCGGTATGTGGTATGTGAGTGCATTCAAAATAGTTGGTTGCTATTCAAAATGGTTGCTATACCACTGCCTCACTTAGGTATAGCCCTAAAGGAAGACAGTAAGAGAACCTTTCCTGGAAGGCAGAGTGGTGAGTATACCAGGTCATCTATCTTATATGAAAAGAAAATGGTCCAAAGTAAGAATATACGTATGGACTATGAATAAAATCAAATGGTTTGGTTGATTGACTATAGGTCTGGAGGGAGAGTGGCTGGACGATCAGGGACAAGGAAGTTTGGAAAAGAAGGATGTAGGTGGGCCTGTGAGCATGAATACCAAGTGTCAACATCTTTGAATCACATCTAAACATCAGATTGTATCCTCCAAAAAAGAGGCACTAAACAATCAAGTAGATGACAGTTGGCATCAGCCATGTTCCAGGGGTGGCACAAAAGTACATGAAGAGGCTATAGTGTTCATCCTGGAATCTATACATTGCCCAGTAACATGGGCTCAAACCCAACAAAGCTGCTGCTGCTCACCAGCAACTTCTGCAACTGCCATATATTTAATCCACTAGCAAAGAAGACGAATGCTAAACACTCAATAAAGCATCATTCCTTGATGAGATCAACTAGTCTATTGGTGATATATTATTTATATTGAACCCCTTCTGTTTTAGAAGGTGCAGAAATTCATCTCGACTGGAATATACACATGCTCTTCCTTTCCTGCTCTCAGGCTTCAGCCTGCAGTACTCTCTGAGAGCTCACAGAGTATCTGAGCCACCAACATGAGATCCTGTGTAAGACTGTGAAAGATTAAGTAACTCATTTAATTGCCAAAGAGGTGTGGGAATGAATACATGACCATAGGATCTCCTGATCTTATCATATACCAACCACTGTGAAGCTGTTGACTTGATATAGTGAAAGTACAGCCTTTTGGAGGAGCAATTGAGGAAAAAACTGGAGATGATATCCTAAGATGGAGTGCTTTTCTCTAGGATGCAGTGTATACTCTAAACCAGTGGCCAGGACCTCAACAGGTAGAGTACGTGGATACAAGAAATTGAAGGAGGTGTGATCCTGCTTACCATCACTCCCAGTAACCCAGCTGGAGTCTTTGTGTTTCTTATCCCTGCAACTCTAGGCTCTGTGGACTTAAAAGTCCTAGACCTCGGAGGAGACGTCACTGAACTTGAGCCATCACTGCTGCCTGGTCCTTTCTGGCTTTTTGTGCCAAAATACCAGTAGGCAAGGCAAAAATAATTACCCAGTTTATCAGGAAGAGGAGGAGGGAAAACAGGGAAGACTACTATTGGCACTCAGGTGATCTACCAGAGGTGTCTCTTGGTACTCTTCCCCAATTTTGATGGTAAGTGGACTGATGTGTTTTCTATGACCTAGGCAGGGATAGGAGTTTGAGTCATCCCACTTGATGAGTCAGAAGACAGGCAGAGATGCTCACTGGGGGGTGAGAGGAATACATAATGAATAGGAGGATAGAAAGAATGAGTACCAGTTTCAGCAGTGAGACCAATTGCAGTTGCACTGGAGGGGGATTTAATTCACACCTCTAACCTTCCTCTTTTCCTCAGGGAATATGACCAACTTAGATTCTGGAATAGTTATTTCCAAAATTTGTTACAAGAAGCAAATAGATTTGAGTGGCACAAGGGTAGGACCATAGTGGTTGGAGTAGTACACCATCCAGGGCTCCCTTTCGGGACTATAGCACTCCCTCCAGCTGGAGGGCGTTATAGTGGCTGAGGGCTCCCGACTGAACCCACCTCCAGTGATTGTCTTTAGCTAAAGAGAACACCTCACTCAAGGTCACACCCATTTTTGGGGATAGGTGGATGGCTCCTCATGCTAAACCAGTTTCAAATCTTCTATTGGGATCATCTGAGATCTCTGTTGTGGGCTGTACTATAATTGTAATTCATGCCTTCAAATTATGCTTATGAGTGCCATTTCATTATAGTTCTATCAATGTTGATATTATCACCTTCATTATTAAAAATCAGACCCATATAATGTTAACTATTTAATTATATGTACTTCCTAATTATTACATTGATAACTTAAAATTTTCTAATAACAATATAGCAGAAGGAATATATATTCATTCTAATAATAATATGTCAGAAGAAATATTGAAGAAGAACATTTGCATGTGTATGGTGTAGGTGTACACAAACATCTGTTATCAAAGGTTGATTTATATGCAAAATGTAGAAATGTAACAAGCATGCAATCATTCGTTATCCCTGTAAAAATCAAGATTCTTTTTTTCCACTTCCTCACTCTAGAAAAAAAAAAAGATCAAGAATAACACTCTTTGGTGCATTCACCACCAAAATATGATATGATCAATATTTATGAAACTATCAAGTCTTCCATATTGTATGGATTTATAGTTATCACTGGTCTCAGGGTACTTCACATTACTGAAGAATTCATTTCTAATTTCAAAGTCTGCCATACAGCTGTATCCTCCTGATTAGCACTGAGCTAGCTTCCTACTTGAAGCACATGCTGAACCAAGGACAAGGTGAATGACAAGCCTTTATTTGCTGAGAAACCTCTGTCGACATAAAACTAGAATGAGCAAGTCATTAAACTGATACTGCAAACCTTGCAGCAAACCTATCCACTGGCAGTCATTCTCAAATAGACCTTTTCCCTTAACCTCATCCACTGGGCTAAAAACTTAAACTTCGAAGGGACACTGATGTTGAAATATCTGCTTATTAATTTTTTTCTTGGAAGATGAGAAAATACACTAGAAGAACACTATCATTGTACTCAACCCAATAAATGCCTGCTATTTTTCTTGAGAAAACAATCCAACAGAAGACTTTATAATAGCTAACATTTAGTAGCAGTTTAGAGCCTACAAATCTCTTTTACATACATCTATTGCAATAAATCTTCGAGACAATTATCTACTGCATTTCACAGATGAGGAAATGTAGACCTGGAAAGGTTAGGCAACACTGTCTGTGATTCTGCCCATACATATGTTCTATATTCCATTATGGGTTTTTTTTTTTTTTTAAATGATTGATTGATTGATTGATTGATTGATTTGAGAGAGAGAGAGAGAGAGAGACAGAGAGCAAGCATAAATGGGGAAGGAGGGGCAGAGGGAGAATATCTCAAGCAGACTCCTCACTAAGCGCAGAGCCCAATACAGGGCTCAGGCTCATGACCCTGAGATCATGACCTGAGCCAAAATCATGAGTCAGATGCTTAACTGACTAAGCCATTCAGGTGCCCCTTCCATTATGTTTTTAAATCTCTATAGGTAAATTAGCAAAGGATATAGAGATGAGATTTAGATGCATCTCATCTAGTATATGAATGTTATATAATAAAGGATGAAATGACTGATTTATGACAAACTATGAACCCTTCAAGAAACGTATTAGTTTGAGTGTCAACACTCTAACTCAATACTCTACTTTGAGGTAGAAAATGTAAAAGTGTAGATTACCATCCTCTTATTTTATCTTCACTTTGGCAAGCCAAAATAACATTTCAGTATATTGAACACATCCATAGCCATATATGCTGACATTATAAACTACCTTGAAAATTCTGGTTCTGTATCCTATTAGCTTCAGTTAATTACCAAGGTTTATAAGAGAAAATGTTCATGGAAAACATATGAGTTATAATATCACCACATTGGTAATATGTTTCAAAAACATTAAGTTGACTTTTATTCCTTTAGACTCAATAATGGAAAATGAAAGAGAATGTCTGTAGTTTTAATGAGCATCTCAGTTTATATGAGAAAAACTGTCCAATGACTTATTTTCTAATTTAGTTCTACAAACATGTTAGTCTAGTACATAGAATTGGCTTTTCTAAATTATTTACAGAATTTCACACTAACTACAACTGAGCATTTAAGTCATAGTAACCCTTTTTATATGAGAGCAAAAATTCAACTTAATTGACCACCTGTGACTACTAGGAGATTGAGAAGTACTTCCTATTTCCTTTAGTTACATTCTGTCTTATCCAGTCACTTATGTGCTATTACACTGACAAATTCCAACAGATTTTGAGTGCTAAGACTAATTGTCTTTAAAAAAAAGACAATTTTTCATTGCTTCACACAATACCACTGAATTTACTATGTAAGAGCCAATATTTAGTAAGAAACATTATAATTGGTTGCAGTTAATATACAATTATATGGGTGAGCATCCAAATATTCCTCTTGTCCATTTGGATTTCAAGGTATTCTTACATGGAAAGGGAACAAGTTACAAAAACAGATCAAAAAAGAAAAAAGAAAACAAACAAACAAAAAAACTCCTTCCGATTTTATGCCTTAGTGTTCATGACCAGACTTAAATGCTTTTGTTAATTTTAGACTATATATATATAGTCCTAATAAATTGTTAACAATTCAATGTTATTTTTGACCAGTAACCTTTTCCAAAGGAGGACAGGGGACTGATAACAATCTACATTTTCCTAAATGCCTAGCCAATGTATTTTCCCTTTCTACAGTAGGAAATTCTATTTTGTTACCAATATTGGAGGAGAAAAACAAATAAAACAAAACCAGATTAGAAAGCATTTAATATTAACATGAGATACATAGTCCATATTTACTTTTTCTATGGAAGGTGTAATATGATGTAGTCCCTAAGCAAATCTATACTTAGGGAATATTTATAATGGCACGTATTCATTTTGACCATGTAGCTTTTTTGGTGCACATTAAAATATGAAGAATGCAAAAAAAAGGAGAATATGAAGAATACATTATTTCTTCCCATGGAAACTTCATTCTATCTTTATCAACTTCTGCCTTTAAATTAAAAATATTCCAGACAACATATGTCCCAACCATCACCACATTCTTTCCCAATTTCCTGGCCTTCCGCTCCCCTGGCCAACAATTAAGTATTTTCAATGACCTTCACTCCAGACCCCTGCCAGGAAACTGAACACCACCCAGCAGTTGGAACAAGAAAAACCAACTCAGAGATAATAGATACCTTACATCTATCTTATCTTTCTTGCCATGTTCCCTACCCCACACACCCTCAGCAAAAGAAAATTGCTAACTTTTCCACTCAGCTATCAAATAGTTTTCTTAATTTAATTACTACCTAACCAAACTACAGTTTACTAGATGATGACTTGATACTAAATAGTTCATCAGCATCTGCTATACCAATCAGATCGTAATCTACTGCTCACGTGTTTGCAAATCGGGCTATTGAAACTTCTTGTTCTTATGACACCTAACACATTGACTCTTTTTTTTTCTTTCTTTTTTTATTATATTAAGTAAGCCACCATACAGTGCATCATTAGTTTTTGATGAAATGTTCAATGAAGACTATGAACTCCGGGAAAGAAACTGAGGGTTTCAGAGAGGAGGGCGGTAGGGGGATGGGGTAGTCAAGTGATGGGTATTAGCACATTGGTTCTTGATACTTTCTGGCTAGTTTATGCTCTGAATGGTGGACTTTGAGCTATAGTTCATTTGGAAAGACAACTTCTTAAACCAATGTGCCCTCCCCAACCACCAAAAAAAAAAATGTAAATAAACTAAAACAAGCAACAATAAAACTTTTCCTTAGCTATTAAAATAGATTAATAGATAATGCAAGTAACATAAATCAGGTAAAGTATTTTAATTTCCATTCACCACCACTTATGTAATATGTTTAAGTCTTTTTTATGTATACGTACAGTCTTAAGAATGCAGGTTTTCATGCATCTTGCGTGTGTGTGTGTGTGTGTGTGTGTGAAAGATCAAGAGAGAAGGAGGGAGGCAGCAGTCTGGAACTGTGTATATGGTGTTACAGTGTTACATATATACTGTTAGTGATAGGACGTCCTATAGTATAATGACTTTTTAAATTGCCATTGGTCTTCTTGACCTCTGCCTAGAGGAAACCATGTATATATTTCACATGTTACACTACACACATCTCAATATTTTTCCCAAACTTATTTTCTGGAGAGCAAAACAAGTCATTAACTCAGTTTAATTTAGTAGATTATGTTTACTTTATTTCCTGAGTCACTAATTGCTAAAGTGGGAATAGCTAACTGTATATAAAAGACTATGTTGCAACTTCATTAGGCTTATGTAAATACCCATTAACAATGGACACTGGCTGGAGTGGGTCACTGTGTGTGCTTCAGCGAAGGGCAGATGGTTATGGCTACCAAGAGGAAGTCTCCACCACAAGCCTGTGGACAGCCCAGGGCTGAGCAGCTGGCAATGTGGGCCCACAACGTGTCTCCAAATACACGGCGGCCGTGTTTTGCGGAAACTAAACAGAGACAGCTACGTTCTGTCCATGTTCTGTGGTCGGCCTCGCTGCCGAATTTACATTTATAGCTGGGCCTCTCCACCATCTGTGCTTGTGGCCTACACTGCCTCTCCACGGAGCTGGAGAAGCATGATTTGAAGACCTGACTGAACAGCCAGGAAAAAGCAATCCATTATTTATAAGGGGGGATGTAAGATGGTCACAGTTGTGTCCTGTCACGCTTTCAGATTTTTATCGTCATTTGCTTTTACTTTCATTCTAATCCTCCGCGAAATACAATGAACACCGACCAACAGTGCAGAATTCACTGATAACACTTTACTCTCTACGTGGAATAATGCATTACCTGGATGCTCGGACGCTTGCCCTCGTGAGGAGGCAAATGACCCTCCTGCCGAGAGGAGCCTTGCTTTGTATGGTCACTTAGACCTAAATGACTCTGGGCCCGGGTGGAAGGCAAGATGCCAGGAACAAACGGTTACCCTCTGCCCTGAGAGCTTGCCGGGACAGGCACCGTGGTTTAGGGAATGAGCTGAACTGCTAAACACGGAGAGGCCAACAGTTGCCTGTTATCCTGTGCTCTACCTTCACACACGCCCTGTCAGATCTATTTCCCAATCCTGATAGCAATTTGGGCCGATCCTCTTGTCTGGGGTCACCTTGAAGTATTTAAAAAGTCTTACATACCTTCAGGGACTAAGGACTACAAACAATAATAGCACGTGCGTGCACGCGCGCACACACACACACACACACACACACACACAAAGGCTAAATCAAAACATTAATTTGATGCTCAATTTACAGTTTCTTCCCACCTACCAGAGTAGGACTGAGACCAAAAGTGAGGACAAAGCAGTGGGACTGTCTGTTGGTTGTTTTTTTCAGTTTCTTAGATCTAATTCCCACCCCACCCCCCCCCATCTAGGGCTTCTCTGGGGTCAGGTGGGAGAAAAAGGACTTGCTTTCAAAAGTGAAAAGCATGCACGAGCTTCTTTTTTGTGAGGAGCTCTGTGGGTTCTTCAGAGACTCCACGCCTCCCCCTAGGAATCCCCACACTGGACTTTCTGTATGGTCTAGTGGGCTGACTGCACCAGCTCCCCAGCTCAGCTCCCTCCAGGGCAGCGTCTGTCTTCTGGTGGGGACAGCCTCAGCAGGCAGGACCTCTCAGGCATGATCCTTTCAAAACAACTCCAGGTCTGCTAGCTTCAAGCACAACTCATATCTTTGTTCTTCCCCAAGGTGGAAACAGAGCTTCTCCCCACACTTGCCCTCCCCTTTCTCTACCTGGCATCATTGTGGACAGCTCCAGGCAATTTCCAGGTTGCATTATTTGTCCATTTCCCATTTTTAAAAGCAATTCCAGTAAAACACACACACACACACACACACACACACACACACACACACACACAATATCTGTTCAAGAAGTTTCCCTGGTGTCTCCACAACTTGACTTGTGTGGAAGGGAAAGTACCACGATAATCTCTAATCCTAGGAATTTAAGAACTTCAAAGAATTCTCCATTCCTATTGGCAATTGCAGGGGATGGCCACTGGGTGTGCTTGGTCAGTGCCAACAAGTCCTAGGAGAAACTATTTCACACCTCTTTTAAGAACTATGGGATTGCTGGGGCACCTGGGTGATTCAGTGGGTTAAAGCCTCTGCCTTCGGCTCAGGTCATGATCTCAGGGTCCTGGGATCAAACCCCACATCGGGCTCTCTGCTCAGTGGGGACCTTGCTTCCCCCCTCTCTCTCTTCTTCTCTGCCTACTTGTGATCTCTCTCTCTCTGTCAAATATATAAATAAATAGATAGATAAATAAACAAATAAATAAATCTTTGAAACAAAACAAAACACAACAAAAAAAAACTTACAGCATGTAAAGTGTGGCAAGAATAATGAGTCATGGCAAGAGGTAGGAAATTGGTCTTGAAAAGTTGAAATTAAAATAATCAATAGGTGGTATGAAAGATACTAACATTTTAAAGTATTTGGGTCTATCTAAACAACTTTTCCATCATTATTTTTAAAAAATGAATATTCTTGACTTTCTTTAGTTTTACAACATTTCAGAGTAGCTGACCAATTTGTTTATTTCTTTCTCTTTCCTTTTTTATCCTGGCAAGATTTTTTGTTTTTGGAATAATATATGATACATCTAATATAGAGGTATGGTAGTTTTTTTTTACAGATTTATTTATTTATTTGAGAGAGACAGCCTGGGAGGGGCAGAAGGAGAGAATCTCACGCAGACTCCCCTAGTGCATGGAGCCTGATATGGAGCTCGAGCTCATGACCTGAGGCGAAACCAAGAGTCAGATGCTTAACTGACTGTCCCATCCAGGTGTCCCAAGTTATAATAGTTTTGAATATACCACCATATTAAACTTCCAAAAGACTACAAGACAAAATAAAATCAAAACTTCATAAATTATATGCTGGCTAATTGAACATAATAATAAAAATAAAAAAAATAATAAATCATAGCAAAAAGATAAATTATCAAAACCTATTTTAAAAAAATAGAAAAATGCATTTATTTTCAAGTGATTGTTACTACTATTTTTATGCCAATTTCCAAATTTCCATGATTCAAGACTATACATATATACACACATATATAGTATACATATTTATGAATATATATGCGTGTGTGTGTATTCCATCTTTCTCTGTATTCTATTTTTACCTGAAATACTGGAAGAAAGGCAGGCCACAAAAAATGGGAGAAGGTGATAATTTAGCAGTTGTTATCTTGATAACCAGAAGTACCTACTGTTCATGATGACTCTATCTCACTGGATGGAGATACATATCTAGTTTTCTAGAAAGAATATGACATCAACACATAAATGTACACCTTGATAAACTAAATAATTAAATAATTTCCAATTGATGTTGAGAGATAGAGAGAGTGATACGGATTTCACAAGTGGACCAAGCACAGAAAGTTCCCCTCAACTTACCAGGCTTAGGGACAATGAGCTGTGCACTGGTCTGGGCATTTCCAGCCTCATTTTCAGCTACACATTGATAAAAGCCTTCATCTGACTTCACCACCCCAAGGATTCGTAAGTTGCTTCCTCCCTAGAGAGAAGAAAAAAACAGGTACAATATTTTAAAAAGCAAGAAAACTCATAAGAGACAAAATGAACATAAAATTTTGATAAAATTTCACAGAAGAACCAAGAAAGAGCCATGAGAGTGCTCAGTCTCACAGATAGGCCCTATGTCACTTGGGAAATGTCACAGATTCCCAATACTCTGCTGAATCCAGGTGCATACATTTAACCTAGTTCTGCAATGAAAACTATACTCATAAAAATACACATCATCCTCAATACCTAAATGAACATCAAACAGAGAGCTCTTTGATTAAATAGGCAAGAATCAAAGGTTAGCAACAAAAGAAATTTCATTCTTTCACTTGTTATTGAAGGAAAACTGGGTTTAGCAGCTGTTGGGGAAAAAAAAAGAAACACTGATTTTTGCAGCTTCTAAAAGACAAGAAATCTAGGTTGGATATTTTCTGGAAGTGTTTACTGAGGAAAAAAAATCTGAAAATCCTTTCAAAATTGTAATTGCTTTGACATGTACCCTTTTGGGATTTGGAGCGATGGTATGGTGGATATTTTATACCACGCCATTCTTGTTATATGGCCAAAATGCTTTACCTTCAGTAATCCATAAATTAAACACAGCAGTATTAACTCCTGTTCTGTATAAATTGAGCCACCATCTTTTTCAAGGATGGATGATAAAATAATCTAGAGATAGCATTTAATTATACTGACTCAGTTTTTCTTCAATATTAGTGTAAGAATTAGTTCAGTAAGTGAGACGTGTTAAATCACTTCCCCTGAAGTCATTAAGAGATAAATATTACCTCATGGGGAATTCTTAATTGTTTTTAGTGTCTTGTAGTCAATTCTCTGCTGATGTAAAATTCTGAGATAAAGCTGACTAACTTCTAATTAACAATTCTCATATAAGTTACTATTTGTGTTAAATGTTACTGTGTGACAGAAAACGGCTCTCAGATTTCTGGAGCTACTGAGGAAATATTTTTAAACACAATTTTATGTGCGCAGGGCTCATCTTGTGCATTTTCTTTTCACCTTAAGAAAAGGAACATTTAAATAGGTTAGCTGTAATGAGTCATTCTGGGAGAAAGATTATTCAAACTGTAGAAAAAATAAATGCTGTATTTTATCATGTGTCCTTAAGGGCACTCAACAATTTCCTTTATATGCAAGGAGCATATATTCTAGGCGGACACAGCGCATTTCAAGTTACCCCACGGCAGGTCATTTTTAATTCAGTGGTAGTAGAAACAGCATTGCACTTAAAGGAACTAATGGATTGGC
>CM053616.1:15058457-15100126 GCA_028646535.1 Procyon lotor
AGCTGAGCTGTTTAATCACTCTTTTTCAGCTCAAAAATTATTTAGCCTAGAAAATCATTTGCTCTATGGGAGCAATTTTCTTAACACACTGTAAAAATTCCCAATAGGAACTTTCTTCCCAGGAAAGAAAAGCAACTGAAAATAGAGTCAACAATGAATGGGATTGTAAAGCTAATATGAAAAAAAAAAAAAAAAAAGATAATTACCACTATCTGAAAATAATCACTAGGAATGACCACATCTCCATTCTTCATCCAATTCACAGTGGGCACAGGCTTTCCAGAGACTGAACATTCAAACTCAATATCCATGCTTTCATAGGCATACAGGTTGGAAGGGTGATTTAAAAACCATGGCGGAACTGCAAAGACAGAAAACAAAAGTGAGTGGGTGGGAAAGTGAACCTGCATGCTAAGGTCTCTGCCCAGTTAGAAATACTGTGCAGGGAGAGGGAATATTTGTAAGTCAATAATTCCCTGAAACCATTAGTTTATTATACAGGAACCATGGTAGAACATCTCTCCCCCCTCCCAAACACAGTTAAATAGTTGTAGTTAGTGCTGTGTTGCCTCAGGAAAGAAAAAGAGAACGCTTTTATAAAAAAAAATATAACATCTAGTAAACATTCTGAACACTCAGTGTTTGTATTCAATTGACTTACATAAAGGATATTGAACAGTGCATAAAACTATGGAAGCTATGCTGATAAAGTAAATAAAGGGAAAATGATAATTCTGGGACAACCCAGAGTGAAACACAAGAAAGCTTAGTGTCTCTGTCATTCTAGAATTTCATTGGGATTTAGTTAATGTAATGAACTCATTCCCTTTTGAAACTGGCTATGATGATAGGCACAAAAAATGACTATCATCTTTACTGCGGATACATTCCTATTGTCTTAGCAATTATCTATTGTGGTGCATTACTATAGTGCATTATTATTTTCGCAGCATGATACATGATATACTAATTTAATTTAATGTCTTAATTGCCATGATACTAGTTACTCTATGATGGAAATTTGTAATTGAAAGAAAATTACAAATAAAATATAATACACCTTTGCCAATGAATCTCTCAGGCTTGGTCTCTCAAAACCCTGGCTAGGAGAGGGAAACTTTAAAAAGAAATGTTTATTCTCTTCCACTGGGAATCTTAAAGTGATGTCAGATTTGAATATTCATATTGCCTGAGACCCAGGTTAAATTCACTGTGAAGTAGCTGCCTTGAACTCCTTTTCAGGTAGGACATGAGCATGCATTTTTAGTAGCCATTTCTAAAGTCAGATTGCATTTTTTTTGTCATTGTTGTTGCAACGTTCAGTGAGTAAGGAGTGCTAATTTTTGCTCATTTGGGTTAATACTATATTATGTAATATAGTCTCTGACCACCCCTGACTTCAAAGTCAACATGTAAACATTGATGCATGCTCTAGAAAAATGGCAGAGCCAGTGGAAAGTCCTAGTTTTTCTACTGGAGATCTTAGAAATTTTAATCTCTCTCCCTCTTCCTCACTCTCTCTCTTCCTCTTCCCTCTCTCTCAATCTTATTTTCCTGATTTTTAACTAAATATATAAGATCTCCAGTAAAAAACTTTATTTTTATTTTTTTTAAGATTTTTATTTATTTTTTTGACAGAGAGAAAGAGATCACAAGTAGGCAGAGAGGCAGGCAGAGAGAGGGGGGAAGCAGGCTCCCTGCTGAGCAGAGAGCCTGATGCGGGGCTCGATCCCAGGACCCTGAGATCATGACCAGAGCCGAAGGCAGAGGCTTTAACCCACTGAGCCACCCAGGTGCCCCCAAAAACAACTTTTAAATTATTTGATCTTTCACATGGGCAAATTGATTTATATGACTCAGCTGGGATACATTAATATTCACAGACTAAACATACTAAAAAATATGTCAGAGCTTTTCTAAAGAGAACATGTCTCCATTGTATATAGAGCTGAAATCATTTAATTGATAATATTAGTAAGAGATTTTTTTTATTCCTTAACCAAATTCACTGACAACTAACTAAAAGGCAACAGAAATAGTTCTTGAATGTATCTGAGCAAACATATTACTTGTCTGATTCAGTTTCTGATTTTATTATAAATTTTGATCAAGTATTTGTTTACTAGCAAACACCCAATATTTATTGGGAGTTGACCTTGTATAATTAATTAGCCCCGAGCAGTATTTATTTATTTATTTATTTATTTAAGATTTCATTTATTTATCTGGAGTGAGAAGAGAGCACAAGCAGGGTGAGTGGCAGGCAGAAGGAGAAGCAGACTCCCTGCCGAGCAAGGAGCGTGATGTGGGACTTGATCCCAGGACACTGCGATTCTGACCTGGGTTGAAGGCAGATGCTTCACCGACTGAGTCCCCCAGCTGTCCCATCCTTTATATTTATTATATTCACCATACCGCTCTGGGACTCTGTGATTCCCATTTTACAAAGAGGCTAAGGTCCAAGGAGGTGAACTTTCTCCAAATCATACAAACTGTAGATTGTGGAGCCAGAAAGGCTGACTCCTCTGCCTACATTCTGAACTATTATATAATAATTGCCTCTTTTGCCACTTGAAAATTCAGATGGAAGAATAACTCATTAACATTCCTGAAGCCTAAAAGATAATAGAGATAAATAATTAGAGCTATTAAAAATATAACACCATGTTGTCTATTCTCCCCTCCCACCCATTTTAAGACCTTCTACCCTGGAGCCACAAAAACCACCAGGATCTGCCCATTCTTAGTGTTCATTTTCTTTTTTTTAATTTTTTTTATTATTTTTTTTAGTGTTCATTTTCATCAGAATTCATAATATCGTTTAGGCCTATATCAGAGTTTTCAAATTTTGACTGATACCCATCAGTGAAATTTGAAATTCATTTTTGGAGTTGAGACTAAAATTTACATATTATGCATGTAAATACACATAATCATATATATAATACATAAATATACAAAATGTATACATATACATATATCCTGTTATACTTCATTTTATTGCATTTCATTTAATTGAGTTTAATTTTATTCTGCTTCACAGATACTGGATTTTTTACAAATTAAAAGATTTGTGGCAACCCAGCATCAAGGAAGCCTATTGGCACCATTTTCTTTTTTTGTTTAAGATTTATCCATCCATTTGAGAGAGAGAAAGAAAGAGAGTGTAGAAGGGAAAGGCAGAGGGAGAGAGATAATCTCAAGCAAATTCCCTGCTGAGTATGGAGCCCAAAGTGGGGCTTGATCCCAGGACCCCAAGATCATGACCCAAGCCGAAATCAAGAGTTGGATGCTTAACTGACTGAGCCACCCAGGCACCCCTTGGGACCATTTTTCCAAAAGCATTTGCTCACTTCACGTCTCTGTGTCAATTCTGGTAATTCTTGCAATATTTTGAACATTTTCATTTTTCTATTTGTTGTGGTGATCTGTGATTGGTGATCTCTGACAATAATTTGTAATTGTTTTGGGACACCACAAATCACACACATATATGATGGCAAACTTAATAAATAAATGTTGTATGTGTTCTGATTGCTCCATAGACCCCCATTCCTCTGTCTCTCCTTCTCTTCAGGCCTCCCTATTCCCTGGGTCACTACAATATTGAAATTAGTCCATTTAATAACCCTATAATGACCTCTAAGTGTTCATGTGAAAGGAAGAGTCACTCATATCTCTCTATTTAAATCGACAGCTAGAAGTGATTAAGCTTAGTGAGGAAGGCAGGCTGAAAGCTGAGATAGACTTTAAGTCTTTAAGACTTTAAGTCTTGTGCCAAACAGCCATGTTGTGAATGCAAATAAAAAGTTCTTGAAGGAAATTAAAAGTGCTACTCTAGTAAACACACAAATGATAAGAAAACGATAATGTCTTATCACTGACATGGAGAAAGTGTTAGTGGTCTGGGTAGAAGATCATACCAGCCACAACATTCCTTTAAATCAAAGTCTAATTCAGAGCAAGGCCCTGACTCTCTTCAATTCTATAAAGGCTGAGAGGTAAGGAAGCTGCAGAAGAAAACTTTGAAGCTAGCAGAGGTTGGTTCATGAGGTGTAAGGAAAGAAGCCATCTCCACAACATAAAAGTGCAAGGAGAAGCAGCAAGTGGTGATAAAGAAGCTACAGCAAGTTCTCCAGAAGATCTAGCTAAGATCACCATGAAGGTGTCTCCAATAAACAATAGATTTTCAATATAGACAAAACCACCTTGTATTAGAAGATGCCACCTAGGACTTCCATAGCTAGAGAGGAGAAGTCAATATCTGGCTTCAAAACTTTGATACCTAACTCTCTTGTAAGGGGACGATGCAGCTGGTGACTTGAAGTTGAAGTCAGTGCTCATTAGCCACTCCAAAACTCCTAGGACCCTTAAGAATTATGCTCAATCTATGCTGCCTGTGCTCTATAAAGGAAACGACAGTCTGGATGATAGCGCACCTGTTTACAACATGGCTTACTGAATATTTTAAGCCAACTATTGGGAAAATGATTTTTTTCAAAATATTACTGCTCTTTGACAATGTACCTAGTCACCCAAGAGCTCTGATGGAGATGTCCAGTGAGATTAGTGTTGTTTTCCTGCCTGCTAATACTATATCTATTCTTCAGCCCATGGATCAATGAGTAATTTTGACTTTCAAGTCTTATGATTTAAGAAATACATTTTGTAAGGCTCTAAGTGCTATAGATAATGCCTCCTCTGAAGGATCTGGGCAAAGTCAATTGAAAGTCTTTTGGAAAGAATTCATCAGTCTAGATGTCATTACGAACGTTTGTGATTCACAGAGAAAAGTCAAAATACCAACACTAACAGAAGTGTGGAAGAAGTTGATTCCAATACTCACGGATGACTTGGAGAGAGCTCAGAACCTCAGTGGAGGAAGTAACTGCAGATGTAGTAGAAATGGCAAAAGAACTAGAATTAGAAGTGGAGCCGGAAGATGGGACTGAACTGCTACGATTTCATGATAACAGAAGTTGCTTCTTATGGATGTGAGAAAAAAGTCGTTTCTTGAGATGGAATCTACTCTTGGTGAAGATGCTGTGAAGATTGTTGGAATGACAATAAAAGACCTGGAATATTACATAACTTAGTTGATAAAGTAACCTCAGTGTTTGAGAGGATTCCCTCCAACTTTGAAAGAAGTTTTACTCCGGGCTAAATGCTATCAAATATCATCACATGCTATAGAGAAACCATTCATGAAGGAAGAATCAATTGTTGCAGCAAATTTCATTGTCTTATTTGAGAAATTGCCACCCTCGCTTTCAGCAACCACTGCCCTGATTGGTCAGCAGCCATCAGCACTGAAGCAAGACTCTCCACCAGCAAAGATTACAACTCACTGAAAGCTCAGGTGATACTTAGCATTTTTTAGCAATAAAATATTTTAAAATTAAGGTATGTGATACATTTTTTATACTTAATGCTAGTGTACATTTGATAAACTACAGTATAATGTAAACATAATTTTATATGCACTGGGAAACCAAAAGATTCATTTGACTCACTTTATTTATTTTTATTTTATTTTTTAAAGATTTTGTTTATTTATTTGACAGAGAGAGACCCAGTGAGCGAGGGAACACAAACAGGGGAAGCGGGAGAGGGAGAAGCAGGCTTCCTGCTGAGCAGGAAGCCAGATGAGGGACTAGATCCCAGGACCTGGGATCATGACCTGAGCCGAAGGCAGATGCTTAAGGACTGAGCCAACCAGGCACCCCTTTGACTCACTTTATTGCCATATTCAGTTTATTATGGGAGAAAAGATATACACGCAGATATGCATATATGAGTATATATACATACACACATACACACACACACACACGCCTCTCTAATTATTAATTAATAATAAATTAATGTATGCCTGAGGGGTGTGTGTGTGTATCCCTATCTATTTAGAGAGCAGGGTTGGGGTGGGGGGGAAGAGTAGAAAATAAATAAAAACAGGAGTAGAAAAGAAGAGAAAAGAATACCAAATCTATACTGAAGAAAGATCAAGAAAAGTGAAATTCCAAGAGCCCTCATGATGGAGCCAGATTGCCTGAGCTTAAGTTCCAGACATTCCACTCACTGCAAGTGCTTCAGTGACTGTTCCCATCTATAACCTGGAGATAAAAATTGAGGACAATGAATGGCAGGTCATGTTTATTTTATTCTATTTTTATTTTTTTTAAAGATTATCCATTTATTAATTTGACAGAGAGACAGTGAGAGAGGAAATACAAGCAGGGGGAGTGGGTGAGGGAAAAGCAGGCTTCCCATTGAGCAGAAAGCCTGATGCAGGGCTCGATCCCAGGACCTGGGATCGTGACCTGAGCCAAAGGCAGAGGCTTAACACCTGAGCCACTCAGGCGCCCCAGACAGGTCATGTTTAAATGGACTTTGTATCACTGTATGTTAAAGAAAAACAATAAATAGAAAAACGTATCTGAGTATATCTCCCACAACAAACTAATTATTGTATATGTGTATAGAAATATACATATAAATATATACATAAATATGTCAATATATAGGTCAATCACAATATTTGTGATTCTCCAGTTTGACTTATCCTTTTGTATTCTCAATGTCCAAAATAGTGTTTTGCACAGTAAAATTTCTTAAATACAAACAACTAAAGTTAAATGATGGCTATTTTCTAATAGTTTTGAGTAGATTCATTCTGATTCCTCAACTTGAGAAATCTTCTTCCTGTTTATTACCTCTCAATGGACCTAAATAAACCAAACCTGATCATAGTGAATTCTCAAATCTTTCTGTTTTATCGACTAATAAGATACAAGTGATTTCTGGAGTGCCTGGCTGGCTCAGTTGGTAGTGTTCAACTCTTGATCTTGGGGTTATGAGTCTAAGTCCCATGCTTTGGGTGCAGAGGTTACTTAAAAAAATAAGATAATAAAATAAACTAAAATAAAATATAAAATAATAGTGACTTCTGATTAGTTAAGGGGATATTTTGTCTTAAATGTGTAATTATAAAAAAGTAACAAGGATGCCTCAATAATTTTTTCTACTTCCAAATATATATGTGAGCCATGAGCTATAGTTTGTGATTTTTCTCTTATCCCCTAGGCTCTCAGCATTACACTGGACACCTTGTCTTCCCTGGCTGTGTTAGTACCTTCATTTCTTTATCAGGTTTTCTAGCTTTCACCCTATGCCATACAGTAAATGAAGAAGAAAAAATAGCTTCCCTCACTTAAATCGGAAAGTTGAAGCATGAGACAGTACCACACATCAGAAATGGGTCTACATCCCATGTTTTCTGAAAATATACTGCTTAAGTGGGGGCAGTGTTACAATCATGAGTAATTTCTGTGGTATGGATAAGAGCTACTAATGATTTCTCTTCATATTTCAATACCTCCCACAATGTTTCATCCTCAGCACATGCTCAGCAAAGATTTGCTGATGATGCTTATATGAACTCAAGTAATAAAATACACATTTTTACATTTTCTGTGGCAATATTAATATAAGATGAAGAGGAGGAGTTTGGAAAATGGCATGGAAACCACATAACTAACAACATGCTATTTATTGTCCTGCAAAATAAAATGTCAATGAATGGGGGCGCCTGGGTGGCTCAGTCGTTAAGCGTCTGCCTTCGGCCCAGGTCATGATCCCAGGGTCCTGGGATCAAGCCCCACATCAGGCTCTCTGCTCGGTAGGAAGCCTGCTTCTCCCGCTACCATTCCCTCTGCTTGTGTTCCCGCTCTCGCTGTGTTTCTCTCTGTCAAATAAATAAAATCTTTAAAAAAAAAATAAAATAAAATGTCAATGAATGATGAAAAAAAAAATAAAGACCAAAGCATGGTGTAGCTTGGCTACTTGGAGAAAGGAGTCCAGTATCTCTTATATTGGATACCTTTCCGAAAGTCTTACAACTCTTCCCTGTTTGAGCAAATGGAATTAAGATAAATATAGAATTTAAGAGAGAGTCTTGAAGAGGTCTAAACTTATAAGTCTGGGTTAGATTAGAAACCAGGCAAAAGCTTTTCAATTTTGTTTTAAATAGTGCATAACCAACTGCTCCCTGTTTTCCTGAAGCATCCATCCGTACATACCTCACATACATCTGAGGGTTTAACTTAACAACTGTACCCTGTCCTTTTCTAATCCTATCTTTATTCATTCTGTTTTCTCCTGAACTGTTTTCCATTTTGTCTTAGAGTATAGCCATCCTACCACTCCATCATGAATCCACTTCTCCAAAAGGTCACCTTGATTTTTCTTCTTGTAAAATTCTCTCTTTTTAGAAATCCCAGTGGTACTATTTTTACTAATTTTATGGCACTTGACATGGTTACCTTAGCAGTAGTTTATAATGTGTTGGGGGAAGAGGCTCTGCCACATTAACATCAATTCAACCCATTGTTGAAAATATAATTTTGATGTTGACACTATTCTAGGAGAGAGTGAACAAATGAAGTTTGTCCAGTTTTTCTCTTCTTGTTTGATCCCTTTGCCTTTTTCTGTGATGAACAGACTAGAATCTGCTGCCTAAAATTTAGGCTCTAGGTATAATCACATCATAACTTTCACAGCTCTGTAGTCCTATATTCTCAACACAAATTGCAACAGGGATAAAGAAGGAATATGATTTATCAGTAGCTGTAAGTATGTTTTGTCAGCATTTTTCTGATCATGGATCCTTGCCTGGAATTACTCAGATCCTCAGATGATACAATTTCTATTTATTCTCTAAGAAGAAACTCAAATACTCCTTTTACCATGACATTTTGTCTTTCGTGAATCTGACATGGATTTTCCTGCTTCTTGTAGTGCTCTTTCTCTGCCCAGTCTTTATACCTCTTCTTATTTTAAGATATATTTCACATATACCATAATTTACCAACCATGGTATGATTCTCACAGATGGGATCTGAAGCATATGCTTTTTCTTTTAATTTCCTTTGAATAGTATACAATATTCCCACCCTTCCACTCTCATGGAAGGAATAATTTCACTACTTTAAACTATTTGGTGTGTAGCAAGTTCTTAATAACTAATAAAAATGAAGTACTATGAATTTTCAAGTTTACCAAATTGTACCATTTACATAGTATTAATCCATTTCAGAGAATTGCTTAACATACATGTATGATGTTACAACAATTTCAGGCAAGATACTGATTTTACTTATACTCTCTTTGGATAGAATAAAAATTGATGACCAGAAATAAATCACTTACATTTCCCTCAGATGTTAGTTTCTCAGGATCTTCTACAGTACTTACACTATGTGTATATGTGTGTGTGTGTGTGTGTGTGTGTGTGTGTGTGTGTGTATAATTATTTTAATTTGGGGGCTGAGGGAATAAAGCATAATGACCAAAAACGACTAATAAGCAACAGAAACATGAAAAATATAATTTGTTTTTGAAAGCGTTTATCATACTTAAAAATGACTAATAGATAAGAAAACCCTCTATCCTGAAATCATTAGAGTTGTATAACTAAACCTTGAATTTGAGTAAGTTTTCCATAAATTTACTTGGTTTTCTCCCAAGACTTTCTATGCTATGACTAATCATTTGAATTTTGTAGAGTGAAATTTCTTCTGTAATTTCAACCTCAAAGTCATCAACAAGAAGCTAAATAGTATGTTGAGTTTTATTTCATATAACAGATGCCTCACAAGTATTTTTAGGGGTGTCTCACATCACTCCTCAATCTTCTTTAGACTTGGCTTCCAGTATTTTTATTTTAAATAAGTTACTTAGCTATTTTCTAGTTACTTAGGTATGTAATTATGATGAGTTAATTGTAAAATACTGCTCTAATACTTATAATTAATAACTGATACTCTGTATTACCCTGATTTTGAGAAGATTCTACATATTCTAAAGATTTACCACAACTCTGAAATGGCAGAGAATGCATCTTTAAAGCTATGCAGGTGGTTTAAAGTAAAATGAGGCAGCACATATCACTTTGGTGAATGATTAACAAGAATTGGGAAAAAAATAGATTGGTGAGCTTTTATTAGAAGGAAAGTAAAAATTAGCAAGATCCTTAAGTGGCTACATTTCTCCTCTGAGTACAGTGGAAAGTCAGCTAGATTCCCTAGAGCAGAGCAGCTGTCTCCAAGTTCCCAGGCCCTTTGAGGTTAGTTAATTTGTTGTTAAAATAGTGGGCATAACCCCATCAGTGTTCTCTTGAAAACGAAGATCTAAAGACACAGACCACACTAAATGTCTAAAGCATATTTGCTGCCAAATTGGACTACCTCTGAACCCAAAACAAATGTTTATTTTCAAGTGAAACTATCAACAGATAATTTCACCTTAAGGAGCGATAGTTTCATATGTAATCATATTCAGATCTACAAAGGAAGCCACTGGGCATTGATTGTGGGTTTGGAGATAACATATCCTAGTGGGGGAAATCATCTTTATAAATTCAAGCTTTCATGCTAAACATACCTCAGCAAAATCCTAGTTTTGTAGAATAATGTTTCTAATGGACGGCTTAATTTATAGTTGAGAAATTGCTCTCTTACCTCATAGCTTCAATTCAATTCTTCTTGCACTAACTTTTGTTGCCAAAGTAACTTTCTTTCAGCCAACTTGATCTCTAAATGCATAATCCTTCTTCTCCTTTTTTAACAAGGAACTATGTGATGTATCTCTGCCCAATCCAACACTTCTCTCCAGGTCTTATGTGACAAGTAACTTGAAATCTGCTGAATTTTTCTCTCTAGTTTGCTCTTCCTACCTACACATCTGCCCTCCCCCGCAGGGAGGGTGTTGAGATTTGCATTTCATTTTCTATTTAGGTTGTCTCTCACACATACCTGTCTGTACTCTTCTAAAAAATTTAGGTTGGTTCTAGCCTTAAATGACTAGAATGTATTCTGCATTGGAAGTGAAAGCTCACTTGAGTTTTAACTATTAATATTGACTGAGGCTCCCACTCTTCTGGAAAGAAAAGGTTTTCTAAGCTATGGGTTTTATTCTTAGCATGTTCCATTCAAAGACGTGTTCCAGTCTAGTCCATCAGTGATCATTTCCACAGAGAGAGAAAGGGGCACAGGAAATAGGGAATAGTTAAGTTTTGAGTTCTCTCAATAACTGCTAGAATGTACACTACCTTTTTTCCTGACATAATGGGTAAGACTAAGTGGTATATTTAATTATATATATATATATATATACATATATATATTTTTTTTCCTCACACAGAAGTAAATATATCATCACTAAAAACTAATTGACAAGAAAAAGAGGTGAAACATCAATTCCTTTCATTGTGACATCAATCTTGTTGTGAATCCACTAAGCAACTAGCTTCTTAAGGACAGAACTGCCTTTCCAAATTTGTGTCCTCAAGGCCAAGCACAGGGTAAAAGCTAATGAACACGATTTAGGCCTGGGGGTCTTCATAGGACAATCCTTTCCTGGCTGCAACTAAGTAACAGCTATGAAAAAGCTAGATGATGAACATTTAAGACATAAGAGTATACTTTTCTTCAAAGTTAATTACAGCAATAGAATATCAGAAGCATCAACTATAAGTTACTCTGCTATAGGTGGCAAAGATAGTATTTTAATCACCTTAGAGAAATGAAAATTTAGACCTTCTGATTTCATTTTCTACACAATCAGTGCTTCTTATTGTGGACACAGTATGCCAAAAAATTCATCCTCCTATCTAAAAATTCTGGTCTATGAAGATCATCTGATCTTCAACCTTTACTTTAGAGTCCTTTATATATGCTTGGAAACTATTTCAGGTCTCTTCTCACAGTTTTCTTTATCCAGACAAATAATCTCATTACCCTTCCTCAGTTTCAGTTCTTTCTGTAGTCAGGGTTTGCTTCTCTATAAATCCAGACTGAGCTTTCCATTTCTCTTTTTAGTTGTACAGCCTAGGACCAAATTGGTGGAATGATGCTATGAGGCTCAAACTGATGATAGGATTACCTCAAGGTCCTAATTCTATATGCTTCCTGATGTTACTGTCATACCTTTGAAATGATTTTTGTGCTATCAATAAAGCCTTAGGTAGATTTTGGCAACTATCCAACAATTAGGTTTCTGTGTACACACACACACACACACACACACAAAATATGTATATGGATATATATGTACATAGAAACACACATTTTAATATGTGTACTTCTATATCACATATGTATTTGTGTTCCCATAAACTCTAAGTAAACTATATAATCACATAGAATACTCATGTTTAAAATGTCATTTATATACATAAACACATAAAATTATATATCCACACATATACAATTTGTAAACATCTTTATTAATTTTCAATTTTAGCTGTGAAGGAAATGAAAGCATGTTAAAACAAGATAAAATGTTAAGTTATACATGTTGTATGATGACAAAAATAATACATCTATAAAGTAAGTTATCCAATTCCTAACACTGCATACTGACAGAAATTTGAGAGCTATCATTTTTCCCTCAGTTAAATGTTTTCTAGCATGTCTTCTTGGAATTTGAGAGTAAAAGATGTGGATATTCTAAAAGTCTAGGAAAAAATGTTTTTGCCATGCATGAGAACTATTTCTGCATATTTTTAAATGTCCTTTGAAGAGTTAAAATAAATGACAGTAGCAAAATTGTTTCTCAAGTTTCTTATTAGTAGTAGATAGTTAATGAGGAAATTTTCAGCACATTTAACTAAGGAAATGAAAGATTCTAACACACAACTAATTTTTCTCCCCCAATACCTAATGAAATAAACTCCAGTCTCAGGACATATACACAGGAACATAAAAATCAACAACAAATTAAGAAAAGAAAGCATAGTTAATGGAAAAAAAAAAGTCAAAACAGACATTTTTGGAGTAGAACAGAAAGGCAAATTAGGATTGAGTTTCTTATCTGTCCTTAAGCCCCAGAAATGGCCTTGAAGTTTGGGAGAAAGCCTAAGAATTTTCAGTAATCCCTCCAAATCTGAATCAGTGCAAAACCTATGGATACGGCCTTATGTTTCTTCTTTTCTGAGAGAGGAGAAGCTGGAGGGCTGTTGAAGAGACATACGGGAGATGGAGTTGAGCAAGGTGAAAGCTCTTTGGCTAACAGCTGAAGACTTGACCAGACACCTGAAGATTAGTACCTGCACTCTAGAAGGGAATAGGGGCAGTACCAGCCGACACAGTGTGTTGCTTCGACTATACTCATTCCCCAACCATTCTTGTTGGTTCTTAAGAAAGGCACAAAACCTGAAATCTCCAGCCTTTAAACTGGCGCCCAGGGGGTCTAAGGCAGGGTTGTAAATAAGTCTACAAGTGACTTTTATTATATTAGAACAATAAGTGCCAAGACAGAGCCACCCACACATGAGCAAGATAAAAGATATACTTGAGAAATATGGAAATATATTACAGGCATAAATAATGAGAGAAAGAAAGACACAGAGACAGAGACAAAGAGAAAGGTGGCTGAGTGATGGGAGAGAGGAAAATAAAGCACTAAACCCAGAAGAAAATAGAAGGGTAGGAACAGAAATTGTTCAGGTTGCTTTACACAATGGATTCTCTTAATATGAAAATAAATTCAATATAACTAGAGGTCAAAGACTAGATAATAAAATAACAGAATGAAACAGAAAGAGAGATAGCAGACTTAAGAAATAAATCAAAGACTAAAACAAGATCATTAGAGAGCCAATATATAGATTAGGAAGTACAAGTAACATAAAAAGAAGAAAAAAACCCACTAAAATTCATATTACCAACATAGAGGAGACTTGAGATAATCACAGTGAATGTAGATGATAAAAGCCAACAACTAAAATAACACAAAGCTTGCATAGAAAGAGGACAAGCAGAAATGATCCAGTATTAAGATAACTAGAATTCTGATGCAGCAAGTTCACAAATGGAAGAGAATATATATTCAAAGATAAAAATAATAGGAAATTTTCCCTGAAAAATAAATCATAAATTTCAGAATCAAAAACTATACCATGTTTCTAGGAAATTGAACACATAACTCCTGATAGTGACACATATCTCATTTGGGCTATTGAATGTGGAGGATAAAGAATTATCTTAACATCCGGACAGAAAAATCAAAAATCAAAATAATCTGTACGAAGTAAAGGGGAATCAGATGCCCGTATAGTAATACCCAATGTCAGAAGACAATAGAGCCATATTACTAAGGAATATTATCCATGAGCCTTTCTATGCAAAGCTACTTTCTCAATTATGGAAGTACTCAGAAAATATAGCTTGCTCTTTGATTCTTTGTTGCTTTCTTTCTTTCTTTCTTTTTTTTTTTTTTTTAATATAGCACTTTCTAAAGTTAGTCTGACAACAAAATCCAGGCTATTAATAGTACCATCAAAATAAAATTAGACATCCTGAAGAATGTGATGAATATTGACAATATCTCTATACAGAAATAAAATAAGCACATTGAAAATAAGATTACTGAAGAGAATTCAATTGTTATATACTGAACAGGAGACAACCAAAATTATAACTACCAAAATCAAAAGGTGGGGACTGAGGGATGAGTGAGAATGCTAATCCTACTGTGAAGGCATTCCTGCCTTCATGGCAGGAATTTAATCTGCTCTGCCCTTAAATAAAACATGAATTTACAAAGACAAAAAACAATACCTACAGCTGCAAGACACTGTCATAAATGCATTTCTACCTAACCATTCAATTATTCATGTATATAGATAGAGGTATAGGATACTGAGACATGGGAAGATTTTTAATTCGGATGGATTATTTTCACAAAATTTATATTTTTTTAAAAGACTCTGGAAGCAAATATTCCAAGACATTACAGTAGTTATAGATATATGGATATATCTTCTTTCCTTGCTAAAAATTTCTAATGATTAAAAAGAAAACTGAAAATCTATCTTTTGTAAGGACTTACCATAGTTTTAAGTAGTAGAACTCCCTGGAAATTCTAAGAGCTTGCATTAATGGTACATATGACAGACATATTTATCCTCTTTTTTTTCTTTTAATCATACTTCTCCACTGGGGCTTAGAGAAACTTCAGAGGAACTTGTTGCCGGTGACAAGACTACATCAACCCTTAAGGGACATTACGTGGAGGAAAGAGCAATGCAAGGTTTTCTACTTCAAATTTGCTGAAGGGAGACTATTTACAGGATGACTTGTGAAAATCACTATATGAGAGCAAGAACAGTCAGAACTCTGACTCCTGACTCTGTTCTATTGTAGGGCGAGAAGGTCATGGAGCAATTAACTGAATTTTTCTTGACTTCAGTTTCTTAGCCTGAAAACTTAGAAGACTGAATGAAATCCCTATTTTCAAATTCTTCAGAATTCCTTCAATTGTTTCTGGGGAGCGGATGGTTGTGATGTTACTCTCCAACTTTGGAATTCCTTCAAGGAAAAGAGCACCATCTTGACCAACTTGAGCTTCTGTATTAACTGAAAGCTGCATGAGAACATTCTCTGCTGCTAAAACAAAGTAAATTATCCCCAAGCTTTTTTCTCCACTTCAAAATTTTGTGAGTCCAAGAGTATATATGGCTAGTCCAATGTTGTTCAGCATGAACAGTTTATATAGAGTTGATTTAGCAAAGAAAGAATGGGGGAAATAAAGTTGTCAGTTTGCTTTTTATTCTGCCACTAAAATAATATTTGGCTAGCATTAATGCATTGCTTGAAACAATAAATACTGACCTAAGCATCTCATAAAAATAACAGAAAGTGACTCAAAGGCAGGTCAAGGGTAATTAGTTCAAAGCTTTGCTGCAAAATGACAGTATTCCTTTCATACTAACACTTAAAAATGACTTACTTTTAAGATTACTTAGTAAAGGAGCCCTTCCAGCATTGATTATATTCTAATTTTGAGACTCTATCTGCCTTTTTCATTCCTGCATTTTGACCTCAAGAGACGTTAACTACCTCCCTACAGATAAGACAAAACTCCATGGTAATTTCACTGCTTTTTAAATGTGGATATCAGGTACCATGGGAAAAAGCGTGTGTGTGTGTGTGTGTGTGTGTGTGTGTGTATGTTTTAAGATTCATAAAATCTTACCACATAGACAACCCATATAAACTGGAATGTCTTCTTGAATAGTAAATGCAAATGTTCTTTTTGAACATTTTGCCTGATATTTGAAAACCAGGAAGGAATGATTATAAAGTTTGTGTGCAATTCATAGTGCTAAGTTAGATTTTACAACTCAGATTTCATAAAATTCATCCCAGTTGGGAAGAACTAGTATCAAATATTGAAATATAATGTATTAAGGACAAATGATAAAGACATGCATTAGAATAAAAACAGTAAAATCTACTATATGTTGAACAGAAGTTTGTATCAAAAGGGATCTAGGAAATTTGTTGACTGCTAAGACCTCTAATCTTTGAAACCTGTCCTGGGTCTTAAGACTTTATAGAAGTTAACCTGCATACCAATCACAAATACACATACATATGTGTGCACATATGTGTATGTGTGTGTTAAGGAATATTTGGCTAACTTCATCACCTGGGAGTTGGCTGTCAGTGCCAGGGTAACAATTTGTTACCCTAAATATCCTCTTCTGTAAATAATACTCTTCAGACATCAAGGAAGCACTTCTTCATTTCCTCCCCTCTACTCACCAAACACAAGAGCCAAAATATAAGGCTGAGAAGTGCTGTGTTCTTACCTTTTTGACTTTGTATTTCATAGTGAAATCTTGTTACATACAAAAGCTCATTGGGAAATGGTTGGAAAGAAAAGCTTAAGGAAATATTTTATAATAATAACAATGTTATTGTGATATTATTTATACTAGCCAAATCATGGAAACAGCCCAAATGTCCATCGATAGATGAATGGATAAAGATGTGATGTGTGTGTGTGTGTGTGTGTGTGTGTGTGTGTGTGTGTGTGTGAAGTGAAATAAGTCAGTCAGAGAAAGACAAATATCATATAATTTCACTTATATGTGGAATTTAAGAAACAAAACAAATGAAAAAAAAAAAAAAGACAAACCAAAAAACAGAATCTTAACTATAGAGAACAAACTGATGGTTACCAGTGGAGAGGTGGGTGGGGGATGGGTGAAATAGGTGAAGGGAATTAAGAGTACAATTATCTTGATGAGCACTGAGTAACATAGAATTGTTGAATCACTATACCACACACCTGAAACTAATATGACATTGTATGTTAACCACAATGTAATTAAAATTAAAAAAAATTAAATACATATCAAGTAAGCTATCAAAGTATTTCAATGGCCTATACAACCACTTTATGATTTCTGGCCAGTGAAAATGTTCATTTCTCCATCTTTTCCCCAACTAAGATAGAGACTATCTTGCTTTGCCATATACAACAAGCAAACATGGAAGGTAGACGATATCAACTCCAAAATTCTCCTCTGTCATGTTTTTAAGATGCTTGCTTCCCAGCAAATTTACTTACTGTTGCATCTCTGAAAGGATTCCCAACAATCTTACTTGTTGTTACGTCTATATATAGTTTTTTTTTTTGTTTTCAAAAGCAATTCCTTTTTATTAGTTCTCTAATATGTCCTAATATAAATAGGCAAGAACAATAATACTGAGCTCTTTACAAAATGTATTCGAAGCTGTCAGTACTATTACCTATTCTGCTCAGAAAACATTCAGAATTTATTGTTTCAGTTCAAGCTTGTCCTGCCCTCAGCTAGGCAATCACAAACACAGTTGCTGCACAAAGATGGAGCGGTTAAATGGCATCATTAAATAGTGAGTAGATGGGGGTGATACAGAGGAATAGCAGGGATGGAATCTTAGTTATCCACATAATGACTGTTTCCTAGAATTTGGTAGTACAAAAGCATCTAATATACAGTTAAATTAAAATAATTAAATTAATGCATCTGATTTGGGAATAAACTATCTATAATGCAACTCTGCCCTTCAGTGGTATAGCATATTCTTCTTAAGTAGTCAGCTTCAAACTCAAGTTAGGCAAATCACTTTCAAAATTCTCCTTTGTCAAGGAAAACTCACAAACTGTTCTGAAGTTTCTAGGCCATTCAAAAGGGCAATTTCATTGGTTATGCCAATAACTGATTTGCCTACTCAAGAAACTATGCTTTAAAGAAGAAAATGTCAGATGAGAAGTAGTCTGCAAAGATCTTTTCCCGGTTTTCCTTCTTTTTAAATCTTTTCCTCGGCATTCTTGCCTCCTGAACTTTTCTACCTTCATCACTAAATAGATGACCACCATATTTAATTCTGGTTTATCTCATGAGTCCCACATTTACAACTAACTGTCTGCTGTTTCCAAATCTTTTTGTCTGTCACTTTAAACCTACCACTGGCCAGCATTACTAGTTCCTTCCTTAGGTGCCCCCATAGCCACCCAAGCATTTATTACCATGTGTTTTCATGATCTTTGTCTCCTCCTCCTCCTCCTCCTCTTCCTACCTCCCTCTCCCATCTTTCTCTCTCGCTCTCCCATCTCTCTCTCTCTCTTTTTCTTTCTCTTCTTTCTTGCTTGCTTGCTTGCTTGCTTGCTTTCATTAGTCTAGTAGCTCCCAGAGAGAATAAATTATGTTGTTCCTTTCTATATCTGCAGAGTCTGGGCCAATTTCTACAATATTATAGCAGCTTCATAAAGGTTTACTAAATTGAATTAAATACACTACTTATCAAGCTTCAGTTGGCATAAGAGTTGCTTGTTATGCTTTTATTTATTTTTGTTTGTTTTTTTGGTGTGCTTTTATTTTTTTATTTTCTTAAAGATTTTATTTTATTTATTTGACAGAGGGAGAGAGATCACAAGTAGGCAGAGAGGTGGGGGGGGGAACAGGTCCCCTGCTAAGCAGAAAGCCTGATGTGGGGCTCGATCCCAGGACCCTGAGATCATAACCTGAGCCGAAGGCAGAGGCTTTAACCCACTGAGCCACCCAGGCGCCCGTTGGTGTGCTTTTAAACATGCATATTCCTTGGTTTCTTGACATTGATAGTGGCATGTTTGCAGTGAGATGCAGGAATATTTTTTAACCACTATATGATTTTTGATTTGGTGAGTTCTTAGATCACACTTTGGGAAACCGGTTTCATGGAATACAGAGAACTAGGGCTTCACTCAAATTCTGGCCTTAGCAATTATTTAACAATTTGATTAAATTCTTTATTAGCAAAACTGGCTTTTTATTGATATTTAGTGAGATAATACATGGATAATACTTAGCAGAGTGCCTAGCACATAGTAATTGTTTAATAAACTGTAGCTATTTTATCTTATTAAATCCATTGCTATGTTTTACCTCTATCAACATATCTTTATTTTTTTTACCCTTGTTTTTTTTCTTTCTTCAATATTCTGCATTTAATCACTGTCAAGCTTTACCATTCCATCTCAGTAATATCTGATGTCTTTTTGCTGTCTCTACTGCTATTGCCATTATTTTGGCAATCCAATTTAACTTATTTTAGCAAATGTTCCGGAGCACCTCCATGTTAGGAATTGTGTCAGGGACTGAGGATACATGGACCACAGATATGCCTTCGAGGAATGAATATCCAATGGGGAAGAGGAGGAACATAATTTTAAAATCCACATGGTGTGCTCATTGCCATAACAGAAGAGGAGTAGGTACACTGTAATATAAAAAAAAAAGGGGATCCACAAATTTGAAAATTTTGATGTCCCCCATGATGAGGCTCTGACATTTTCTGGGCTCCCACCAAATAAGAGAAGATAGAATTACTGATAATCCATGCTTAAGATAGGAAAATGTGGAGGTGAGACCTAAAGGGACACAGCAGGGAGAACCCACACTGTGGCATGGGCATAAGTAGGGTCAGAAAGCCGTTTCCTATCTCTACCACAATATGGACTTGGTATAAACAGTTAGGGACTTGAGCCTATCCCCCAACAAACAAAAATAACAAATATGAACCAAATATTGTCTCCATTCCCTCTAAGAATATAGTTGGCTAGGAAAGCACAGTATAAATCTTCATCTGGCCAATATTCCTTATTGATGATCAAGATTAAGGAACACAGAAAATTCAAAGATGGAACTTTAATTCTTACCTTTTGAAACTATAAAAATGGCAGAATTTGATTAAATATTCCCATTTGCATGGAAAAATAGTAACCAGAGAGTGCATGTCTGAGAGCAAAATTTATGTTAATTCTTTAGAATTGCACAGTCTTGGTATCATCCAGAAACCTGAATGTTAAAATATGGTATACTAGTAAAAGTGTAAATGTAAAGTGTAATCAATGGACTTTGGAAGAAAAAAAAATCCCACATTTCTGGAAGCTACAGACATAGACATTCTATAGTAAATCTATCCAAAAGCTTCTAAGACTAACGGAATGCATGCAGGATGGAATGGATCATTTACAAAGCTCTCAGTTTTAGTGACCTCAACACTTCTTTTTTTTTTTTTAAGATTTTATTTATTTGACAGACAGAGAGATCACAAGTAGGCAGAGAGGCAGGCAGAGAGAAGGGGGAAGCAGGACCCTGGGATCATGACTTGAGCCGAAGGCAGAGGCTTAACGACTGAGTCACTCAGGCGCCCCATGACCTCAACATTTCTTGAAGATATTTTTTTCCCTAAAGTGACAGCAGATTGGGTGAGAAACAACTGTATCTTCAGAAATATATTTTCTAATACAAAGTGTCCTTCTTTATATGTTTAGATTTTTTAAAAATGTGTTTTTACAGATTCAAAGAATAGTCCTACCTCAGACAATTGGCTGACCTATGTCCTACCTCATCCAAATGATGCTTTGTGAATCTTACTCTAATGATATTGAAAGACACAGTTTTGGATGGTTGAAAGAGCCCACGTTGAATAATCACACAGGCACTGTCAGTCGTAATTCTGCCCCTGCACTCAGTGGCTATGGGATTTTGGGTCAATTAATTCACTTCTCTTGAGTCTCAGCTTTCATCTGTAAAGTGAGCATACTAATAGCTATCTAATGGAGATTATTTTGATGGTAAGATAAACTCCTATAAAGTTTCTGCCCAAAATGTAGTACATAGGTGTTATGGGCTGAATGGTTTTGTCTCCTTCCCAAATTCATAAGTTAGAAGCCCTAACCTTCAAAGTGATGATATTTAAAGATAGGAACTTTGGAAGGTAATTCGGTTTAGATTAGGTCATGAGGATGAGGCCCTTATGATGGAATTAGCAGCCCTATAAGAAGAGAGACAGGCAGATCTCTTTCTACACACACACACACACACACACACACACACACACACACACGATCATATGTACATTGAAAGATGGTGACCATCTATAAGCCAGAACAAAGAACCAAATCTGTTGACACCTTGATCTTGAAATTCTCAGCCTCCAAAACTCTGAGAAATAAATATTTGTTATTTAAACCACCCACTCTATGGTATTTTGTTATTACCAGTCAAGATAAGACAATAGGGATTATTATAATATATTATCAATACCAGTAATAATCAGAATCCTAAAATATCAAAAATTAAAGAGAACTAATAGATAATCTGTCCCAATTTCCTAGCCTTACAAATGAGAATATGGAGAACAAGTTCTCATCTATTTGTTTTATCCCTTGCAATGTAGCTTAGTGCCTTATAGTCACTCAAATACTTGTTGACAAGTAAATGAGTGCATGCAGGAATCAACAAATAATAGCATTAAATGTTGATAATGAGCTCAAATTTATTTGTTTGTTATTACTTTGGGATTGTACCTCCTAGACATCTGTAGAGATAGATCTGTTTCCAGAGGTGGGACTCTGACAATGTGTTTTTCCCTTTGTTTCTTCTTATTCTTAGGTATCGTACACTTCTCACCCTTTCCAAGTGCTGAACATTATAGAATATTTTCACACAATTTTCACTTACTTAATCCTTTAAAAAATCTTTCCAAGTGTTCTTATGAGTTCTAATTTACAGATGAAGAGAGTGAGGCTCATTATGGCTAAATGAATTCCTCCATATTGTGAACCATAAGTGGAGAGGTGGGATGAGATGCCAGTTTTCTTGACTTCAAAAGTCATGTTTTCACATAGCACCATGTGGTCTTTTACTTTATCAGAGGTTATATTTGTTGCTACCCATCCTTTGTACTTTCTTTTCAAAATTTTATCATTTATTTATTTATATAAAGTGTGAGCAGGGGGAGGGGCAGAGGAAGAGGGAGAGAGAGAATCCCTCAGACTGACTCTGTGCTGAGTGCTGAGCCTAACGCCAGGCTTGATCTCATGATCCTGAGATCATGAACTGAACCAAAAATCAACAGTTGGATGCTCAAGCAACTGAGCCACCCCGGGTGTCCCTTCTTTGTATTTTCTATACCAGCATGGTTAATTCTCTCTGAGCTGGCAAATTTTAGGAGTTCAGCCTCTTAAGTAACACCTTCCTATAATCTTCAACTCAAAGCATGTGATAAAGACCCTTAAGAGACCAGGGGGCAACAATGAGAATAATAGAACAAGAGTGTGTAAATACTGTTCATGACCATTAAAAAAAAAACAATGAAACAAAACAAAACAAAAATGTCATCTCAGGTTTCAGGTTTTTCTGGCAACTTCATGCAGATGTAGTGCTGTATTAAAGGGTGGATCAAAGTCCGCTGGTTAAGCAGGTGCTATATGTTGTTCCTTTCTGTATCCATGATTATTTCCAGTGGAATCCCTCTCAGGTTTTTCTTCAACTCAATGTCAGTTCCCTTATTCTCAAAATTTTCCTAGGTGGGCTTGATGTCATTTGTGCCTGAATACATATAGGAATGCAAAGAAATCAAATCCAGGGATGGTTGCACTTAAAGTGAATCTCTAACTGCAGCATGGAACTATTTAGGCATCATTGACTGAGTTGGCAATGCCTCTCTGAGCAAAGGGTCTTTTCTGATGCCTCCCCCCCCAATCATTTACACTGCCTAAACAGAATGTCAGTTTTTTGGTTTAAAACTGATAAAAATAATTCATTTGCTGAGTCTTAAGGATTGATATGGACCCTGATCTACTACCTGCTTGAAAAATACTCATCCCCCTCCTATCTTGAAAATGCATTCGAGTTTAGACTAATCTTTATCTTTCCAAGAAGCTGAAGGATTCAATTGTACCCAAGATGGGAAGCAATGCTTGAAAGAACTCATCTCCCAGACTCTAAATCATATTTTTCAAACAGAGATATTTGGTTCTAATTTTGCTTACACCAAATGCTCTGAACACTTCTTTTTCCATTTCAATTTCTGCTGTCTCAAGTTTTCCTTCTCCACGCACAATTAAGGAGCAGATAGGAGGCTAGGGACACATACTGAATAAAAGATTCACCAGTGTCTTCACTAGTGATTCAGAAAGTTTCTAAAATAGAATACTACTTATGTAGGCTATTAACAAACACAAATAATACTAGTGTAAATGTAATTCTGATGTAAGTTGAATTTATATATATTCAGTTTTGCTATAATGAGACATATGTGCTTATCAAAAAATTACCATACTATAATAAGGTGATAGAAGGAGTATTATCTGAAATCAGATAGAAAGTTTTAATATCAGATATGGATAGGCGTGGCTCAGAACACATATGGTGAACTAAGGTAACTAGCAGATTGCTGAGTTTTGCATTCCTGGATTGGATTGGTTCAGCTGGGCACAGTTTTCTCTCTTCACCTATCATCTCTTGCAGATGAAATCACATACAGGAAAATGCAAACTCTTCATGCTCAAGTTGTTCCTTAATATATCGACTACCTTGGAACTAGTTCACATTTTCAAAATAAGCATTATAGCAAAACTTTACCAGAAATTATGTAGATAAATTTCCTGATTGATTTGGGTAAATATCTTTAGAATCTTTAATATTTTCTTAAAAATGTATTTTTCTGGGGCACCTGGGTGGCTCAGTGGGTTAAAGCCTCTGCCTTTGGCTCGGGTCATGATCTCAGGGTCCTGGGATCGAGCTCCACATCGGGCTCTCTGCTCAGCAGGGAGCCTGCTTCCTCTCTTTCTCTGCCTGCCTCTCTGCCTGCTTGTGATTTCTCTCTCTCTGTCAAATAAATAAATAAAATCTTTAAAAAAAATGTATTTTTCTTTTGTATAGATACAAACTGTTTGTAAGGTTGAAATGAAACAGACACCATTATAAAATTCTGAAAGATAGATAAATTGATACTATTTTCTTATAAGGTGATTTTGTAAGATGTATAAAGAGTCCTTCTTAGGACTAGAGATATGTGTATTCTCTTTCACTAAGTAATCTAGCATGTGGGAATGCAGCCTATGGAAATTAGCAGAATTGGAGACAATGATTTGTGAACGTGGGTATTCACTGAAGTATTATTGGTAACAGTGAAATATTAAATGCTCTAAGTAAAGAATGGCTAAACAATGACCCTGAAAAAAAAAAGATTTACAGGAAAAATTCAGGCTAACAATGTATTTTTCTAAAAATATGTATACAATTTTGGCAAAAACTCTAGGAATGATCACCAAGGAAATGATTAGGCCAATATAAAGAAAAGTATGTATAGGGATGTTCATTACTATTACTTACAAAAGTGAAACACTGAATCACATATATGTTATAATAACTGGACTATTTTAATCAATTATTAATAAATAAATCTACTAAAATTATATTGTCATCTATAAAGGCTACTTAGTATCCCATTATACAAACCTATCAAAGAACAGAGGCAGCCCCATTATATTCATTTATGTTGCTTCCAGCTTCCCCTATATTGTTAAAAGCTTTCTCTTTGAGCAAGAATACAAGCATATTTGAGAGCTAAATCTTGAGCTTTTTATTTATTTATTTATTTATTTATTTATTTATTTATTTATTTAACAGAGAGAGAGAGAGAGATCACAAGTAGAAAGAGGGGCAGACAGAGTGAGAAGGGGAAGCAGGCTCCCTGCTGAGCAGAGAGCCTGATGTGGGGCTGGATCCCAGGACCCTGAGACCATGACCTGAGCCAAAGGCAGCGGCTTTAACCCACTGAGCCACTCAGGTGCCCCAAATCTTGAGCTTTTGATATCTCCTAAATTATAACTATATTGAATTTTGAATTATAAGATGAATTTAATTCCATTTACCAAATGGTACCAGAGAGTCTAATTATATCAATATTGACCAGATAACACTGCAAATAGTGAAATGAAGAATCTTCAGACCAGATCTAAAATCATGATCTAACTCTCTGATCTCTAGGTACTAGAGATGCAATAGAAAACAAAATAAAGTTCCTGTCAGGAGGCTTACATTCTACCTTAGTGAGATAGAAAATAAAATAAGGGGGGGTGTCTGAGTGGCGCAGTAGGTAAAGCATCTGCCTTCAGCTTAGATCATGTTCCCAGAGTCCTCGGATTGGTTCCCACATCAGGCCCCCTGCTCAGTGTGGAGTCTGCTTCTCCCTCTCCCTCTGCTGCTCTGTGCTCCCTCTCTCTGTCTCAGATAAAATCTTAAAAAAAAATAAGAAAAGAAAATGAGTGATGATTAAATGTTATAAAACAAAACAAAACTGTGTAAACAGGCAAAGAAAGTCTGAGGAGTCTTGTGGGAGATTGAGGAGGACTAGCCAGTTTAGTGAGAAGGGAGTATTTATGGGGCAGTAACACTTGAGGTAAAGGAAGAGCAAACAAAGATTGAGGCAGGCATGTGTTTAAATACCAACAGTGAATGTGTCCTGCATGACTGAAGAATCATGAGCATGGAGAAGGAGAACAGAAGATAAGCTCACAGGGGCGCCTGGGTGGCTCAGTCGTTAAGCGTCTGCCTTCGGCCCAGGTCATGATCCCAAAGTCCTGGGATCAAGCCCCACATCGGGCTCCTTCCTCAGCAGGAAGCCTGCTTCTCCCGCTACCATTCCCTCTGCTTGTGTTCCCTCTCTCGCTGTGTTTCTCTCTGTCAAATAAATAAAATCTTTAAAAAAAAGAAGATAAGCTCACAGAGAAGAGATCTCTCAGGCCATGCTGAGTATTTTAAGAGCTTCAGCTTCTACTCTGAAAGAGTAAGAAAAGTATCAAAAAGCTTAGAGCAGAGAAGTAACCTAATATGTCTTAGATTTACCATGATGACTCTTAAGAATAGAAGGTATGGGACTAAAGGTAAAACTAAGAAAGTCACTTAGGAGGCTGCTGCAGGAGGCCAGTGGGGCACAGTTGTGGTGGCCGTTCCAGATTCTGACATTCTACATTTCCAAGTTAGAGCCAACAGGGTTTGTGGATAAACTGGACGTAAGTTGTGAAGGGGAAACAAAAAATAATATTACAAGTGACTGTGGTTTTTTGGCCCATACATCTAGAATGATGCATTTGATATATACGGAGATGGGAAGATTCTGGATAGGGAGGATGTGGAGACCAATGAGACATGCAGTCATAGTGTTTCATGCAAAATGTCTGTTAGACATCTAGGGAGAGTATGTGTGAGTTTGATGCTTGAGTTTCTTTAGGTACTCAAGAAGGGATGAAACAGCGCATGGATGGAGGGGTGAATGTTAGGTCTGCTCAGACAGAAGGAAAGCAAACAATGGAGTAAAACATTGGTCTGATAAATGTAGATTACATGGATGTTCTCTTCTGGTGACTTCTGTTTTGTTAGTGAAATGGAAAGTAACATCATTATTGGGGTAGGAAAGAGGTAGTGCATGAATAAGGAGAAAGGCTACGTTGTGAAATTGTTTTAGAGGCACGTGAGAGACCAAGTGGAGTAGGAGAATGTGGGCAGATTGCCAAGCACCATTAAAGCCCACTTGAAGCCGGCAGCCCAGTCAACAAGGTCCTGTGTTTTTCTACAGTCATGTTTGGTTTTGGGAATTCAAGGGCAGACTGGGCAAAAATCAGGTTTACCTGCAGTTGTATTTTGCCAGTTGAGCTCCTTCATCATGCTGCATTTGAAGGTTTCTGCACCCATAATTTTGTTTTATTTCTATAAGGCATTATATTCTCTTTTGGGTAAAGTCAGTGTGGGAATCTTCAGTTACTCGCTACAGAATGAGTCCTAACTTCACTGGAGACTCTCTTTTATAACTGGAGTTAAGACATACTAAAGGAGAGAGTTCTCAACTCATTAAAAGGCCTTATGTGAGGAACTGGGTATGCCATTAGATGTTTTAAGACTTTATGTGGGTTGCCGAGAAAAGTAAGATTCAGAGCCAGAGGGAGTTTTCTGGAAGAGTCACCATTTCCTCCTCAAGTCTGACTGGAACAGCAAGGTTCCTTTGTTATTATTAGCCTCTTTCCCCAGCATTCAGCTTCAGTGCTAAAAATTCTGCTCCGAAAAGAATCCTATATGTTCTGTGTACTCTGTACCCTGAAGCTCCTTCAGTAGCCCGTGGAACACTAGATCTTTATCCCTAAAGGGTGACTTTGAGCATGTTTTTTTCTGATCTATTTTTCCATATGAATGCAAAAGTATTAAATGTGGAAGCTTGAGATTTCCCTATTTCCACCAATATGAAATAGGATTATATATTTCTAACTCTTAGAAATATTTTCACATCAAAGACAATGCACCTATATATTCAATTATTCTTCGAAATGAATTCATGCCATACATGCAATATAGGTTTCTCAAAACACAAATAACCCTATATATCATGAGAGAAATGTTAGATCAATAAGTGCCTGTATCATTTCCAAATAAGTGACAACAGGGAAATCAAATGGAAAAAATACACACTTGGTCTAACTAATGGCCAGGGAATTATCTTTCTCCCAAGTAAAGGGGCTTCTCTAATATGTTTTTTCTTTTCTTTCTATTCCTCCTGAAAAGCAATTTATACAGAGAAAATCAGAAGCAATTATGTCTTTCTATTCCTTTCTCTCTCTTTGGTTCTACTAGGCTTTTTATTCCCCCTAATTTGGGGAGTGGGACTCTAAGACTTTGCAGCATTAAGAAAAAGATTCTGAGAAGATGAAAGTGTGTGTGTGTATATACACATACTTTTGGAATCCCAATAAAAGGAAAATTTGTGGCTGACCTTCAGAACAGGAGATATGTATTTCACAAAATAACACTGTCTGCCATCAGCTTGCATATTTACTAGAATATCACATTCTTTTATACCCAAAGCAATTCCACAAAGAACACTGAATTGTTCTTTATTGGAAAAATAGCTTAACAGGGGCACCTGGGTGGCTCAGCTGGTTAAGCACCTGATTCCTGACTTCAGCTCAGGTCATAATCTCAGGCTCCTGAGATGAGGCCTAGGGTCAGGCTTCATGCTCAGTGCTCAGCAGGGAGTGGGCTCGAGATGATCTCCTTCTCCCTCTGCCCCTTGCCCACTCATGTGCATATGCTCACTCTCTCTCTCTCAAAAAGAAAAAAAAAAAAAAGAAAATAACCTTAACATAAAATTAAAATTAAGCCTGCATTCACACACAGACACACATTCCTATATATTGATTTACAATTTTCAATTACATAGTCGGAGGAATCTAAGACCATTTAGGAGTCTTTTATTATCTTTTCACAATAACTTAACTACTGAAAAAGAAAATTCCTTAAAAGTAATTTTAGTTTGATATCTAGAATATATAATTTTGGTAAATACCAACATTATATGCATTTTATCTTATTTTACCCTGAAACTGTTTCTTTTAACTGTTAAAAGAATTTTAACAGTTAAAGTTAAAGAACAGTTAACAGTTAGAGAACTTTAACTTCTTTTAACTGTTTTTCTTTAAACCTTAATCTTTTTTCTTAACTTAAACTTTATTATGTATTCAAAATTTGAATAAGCTAAATGATTGGGGTCTATGGATATACAGCAAATCAGTCATCACTTTTACAATATGAACAAAATGGAACCTCATTGCAGTTTCAGCAACTTTCAACTCCCAAATAATGATATTTCAGGATGAACCAAAGATACATAAAATTTGGGAAGCCCTAATATAATATGCCACAGTGTATGATATACACACAGTGTAAAATAGGTTCACTGTGTGTCTAGTAGGAAATACTTTCATCAAGATTCTAAAAGAAAATATGTCAAAAAAGGATTTAAAGAGAGACCCAAGAACTAACATATGGGTCATGGAGCCTCATTTGTGGATGTTAGAACACTGTTCAAAGTGTAATAGATAAAATCCAGGTCCCTTGATTTCTAGTGTGTTGATATATGTCTTCTACTTTATGTGTTTCAATAGAGTTGCTGTTGATAGGCCTCAATGAAATGGAACAATAATACTGTGCTTTGCTACAAAATATCCTTTCCACCTCTATGGTGACTAAGAATCCCATGGGGGATATCTTTCCTTTGAGTTAGAGTGTGGTATCCATTAAACTTTATCTAGAAAGAAAATGCATTGGGGCGCCTGGGTGGCTCAGTGGGTTAAAACCTCTGCCTTCGGCTCAGGTCATGATCTCAGGGTTCTGGGATTGAGCCCCGCATTGGGCTCTCTGCTTAGTGGGGAGCCTGCTTCCCCCTCTCTCTTTGCCTACTTGTGATCTCTCTCTCTGTCAAATAAATAAATAAAATCTTAAAAAAAGAAAGAAAGAAAAGGCTTATGTTAATTTGCAGACAGCTATTATAATATAGTCTCGGGCTATTACCAAGATAGGGTAGGGACCTATAGTAAGAGGTCCAAGCATACATAAGTTTTGACATAATTAAGACAATAATATTCCAAGCTCAAAAAAGAGTGCTTCTTGCCACCCATAATATTAATCCTGACTGCCAGATAGATTATTAAAGTAGAAATGAAAACAGAAGAGCCCTGGCTCTTTACATCAGAAAGAGCCCCGTTCATTTACTCAGCCAGTCGACATTCTTTATTGAGTATCTATTATGTAGAAGAATTTTCTTTGTACTAGGGATGTTGATATAGTTAGGAAATATACTGAGATATCTGTGTGTGCTTACTTTTCTTGCATTTTTGTCTCTCTTCTCCTCCAAGGCAGCCAGAACTTTGTGGTCCCTGCTTCAGTGATGGGAGAGAGGGGTTAGGATTATTGACTGAAAGTCTACATTTCCTAGAGACTATCTCTTTTCTTGTCTTTTCTTTTAAAACGTAAAACTGAATGAATTGTGCTAGACATTTCAAGAGGATTGAGGAAGAAAAGAAAGTTCTTGGAGGGTGACATGAGCCAATCTGGGGGAAGGATTTAAGATACAATATCAGAAAGTCTACTCCTCCATTCTGGGAAGATGGCAGAAGCTGAGAAGTGAATGACTGCTGAAATATCTAGGTATGCTAGATTCTAGAGGTCAAGGTGCCCAACTTCAGAAAATATTTCAGGATGCAAATTTAGTGCAAAACCAAAGGGGGCACACAATTTTCAGAGCATAGGCAAGCTAGGACAATAACCAACAGTGATCAGGTTGGAGCAAGTAAATGGACTCTCTACAAATATTCTGTGTTAGCAAGTTCCTTAGAGCTGTTGAGTAACCCTATGAGAGGGAAGGAAGCCCATTAATGGCATAGATGAAACATCTTCTCAATCTAACAGAAGGGTTTTAAAGTTCATCTGATTTGACAGAAATAAAGAAATATATTTATTATACCTCTGAGATTGTGTAGGTACACAAAGATGAAGAAGACACAGAGCACAGTATCTGCTTTCAAGTTATTCATAATCTAATGAAAGCGATTGCTTAGAGAAAAATAATTTCCATTGAGAATGGTACAGACTACATATTGGGCATTTCTGATGCTGCTCTGGGTTCATGGAAGAGGTATGATACACTCTGTCTAATGATTATTTCTACTGCAAATGTACCTAGAAATAGTCTTAGCTGAGTGACTTACATATGGCAAATAATAAATGTTTATTTTGTTCCATTATATTAAATTAAGGCAAGTTTCAGGATCTAATGCTACTTTTTCTTCAACCTAGCACTAATATTTGAGAATTATTTACAGCTACCTAAATGTCCACATTTGGAGGAATTTTAGTTTCTTTCTTCATAAATTAGTTGAAAAAGACAAAATGTGGCTCATATGCATTTCCCCCTCCTAATACTCAATTGAATTATAACTCAAATGGTAAAGGGGGAAGAAAAGTGAAACTCCTTCTAGGATAAGTAATTTTTTCTCATTCCAAAAATTCTACACTACATGGCTGAATACAATGCAGTATAATGAGAGCCATTTTGGGATTCAATTGCACTGTAGTAATTGTTTTCATCATTGCTACTCTTTGCAATCACAATGGTAGGAGCGCAGGCATGGTGGGTCATTTAGGTAGATTTGGAAATCCTGGAACCTCCAGCAGAATTATTTTCTCTTGTTTAATATGGAGACCTATCTGCTTGGACATTTCATATGAAACTGCAGTGAGAAATGATTAAAAATCAACTTTACCAATGATGACTAAAAGAACTGGTAGGCTAAGAAGTTGTGCAAGATTTAAGTCAGCCTAAATTGGAATAATCACTTAAGGATTTTGAGTTTTAACAACTGCCTTACACGATTGATAACATTACAGCTACATTGTTTCTGGCAAAGGTCTTTGAATATTATGTGTACACGGGATAATTTTATGCAGTGAAAAAGCTATTTGTATGATTTTTTTTCCTACTTTTAGTAATTAAGTAAGGAAAAGAGCCAAGGGCATTTAGTTGGGGGACAGGGGCATCATTAACTGACTAAGAGATAAATGTTGTTATTAGATATATTTTTAATGCAAGACTCATTTTAATAAAAATAATGTAAATTCTAAAGTTGAGAAAGCAAGAAACAAAACAAAACAAAAAGTGCTGCTGTTAGTTGTACAACAGGCACACTTTGATTTGGATAATAGCATCTCTAGTGATCATTTTTGGCATTATTTGTTAGAGCCTAACTTGGCTGTGTAGGCAACACAGGCAATGTGTTTTCTGTGGTGTTATTACTTGGGCACAGTGTATTTCAGGCTGGCTCTCTGAGCTTTGATAAAAATGTCCATTTCCCTTACTGACTGTTACTATGAGATTACCTTTCAATGTTCCTTTATATGTCTTTACCAGTATTCCTAAGAATACACTGTTCTGGCCTCCATGGTTACCTTTGATAATATTAAACTCTGTCCTCACCTCAACCCTAAGATCACCTTACTCTCGTAAGAAGCCAAGGATCGTGCACTTTATAATGCCTGCTGTCCCTTTGACCAGATTCCCATAGGAGACTGAATGGAAACATACGAACTGCTTTTGCTGTGAGCCAAAGCTATATGCGGTTTAATGTTACCATCAGTAGGAAAGGAAGACGGAGAGCTGTGAAAAAGTTAGAGACTAGACTAGAAAGAGAAAAAAGGGGGGGGGTGCATGGAGAGGGAGAGAGAAAAAGCAGACAGAAGAGGATAGAATGAAAACAGTCCTTGTTATGTGGGACTCTCTCAGATGCCCCAAAATATATACAAGCCTTACTACAATTTTGCAGAACATTGACCTTTCCTGTGGACCCAATGGGCCCAAAGCCTCATTTCCTCTAAGCCCCTCTTGATACGCAGCTATTTCCAGTAGATGGACATCTATTGTGTTAACTGCTCAGCACGGGTCCTCTGTTCTCTGGACATTACTCCTTTCCTACTACAGACCTCCTGCCTTTAAAAGCAGATTACCCCTGCCTATAGACCAAAGCATGCAAATTCCCCTTTCAAAGTATAGCTGAATATCCTTAGTGGTACTAAGCAAAGTTTGATTTAATTATCACAAATGTCATCACATTTAAGTTTTAAGTGTTGCTTTGGAATGTACAGTGATATTTTCAGTTTTTGAGTATGCTTCATGCCGGCTTAAGTGGTAAAAAAATAAGATCGTGTTCTATATAAACTATACTCTCGAAATGTTTTCTCAGAGAACATCCCATGTAAAATTCTAAAGCACCAACACCAGACCAAACATCCCAATCAAAATTTCTCACCATAGTCAATATGAAACACTCCTACAAGTCCAGGGAGTTATAATGAAAGTGAAGAAGAATAGTGCTCTGAAATATTAATTGATTTCTCCCACTGCCTCCATTACCTTTTGATCCTTTCTGAGTTTGGCTAGCAAGGGAGTAAAACATTCATTATCTTAAGGAAGGAATGTTTCAAGTAAAAGCAAAGAAAAGGTTTTGGAGTTTCAACAGGCTAGAAACTCAAGGGACTCTGGACAGAGGGAAAAAAACAAATAAACCAAACATGATAAGTCTCTTTCTCACACTACTGGATAGTGATTCTCTACTGGGTTGGGAAGAACAGAAAATTGGAGGGCAAGAGAAATTATCTTCCATCCTTGTCTACCTGTCCTAAGTACATCCGTCAAGGCTAGATAGTTAGTAGACCTGAAGAGGCCATTAGGTTATTAAAGAAGGATAATGCAGCGGCTGTCTTTACAGATCACAGTCAGATAATCAGCTAGAGAAAAGGCAGTTTGAATGTTGGAACACAGAGATGACCACACCAAAATGACTATCCCAGCTTCCTAACCCTGGCCTAAGCAGTATGTAAACCTTCCCTTGTTTCCACCCCCAGGGTGAGGAAAGATCATTTCCATCTTCAGTAAGATAAAACTCATTTCAAAAGAGTAATTAGATCAGATATAAGAAAGAAAGCTTCATTTTTGTAAACTCTGTGGTTGTGGAGTGAGTTTTGCATGCAGTATTTGTGTAATGATTAAAATTAATAATTTATGGGATTTGTGTGTCAGCTATAATACCCATGAGATGAGAACTATTATTATTTTATTACTGTGATTGGGTGGGTTATAAAAACAACATTTCTGGGTTCATGGGGAAATGGTAAGTGTCTTTATGAATAAGAAGGTAACAGATGAACAGAGGAAGATGAACAGAGGAAGAGATCCATTTTGAAAATCCTGAGAGCTCAGCCCAAATACTGGGTTCCAAAATAATATTTTGACTGGAGTATAATTGAGAATGTAGAGCTACACCTTCCTTGAAGCAAACACTACACATAAAAATCTGTGTTCAAAAGAATGATAAAAATGTGTCTTTATTTTGCAGAAAGATTTACAGTATAAATATGTTAAGTAACATGATAGTTACCCATCTATCTAATATTGGATAGTTAAACCATCTGATTATTTTGAAAAGAATCTAGTCATAACTTTTTGGGTTCATATTTATTGTAGAAAGAGATCTATACCTGTATTCAAGTTAATAACAAGCATTATTAAATAATTCTTATGAGTGATACCATAATAAAATATCTATAATAATTCAAATGCCATTTGATATACTGGAAAGCTACAGAAAATATTCTAAGTTCCTATGGAAAATCACTAGCAACATCTTAAATTGGGATCAGTCACGTGTATAATTTTGGCTACTTGAGAAAGAATTTAAGCTTCCTGTTATATTACTAGGATATAATGTGACATCTGTATAGAAAGATAAACATCAATTAATGCATGCCAATTTTAAGAATTCTATAATAATACTTTATAGCGGAAAGTTCAACAGAAATATGTTAAGGCAATGAGTAATATGTGAAGCCAGAAATCAAAAACTTCTTTTCCAACCCAAAACATATTATCATAGGTTGTCATAACTCCAGAGGTATTTAACAGCTGGATAAAATGAGTTGGTCTCCCCCATAGTAATCAGTGGTTTTATCCACTGTTTGTTTCTTTTGTTTTTTTCTTCAAGAAAATTTGGATTTAAAGCCTGGGTCTATCTGTCACTGTCCATTGGAGAATGATCAGTTGTTCCATTATCACTTACTATCCATTAGCATCAGTGTATAAAATGTGGATGGTTTCTTCCTATTAGGCAGAGTCCTTACGAGATTAAAATTAAATTATAAATTTACAAGTGTTTGAGAAAAAAAGGTGTTTTATCAGCCAGAGTATTACTATGTTGTAATTATAGATCCACTCTCTGTTTGACAATATTTACTCATCCAGGCTACATAATTTGCATACCTTGGGGCTAATTAAAAAGTCTTCAGGGTTTAGCACATTGTCATTTTCTCTTTGTTAGAAAAACAGACTCATCAGCTTTCTCTTTATTTTTATTTTGCAGTCATCACTATGATCAGTGGAGGAGGCAGAATATTGGAGGCCTAGGAGCCATAGACAGGGTAGTAAGAGAAAACACAAAAAGTGTCAATTCATTTTGAGCGTTTGCTAACTAGGTGTGAATAACTTTGTGCAGAATCATTCTCCCAATGAATGTTTTTTGTAGGATGGAAAGTCATGGTATTTTTTTTTCTAAGTACCTAGGGAAATGCTAGCTTCAAAAATGTTAAATCAACTTCCTTTTTTTACAATAAAAGCATCAAAACTTATCTCTCGATAACTGGCTTAAAATAAGTCAAGACTCATCACAAGAGATCAGAAAGGTTAACAAATCCATTCAAGTGCTGTATAAATAAACATTGACTGTGAACCCAAAATGATAGAACCACAAAAACATTTGTTAATAATTATGGAGTGCCTATGATATGCTGAGCCCTTTAACAAATTTTCTCACTTACTCATACCAAAGACCTAGGAAAGAGATGCCACTACTTTTGCCAGCTTATGAACGAGGAAGCTGTATTTGTAAAACTTGCAAAGGTCACCTAGGTCATGAGTAGGAGAAATAAGATTCAGACCCAGTGAGCTTAATTCCAGACTTAATTTCATAAGTGCTTTGCATACTGGCTCAGTTTTCTTACCATTTTCCAGAATGAGAGGAAATCCTGTTACAGAGATCTTGCAGATGAATGAGTGTATCTTTGGGTCGGGGAGGGATGAAAAGGAATATTAGAACACACCATCTGTATAGTTCAGAATTCAACAAATGGTAACTTTATTAGGGCACGTAGGTTAACTATCATGGAATTAGAAGCTATTTTTGGCATACAAAATCACTGATTGATCACAGGAGACACTTTTTAATTTAAGGAAAAAGAAAGAAAAGAAAAAGAGCCAATAAGGGAGAGGCAATGCTATAAGAATTACTTTCTGTCTCTGTCTCTCTTGTCATGATTATCTGAGTCTAAATAAGAGTACAACCATTTATAAAGACTATTCCACATTGTTGCCATATTTAAAGTGTCTGTATGAATCATCTCTTTTTTCAAGGGAAATATATCTTTCTGACACTGTAGCTTGGAAAGGGAAGAGAGTCGTAGTATTCTAAGTAGTGTTTAAAAGAGAAAGGCTATCAGAAACAAACAAATATTAGTTTGGGAGCGATGAGACATGATGAAGAAATGATGCATCCATCATTAGATATAAAAATATAAATCACAAAACTGTTGCAAGAAATGCAAAAACTAAAGAAATTGAGAAAAACATCAATGTTTACCTATAAAAATGCTGCCTAGCTCAACCATCATTATCTCTATACAAGTGACATTTCCAATTTTCAAGAAACAAATGATTTTTATGTGAATTAAATTGTCTTAGGGTAAGAAAAAGATGGAAACTTCTCAATTTATCTAATTAAACTAGCATAAACTTGAAAATATAAGTGATAATTAAAAGTGATTAAATTAAAAATTTTATGTATGAAAACTGATGCAAAAAGTATTTATCGCCAAAAATACAAGGATGGTTTCAAGTTAAGAAAAAAGGATATGATCATTTCAGAAGACATAAAAATGAATTATATTAAGGAATTTTAGTAAATTAAAAAAAACTACCATGATTTAAAAAAAACTTTTCTTAAATGAATAGACAAAATTCTTTAATGACAGAATATTAGAATCAGTCCCATTAAAACCAAGCAAAGGTAAAAGACCACAGGTAGTTTGTTTGCTCTTTGTCTAATCGAGACCTTAAAGCATTAACCAGAGGTAAGGTGATGGGTTGCTGAAAAGAACTGGAGGGATTCAAACATGGGTTGGGAGTCTAGTTGCTGGAAAACTCATTATCAAACTGGGGGGGAGGGGGCGGGTAGCATCAAAGATAAAGAGTAAATGTGATCTAGTCTCAAGTCATGTGGTTTTCTGCCCCAAGGTTACAGCTGTGTAACTTTAGGCAGAACACTGGTAGTCTCTGATCCCCAGCTTAGGGGTTAGTCCAGAAATTGTTTATCGATTATGCACTACGTCAGAGTGGTTTTGAGAGTAGCATTACTTAACACATTTAGAGCTTTTTACAAACTACAATCGACAATATCAATGGCTGTTGATGCTAATGTTACTGTTATTCAACTGAGAGGCCTTTACGATATTTCCCATCAGTATCGATTCTCTGAGGCCTATTCATTGCTAAGCTGTGAGAATCTCTATATTCACTATAAACAGGGGATTTATTCCAGCATCCTTACTAAAAATAGGAACCAGATCTCCATTTCTCCAGGTAAGTTCACCAGACTTCATTGACTTCATGTGACTTCATGTGATTCATATCATATACAGATATGTGGTCTGCTAGAAAAAGGGGAGAACCTAATCACCCTGTATGTTTTTCTAGGCTGTTGTGGTCAAGAACAAGATAGAGGAGAAAGACAAACGGCACTCTATCAGCTTAAAAATGCCCAGGAAACTATTATCTGCGTTACATATTTTAAAGTGAATAATATAGGATTTGGATAATCACAATCTTTTAGATAAGCTCTGGTGACTGAAAGAGATAAGAAAAATTCTTTCAAGGATGGGATGTCATTAGGCAGAGATTAGAAAAAACCTGACAGATTTTTATAAGACTTCTTCAAAATTTGCCTTTAAAGAAAGAGTGGAGTGGGGTAGCATGGCAGGAGGATTGGCCAGATGTAAGTTAAAAAGTCACGTTACATTTTCTAATGTGAAAGGGGATTTTAATAGGATATAACCAAGTGTTAAATTGTAGGACTGGGGGAAAAAACTGATTTCCCAGCAAAGAGATGAAAAGTTGACAATGTTTCTTTTTTTATATAACACAGTTTTATAATGATGCCTAAGAAGACTATGTCCTTAGAGGGAACATGGATAAAATATAAAAGATTAAAGAAGTGCCTTTTTATATTATAATAAAATAAAATGTTGTATTGGTGTTACTGGGCTACTTTTTCTCCTCTTTTTTCTCTAATTTTCTCACTTATGTTTATGAGTTCATATTAAAATAAAGATAATTAAATGTCAATAACTTCATCAACTTTTCATAATAACTTAATATATATCCTCCATAGGTAGGTAGGGAAAAGAAGGAAACTCAGAGTTACAAAATTCCTAAATATTATTCAATTAACCCATGTGAATCCTCTGACCTATTACCCTGAAAAGTTATCCTCCAAACTGAGCTGAATCTCAGAAAATCATTCCCAAACAAGGGAGCTATTCTAGTTATGAATGTTATAATTTTTTTATATTAAACAAAAAGTAAGCTATTTATGTCCTGTACTCAGTCTTAATTTATTCCAACAAGAAAGATACATTTTATAGTTTAATTCTCCAGTATGGGAGTTCTTTATATAAGATTTTTTTGCCTATTTAATCTCCAATTCTCCAATCTAACTGTCTTTATTTATTTCCCTCAAATAGCATGGTTTTCATTTATAACCAACTGTCTATGGCATTCTAAATATATCGTGGGAATAAAATATCCTAAATTTTGAGATCAGAGTGAAATATAGAATCTTATTTTTAAATAGGAATGCCATAAATAAGGACTGGCATTCCCCTACTACTGGGAACCCTACTTCCCTGTCACCAGTTCAACCTTATGTATACTAGATGGCTGCAGCCCAAGTGACATCACACCAGCCGTTAACAAACAGGGAAGGGCCAAGCCAAGAGCGCTGAAGCAAACAATCCTTTCAGTTACTGTCAATTCATCACTCTTTCCTTTCAGGTTATACTCATGTATCATTAAATATTCACTTTATTAGCCCACTGTCTTCATTTTTTTCCTTGAAGGATAACATGAGGTATTTGGGGGGGGGGCTGGGAGCTGGGGGAGATTTCTAAAGAGATTTTTAGAGCTTCCAGCCTACTAATATCATTTAAAAATGATAGGAGACTAATTTTAAATAGCTTGTTTTTCATGAAACTTCATCTGCTCCAGGTGACCCCTCAGTAAATATTCACACATCATTTGTTGATTATGTCTTTGCAAAAGTGTTATGCAGACTAAGGCCAAGCTCATAGGTTGAAATTCTTCATCTTTTGTGAGAAATCAAGACATTTTTTAAGAACTGACATCACTGTAATGTTTTAAATTTTTAGTACAACTAGCATGAGTTCGTAAATTACTTACGTAAATAAAAAATATACTTGAGAAGAAAAATCTATAATGATAATTTTCCCCTACTTTCATGAAGATAGTGCATAAAGGAAAGGCTATATGAGAGTAGAGTGGTTTATTTTTCATATAGTAAACTACAGCAAATTGTTAGTGTCATTAACTACAAAAGACACACCAGGCTTATATCTATTAAGAAAAACCGCAATACCTTTACACATTGCTGATAAAAATTTAATATTTCACACTTACATATTTCACAAGGCTTACGAATTTTAAATTAGATTGGTAGTTACAATGTTGTTATTACTCAAAAGCTAATCAAAGGCCTAGAAATTCACTGGAGACCAATTGTAATGGAATAGCCCTTGATTTAGCTGCCAGGGATTACTGGGTCTCCTTTGCGGAGTCGAAGATTTGTTTCCCATCCCCTGTGATTCATTGGGTGATACTTCTGCTCATCTTCCTTCTTCATTACTTTGATGAGCTCTTTGGCTCATGGGCAGTTTCCCTTGACTAATGTATGTGAAAAGCATTTGAAAAATGCTAAGAGCTATGCAAATACAATGAATTAACAGTAGCTTCACAGATTATCCTCTTAAAATATTCCTTTGGAATTTTAGAATGGAAATGTACTTTTGAGATCACAAAGGAGGTGAACAAAGGTCCAGATTGGTGAAATGGCCTGCACAAAGTTGTGCCCCAAAAGCAAAAAGATCCATTTCTCTCAATTCTTAAGAGTTTTCTTCCCAATTCTATTAACTATGTGATTCTTATCTTTTCTGTATCTTTTGTAAAACTCTTTGGAGTTAACTCTTTCAAGAAAAAATATAGCCTATTTCTTTAAAAAATCGGTAAACATGATGGGCTCAAGGCACAAATGACAAATATTACTCATAGAATTTTTTTCTGAGAGTCTATCCTCTCCAATCTAAATATATTTTGCTCACTTCCCTACCTGCTTCCTAATCAAGTCATGGAGTTATTGATTCCATCCATCTAATCATCAAAACATCCTTCTAAATGTATTCATCTGAACTACAAATGATACATATAAATACACATTTTAGACTCAATTTATAGGTTAGCGGTTGTAAAATAATTCCACTAAATAGGTGATCAAATGGAATTTGAGGCATTTGCAGTTAGTTTAGTAAAGGTTGACTTAGCCTGGCACAACTCTATATATCCTATTACATAGCAGTTGTCAAATCAATTCACATATGAGTGAGGATTTTGAAGGGCCAGTCATTGTGGTAAACTCTAGGGACATCATTGCCGTAATGCCTCATAAGCTTTATATCGTTACTGCACATCCATTGTAAAGATCAAAATATCCAAAAGGACAAAGAAAGTTGCTGAAAGTCACTCAGATGGTCAATGCAAACCACACTTCAAATAGTTTTGACTAGCTCCAGGTTCTAAATTTTTAACTTTGGTAACATACTGCCAACACCTGGAGTGCAGTAGCAGACTCCTATAAAAAAAAACAAAAAACCAAAAAACCAAACCAAACCAAACCAAACAAAAAAAACAACTTTACTTTAGAAACGATCTAGAACTTGAGGGGATTATGCTAAGTGAAGTAAGTTGAGCATAGAAAGACAATTATCATATGGTTTCATTCCTATGTGGAACATAAGCAATAGCACAGAGGACCATAGGGGAAGGGAGGGAAATCCAAAGGGGGAGAAATCAGAGAGGGAGAGGAATCATGAGAGACTATGGACCCTGGGGAAACAAACTGAGGTTTTTAGAGGGGGAGGGGAGGGGTGACACGGTGATGGGTAGTAAGGAGGGCACGTGCTGTGATGAGCACTGGGTGTTATCTGTAACTAATGAATCATTGACCACTACATCAAAAACTGATGATGTACTATACAGTGGCTAACTGAACATTAAAAAAAAAAAAGAAAAGAAAAAGTCTAGTATTAAAGATCAACCTGCTTGTAAGACTATATATCCTTCCAAATATCCTGAAATTATTTTTCCCAAAGGATTTTCTGTGGTTATGTCGAAAGCTTTCTCATGACCCAGGAAAAACTTCTGTATTGTTTGGTAGTAATCACCATGGTGCATTAATTATTAAAGAAAAACTAGAAAAAAAATGGATGGAAACACAGTGGAATTCAACTAGAATCCTCAAGTGTGAGGAATATGTAGTGGTATGTTGATAAAATGTTTAACAACTAGCTCTCAAAAAAAAAAGTGATAGTGTTAGCCTGTTTATGTCATGGAAATACTGCCCTCATTGCTTATTTTTGACTTTCAAGGTGATGCCATTGAACGTGAACTTAGGAAGAGAGGTATGTGCACATTTAGCTCTCAAGAGCTATAACAGCCAATAGTGTAAATTTCATGTTTTGAATTGTTTCTTTATGAAAACTTAAGGGGATATTTTAAAGAAACTATTATATAAGTAATAAATATAAACATTCTTTTAACTTGATTGTGTTTTCATAGCAGAATACATATCATTATTTCCTTATAATTGCTATAATGGATTATTCCTAGAAAAAAGTTATAAGTCTGTTTTTACTCTGTTTTATTGATTTAACAATTTTTGAATTTTTTAAATGAAAAGCAGGACTCTGAAAACTAGCTTGTTGTGGTCACTGGTATGCAATTTCATGAGACACA